>VSWD01000006.1:19502664-19830164 GCA_033119305.1 Pinctada imbricata
ACTCGGGTATCTCATTAGCATAATAAAGAATTACCTGTCGGTTTATTTTTGATGTAACACGCCGCTCGCAGACGGCGTTGTCTTCAAAGACGTTATACCACGCCTATCAAGCTTATGTCACTCAGGTATAACTTTTAACAACCGGGTGGTTCCCAACGTCGGCCTTTAAGGTAGTTCCATACTCGCAGAATCCTAAAACAATTTTTCATTGCTTAGTCTTATTTCGAAGAAAAAACATTCCAGCTATTTGGGCAAAATTGATGTGATTTCATCATATGGATTTGTCATTATATAGCTCAGAGTATGTTCATCCCCGTGTTTATTGCGCAGCATTTTGAAATATTTCTATAGATTTTTTATTCCAAATAATTTATACCATTTCAAGTATGGATTTAATGAAAATGTCAGAAAACGAAAGAATCAATAAAATTATACTTAGACGCTTTTAAATTTAGATTCCAGGTACTATTTAACTATTTGAAAACCTATTAGAGTAGTGTCTTACGAAAATTATGAGAAAAAAATAAAGCTGTGGACACACAAAAAGCAATACTCTGAGTGATTCCTCACAACAATTTCTTAAAATGGATATCATGTTGTTTAGATATTATCTTAGGATACAAAAATGAACATGAATTTACCATCTAGTATTCATTTCACAGGCTATTGAAGTACCCTACCCCCTTAAATTTTCCATTAAATCATACAACTAACAAGAGTAATAACATTTTTTTGTGCTAGATCCATCATTCTCATTGATTGAAAAATGATTCTATTTTGTAGATATGACATCATTTTCTCAATTGATACCAAATATAAAAGGTCTTTAATACTACTGTCTTTATCATACATTATCAAAATATCTGCAATCTCAAAACTCGTGTCGAGTTTTAACAGCTATTCTCCATAAGAACCAATGAATTTCAAGACACGTTGGCTAGGCATGTCACGGATTTTGAAATTTTTGGTATGGAAGTTCAATATGAATTACAAGTCACTAAATCAACCTCAGTTTTTTTCAAAAAGTTTGTCGTTGCCATGGTAACCGTGTCTGAAGTTTCAGAAATTGGGAAATTTCATAGGACGAGGCATATTTGTACTTCGTTTCCATGGAAACAGAAACATTTTTTATCTGAAATTACTTTGATTTTTCCTTTCAATCCTTTTTATTCTACATATCGGTAAGTGTTTAACATTAATCTCGGATGCCTTTCAAAAACTTGAAGAGGGCGCTACTGAAATCATTTTTGGTGGCTCCGCTGGAAGGATCACTGATGAGAATTCAATATTCGATGGAATTTGGCTTGGAATTTTCTTCAAGAAGGTAAAGAGTTGGAACCCTTCGACATTATTAATATAGACCCTTATTTCACGTTGCAGTGTGGGGCAGTTAAAATCGTTCCCCGTGGCCTGATGTTTGTCAAGTGTATTAATTACTTCTTTCTAGCTCTGTCATCTGAAAGAAGGATTGTTTTGGCCTTTTATCAATGTGACATCATATATATTTTTTGCTATTTCGGAAACTAGCCATTTCGCCGATAAATATCATCGAAATTAAAGGAGTTTAACATCTTAGCACCATCCCTCCAATGCTATTTTGAACATAGATTTTATTTGGATATGCTACTGAATCGACCCTACAGGAAATTTGGAGCCGCGCACTCTCTGTAATGTAAATATAAAAATCTGTCGTCCTGATATTGACGTTCATGTCATGTTTTCGTCTACTTTTAGGTTTGAAATAAATCGAAATCATTGTTGTTTGTTCCGCACACTACACACAAATTTACTGTTTGTTGTCACAGGAATTCCTCAGATCAGCTTCATATCTTCTGAACTATTTCAATTTATCTTCTTTGTTGTCGTGCTTGTTAAATAGGAAAGTCTGTTAGGTTAAGATGAAAACAAACATTTCGTCTGACAGTTAATTATTTATTTTGTGCATGTAAGAGTGAATAATCACCAATAACAACAAAACAAAACTGTATTGAATTGTATCAATTTGACTCAAATAATCCTTGCATTATAGACGTTAAAAGGTGTTTTTTTCTGTTTCCAAAAAGACCCGCTCGCATGGTAATAGTCATTGAATTCATTTCCTTTTCTATGTGGTCACATGAAAACAACAGATTCATAATTTCACAGCATTTTGAAAATACTTACAGTGTATACGGATATACAAAAATATTAACTTATTGTTTTTATGTGACCATGTCTAATTTTTCCATCACAAGTGAAAATATGTCTATCGTTTGTTTTTTTCCGGTTTCATAGGTCATTTCATCGCTTCTTTTCATGTGGTGGAGGTTTTTGTTTGTTTGCTTTGGTTCCTGTTTTATCCTGATTTTGTATGCATTCGGTTTCTGATTTTCTGAATTGTTGATTTTGTACTGCATACAGGGATATGGTCATTATCCATATTTGTCATTAGTATCAATTTCAATATTTTCGGAATGAACAACGAGTTTGGGTCTAGAACACCCCTAACTGCTCCTGCTCCTTTTGTTATGTTGAATATTTGAGGAAATACGACGCTATGATTTGTAACACAAGTAACGACATGTGCGTCATACTCATAGCCCCGAAAAAGATAAACAATTGAAAGCCATCATATTTCAGACACAAATCATCTAAATTCGACTGCACGCAATGTATCGCCCGCAATATTCATATTTCTTTTTTGCAATTTTGAATGGTCGATCAGACATCTATCATTTGATAAGAAATTAAGATAGACCAGACTTTACGCGCTACTTTTTCTTTTATTTTGCAAAGAAGTTTCGCTCATTTATTGATATATTCAATTATTGCAACATTTAAAACGTTTTGAACGTCGTAGAATTCAATCTAGGGCAGTAAAACAGAAACTGTCCTTCTGTATTTCGATAGGCCATACATTTGACATCTCGCACACTAGAAAAACATTGATATCCTAAAATCTTTGAACATAAGGGCGAAATGGCTGGTTATCGCACCTACTTCATATAAAAGAAAGAAGGGGATCTCAAACACCACTCGGTTGCAGCACAAAAAAAAAACCCCAAAAACACCCATCGCAAAAACACAAAGAAGACATGCACAGAACGAGACGCAAATGGTACAATGAACACCAAATCACATAGAAATATCAAATATTAATGACTGCATATAAACTAACAAGATGTGCAATCGATGCCGACTTAGGACGGCCATCTGTGTGCCTTGCTAAAACTGTTTGGTGTCGATCTTGTTTATAAAACCAACAGCACTACCAGTTATGGGCATGTAATCCCCCTTTACCTTACGCATAATTTATCAAATATGAGAAAAAAAAACATATAAATAATCATGCCTTCTTTCATTTTTTTTCCCAAAAAATTATTTCATGAATTTTAAAAACATATTCACCAAAAAATATATTTCAGCCTAAAACATTAAGTCATATGAATGAATTTAGACTTAAATCAACTGATAAATCTCTTTGCGATTTTGAAACTAACTTACAATATACAATATGTCGTTCTTCAACACAAACAATTTTAAAGTTATTTTTTTAATTACCCACACCCGGTTGCAGCGCCTATAGCAAATCGCTTTAAAAACACCCGATGCGATAATAACAAAATAGATAATAATAGTCAGAGAAATATACATGCAACATAGAAACATCAAAGAGACATGACTACACATTAAACAACCAGATAATTGGGCAGATGGTTATGTCCAAGTACGGTCATCTACCCATCCGGAAGCCAAAGGTGTGTAAGCCTATGGCCTACAGGTTAGGTGTACTTCGTGTTGTGTGTTAATCAGTCATGTTGAACAACAGAAACCGAAGTCCGAATAAAGCTCTACGTTTATTTAAATCGTAACATCTTGACAGTATGAGAGCGGAGTCTAAGCGGTAACTAAACCTAAACTAAAAGTAACTTAAACTGAACTGGTCGGAAAAACAATGCGCCGAGTATATATGTGGATGACTGGAAATTGCTAACACCTGCACGAAATAATAAGTAATTGGTTTTTGAATAAAAAGACATTATGGAAATTAGATTCCTCCAAATATAACCCTTTATGGCTTTTACGGGGAAATTTCTAATTAGCTTCAATTAATTCATTCGGAAAACAATGGCTAAAGTACTTGCAGGTGTGCCAATTACTGCATCGTTCTCAGCACCGTGGGAATCAAATTAAAGAGATTACGGAATTTACAAACTAGAATTAATTGTCTCAATATGAAGTTCGAACTTAAAGTCAAGGTATTAAGTTACAATGATTCCCCTTTTACTATAACAAACTCAAGTTAGCAATTTCCATATACATGTAACTATTTAATATGAATAATTAATTAGCTTAATTATTGTGGGGGAGAGGCCATATGGTTACAGGTGTGGCTATGCGGATTACGTATGCACAACCCTTCTTCTTTTGCGGTTACAAAGAGGTCTCGAAGAGCAATAAATTGTGTTGTGTATAATAATTTCCACACCGTAAGATGATATCACATACAAGATAGGAAATGTAAATGTCCAAGAAACACGTGAATAATTATGTGAATTGATAAAAAAGTCCACCGACATTCAGAGAGAAGAGGTGATTGAGAACCTGTCTTGTCTAACGGGGTTTTGCTGTGCCTGTCATGGAGTGCCGTTGTCACAGTCAATCAAAGTGCAATTTTGAGAATGTGCTTTTACAAAGGGGCCAAGGTTAATATGACATCATCAATAATTCATGATAATTCATTATTCATAATCATTCTTTACATTCGAATTAGGATCCATTCAAACGAATGTCGAATTTACAAGGATCATTTGTTATCATTGCTTGCATAGGGCTTCTATATATACGTACGAATACTGATACTATTCATATTCATTTCTCATTGCATTTGAACTCATACAATCCGTTTTTGTATAAGTATGCATACAATTTGGTATCGTTATAATGTTAGAGCCTCCGAACACCGCAGAGATCCGAAATATATCTTGCGGATTTTCAAATGAATAACGTTGATATTCTCAGAAGATAAATTGTGTAACAATGTACATTATTAAGGAATAACAACTACCGAAATAAGATGTTTTGAACATTTTGCATTCTAACATTGCTTTTTCTGTTCGTGATTGTAGTTTGAAATAATTAAATTGTCTATTTAGCATTAAATAAATGATGACTCATCAATCATGAGATGAAATATAAAGAGAGAAATCAACGAGTCTCTAATCACCAATCAACATACTTTCTCTATAGTAGAGTTGTTCACGTTGTTAATTTCTTTAAAAAACAAGGACAAAGTCGATTCAAACAATCATTTTTTTTAAATTAAAAATTGAGTAAAAAAAAAACCGCTGTAAAAAAGTCGCCAGGGGTTAATGAAATTAGTTCGTACAATGCCTACCCCGTCATATGCACCTGGTCTCACTTCGGAATTTTGTTCATTCCGAGGTTCGCAACCGTTCCTGTGGAAAATCTAATGATTTTGATCTGCCATCTCGATTATGAGACTGAATAACTGATAGGTACTTCTGTAATGTTTATACAACGAAGTTTGATCACTTCATAAGAAAAGTTCGCCATTAAAATAAGTTTTTTTTCCTCAAAGAAATAGAATAGAGACGCATTAAATTTATTCTGCGTAAACGTTAAGTTTTTTTCCTTTCTATTCATCCTTTTTGTTGAACGATTTACACCTTTTTTACACATTTCAAACAATTGTAAATTTTTACCTATCAACGTATTAAATAGCCAAGCTTTATCTGCATTGTAAATAAAAAAAGGTATTGTATTTTATGGAGGAGCAGCTTCGAATTCAATGTCGAGTTTTAAACGATGTCAACATCTGTTGTTCATTTTAAACCTCATGTAGCGAATCTAGCACCTATTTACCGTAAATCGAATTGCAAAAAAATTCGGCGATTTTCGACTGTCCGATAAGAGCGCCCCTCCATTTTCGTTTAGATTCGCCACTTAACCCATATTACATTGCTTGCATCTGCAAGCCGATGAGACATACCCAGGTAGAAACTTTTTCCTTCGATGCCTTTTCCATAAACCAAATCTTGACCTCTTTTATGACCTTAATAATCTGCAGAACGATGAAAAAAGCCAATTTTCGTCATCTTCACAGAGAGGATCGTTTTCGCAAATATACTGAAGAACGCTCGTATAGTACGGAGATGTTCTGTCCAGTTATCACTGTTGATAATGACGTCATCGATCTAGGCTTTGAATCCTTGGAAATTGTAAATAAAAAAGAATCATCCTGTGGTTTGTACCTTTTGTATTGCCAAATGACATAACTTTGTACTAGAACAGTCCATCTGGAGTAGCAAAATTAATGCCGAATTTTTGTTAGCTCTTTCGGATAAGAGTACTTGTCAAAAGCCCTTTAAGTCATATTTACTGACAAATAATGTCTGCCAATCTTATCTATGCAATCATTCCAGGTATCAGATAAGAGTATGTTTTTGGGACTCAATTTACTTTTCGAGTGTCCGTAAACAATCGGTAAGTAATACAGAATGAACTCCAATCACTACTGCCAGGTTCAATAATGTCATTCTTGATCATGTATCACTTTTCGTTCAACATAAACTGAACTTTGATCAGAGTCAAGCGGTATGGTGGTTTTATGGGCAAGGGATCTTCGTCGATGACGCCATTATCGGTGGTGCTTGTGTTCTTCGTGACATCAGGAAAGATAGTGTGAAAATAATTGGTTTTTCGGAACGATAAAACTTTCTATGTAGAACTAACCTCATACAGTACATCTTTTGTAGGCTTGTTAATTTTCGTGCGTTAACATCGACGGCGGGTGCGGCTAGCCAAACAGGGGATGCATTCTCCTCCCGGGTACCTGGCCCTACCTCTAGTTTGCTACGGTCCGTCGAAGCCATGTGTCAAATTTCAATTAAATATCTTGAAAGGCAGCAGAAAAAGTCCGGAAATCATAACCTCGGACGGAGAGAAGGACGGACGGAATCACGGACAGCGCCTTAACATAATAGGTCCCGTCTTAAGACGGGGATATAAAAAAGTAAGTCAATTTTTCCGAAACTCGAACTAGATCTGTAATTATTTACCATGAAGACATGTATCAAGTTTCAATTCAATAGCTGCAAAGGCTAAAAAAAGTCCGGAAAATTGTAAAATTGTTGAAAATTTCTATGTTCAAGGGCCTTAACTCTGTTAAAAATGCGTTGTTTTTAAATCTCGTACTGGATAAGTAACTATTTATTATGAAGGCTTTTGTTGAGATTCAATTCAAAAGCTTTTAAGGCTCCGAAAATGAGTCCAGAAAACTGCAAAATTTTTTGAAAATGTCTTAATTCAAGGGCCATAACTCTACTGAAGATAGATCAATTTTTCCGAAACTCGAAAGGAATTTTACGCCGCTTGATATTAAGTAATGTGAGAAATTTCAATCAAATATCTTGAATGGCTTTAGAAAAAAGTCCGGATAAGATAACCTTGGAAGGAGAGACGGACGGACGGACAGTCGGACGGACAGACGGACGGAAGGTTGGACGGACGGTTGGACGGACAGACACTCATGGACAACGCCATTACATAATGAGTCCCGTGTTAAAACGGGCGTATAAAAACTCATTTGTATGATGTTTTGGACAGGTAAAAAAAATCGCAATGTCCAACCACAGGAACTGTCATTTTTAAAAGAAAATGAATTATTATTTACAACCTTAAGCATCTGTGTTCATCTTAGAAATATCATAAGATGAACACAGAGGCTTAATGTTGTGAATAATAATTTATTTTCTCTAATAAAACAACAGTTTCCGGTGGTCCGACATTTCATTGGAAGATTTAAAGTGAACATCTTGGAAATCTTAGAGTGGTTATAGAAAAGAAGCAGAAAATGTATGAAAATTATCCCCCGTCCGTTTTACATAAGAACAAAAATTCATCAAAAATAAAAAAAAAAATAAATAAAATTTTAGCATCAGATACATATCATAGCATTAAGTAACCTAACTATCATAAATATGCACTGAATGTGTAAAATCATACACATATTGAGTTATTTAAAAAATAAGTGTAAAAACGTTTATTTCTGAAAGTCCGAAAAGACATTAAAAACGCGTCAAAATTTGACTTCGGAGTGGAACCAAAAAATGACAACACTTCTTAAGACATCTTTCTATGCCATCCAGATGCTTTCAGTTTATCGATACATGCTTCCGTTCTGAAGAAGAAGTTTGCCTGTAGTGGCACAAACCTGCTCACGGATCCAGAAGAACAACAGCACTTTTATATGACCATCAGTTCTTTATATCAACTTTCATCAAAATCTCTTCTATCGTTCTGGAGAAGAAATCGAAAATGTCGGACGATGGACGACGGACGGCATGCTATGACAATAGTTCACTTGAGCTTCGCTCAGGTGAGCTAAAGACTAAAAACTAGCACTTCAAAAAACTAAAACTGAAATCATGTCGTGAAAATGAATATATCCTTGCTAGTATATATTATTTCTGCTTGATTTTAACGCAGACATTTTTTTACCTAAATCTTAAGCCATGTTTTCAGTAACATAGGTATTATAATTAAGAAATAATAAGTAAGTATTAATAAATTCACTCGTCATGCTGATTGGACTCTATTCCTTTCACCAATTAGCTATCTTTTGATGATTTCCTTAGTGTCAGTTTGACCTGTTACATGTACATCTATAATTTGACCTTTTCAAAACCAGAACTCAAGGTCGACCTGATCACAACATCTTCTGCAAGTGCTTATGTCTACCTATTAAGGCATATTTATTCATATTCATTCAATTTTGCAATGCAAAACGTCTTCCATGAGATTAGAATGAGATGATACATATTACGAAAAAGCAAAAGCATCGGACCCAATTGTTAAACTCAATAGGCATAATTCAAAAACAGATAGATTTGAAGCATGGTCCAGACATGCACGTTTCGGGTACTTATTCCTAGTCAGTGATCCTCAATCTAAACAATGTAATATAATCAAAAAGTGTAAAGTTTTAATGTCAAAAAATGTACCGATAGACGTAGCAGGATGGGTTGGAAATGATGCTACAGAACCAACGTTTTAGAAATTTTAAGACGTTTTGATAACAAAAATTCCCGAATGCGTTGAAGAAACGATCAACTGAAGTTGATTGAACTTCGCTACATGTGCCCTTAGGGACTCCTGGTCTACCACTCACGAAGTTGTACAAATATAAGAGCTAACTTAGATTGTCCTATCCTCTTTCATGAGCGTGGCTTTACTCAAAGGAAATGTCTCAAATTATGGCATCTTTATTTATATAATAAGTGTCTTATTTTGTGTGTTTATGCAGAAATAAATTACAATGGCTGATGCATTTATTTTGATATAATGCGCGTTAGCAATAGAACAAAGAATGCTCCCAATTCTACTTTTAAAGCGAATCCGTCCACCAATGTGGAGGGGAGTTAATTTTAGAAAGGAACAGTGGGAGTGTCCCGATGGTAACGTCACGCTTATTAAGTGTGACTGAAATGTCATAAATATATGCATTGTGATATATCAAGTATTACAAACTAGAAATTTAACAATGGAATAATGACCAAATATGACCAAACAAGTTATTTATTACTCTCTAGATGTTGACTGTTTGGAACTAATTTTGTTTGCGGAATGTATTCCCATTTCTATTATCCGTTTTAGTCAGTTGCAGCGCGGTGAAATCATGAAATGTTGACAGCGTTAGTTTATGGATTTTTCTTATACTGTGTACTGTTTATGTATGGTCTATTTTGAAATTATCACAACGCTAAATGTGACAAGAAATCTTCATTCGAAATATTCCGTTGAGTGTAGGATGTGACATCAATCGACAGAGAGCTATTGTAGCTGCGCCTGCCTTTGTCGCTTGTTGTTGATGTCGTATTCTGTAATCGTCAAGACACAGTTGCTGAAAGAGGTAAGGACTTAGTTCGTATGATTTTAGTATTGAATTCGTCTCTTTATAAAATGTTATTCCTACTTTCTACATTGCATAGGAAAGGATTTTAAACTTGTTGATATTCAATTCAAATTCATCCGCTATGTCTGGCGTTATGACGTCACACTGTTATTGATACGGAAATCAATAACAATCGTCCCGAAAGCTTTATCTCAGGCAATTACAGTGGCTGTGCATATATTTAAAAATAGCAATCCAAGGAATGCTTGTGACGCCTGCGAAGCGGTTTGATTATTATTCTAGAAAGTGGTGAAATGAAATTCATTTGAAATATCAGACCTCTTAATTACAAATTAAAAGATATGGTCATTCTCAAATTTTCAGAAAAGAGTGTCGATCACTTAGGTCAAGGTCACTACTTAAAAATTGGTAACAAAAAGGTCTCATCATAAGAAATATTAAAGACCTATCACCTACCAATTAAAAGACATATTAAACCTTAATTTCTTAGAAAAGAAGGTCAAATAGCTAGGTCAAGGTCAAAAGGTTAAAATTATGGTATGTGTAGAAAGATCTTGTCACAAGAAATACACATGTGAAATACCAAAGCCCTATCACTTACCAATCAAAAGATATACACAATCTAATTTTTGTTTTGAAAAGAAGGTCAAATATGTTAGTCAAGGTCAATAGGTCAAAAATTATGGTATGTGTAGAAAGGCGTTGTTACAAGGAATACACATGTGAAACATCAAAGCCCTATCACCTATCAATCGAAAGATATAGCCAATTTTACTTTCCTTGAAAAGTAGGTCAAATATCTAGGTCAAGGTCACAAGGTCAAATATTATGGTCTGTGTAGAAAGATCTTGTCACAAGAAATACACATGTGAAATACCAAAGCCCTATCACTAACCAATCAAAAGATATAGCGAATCTTATCTTTTTTTCAAAAGTGGGTCAAATATCTATGTCAAGGTCACAAGGTCAAATATTATGGTCTGTGTAGAAAGATCTTGTCACAAAAAATACACATGTGAAATACCAAAGCCCTATCACTAACCAATCAAAATATATAGCGAATCTTATCTTTTTTTCAAAAGTAGGTCAAATATCTATGTCAAGGTCACAAGGTCAAAAATTATGGTATGTGTAGAAAGGTCTTGCCACAAGGATTGCATGTGTGAAATATCAAAGTCTTAACACTTACTAATCAAAAGATATATCCATTCTTAATTTTTTTGAAAAGTAGGTCAAATATGTAGGTCAAGGTCATTAGGTAAAAAATTATGGTATGTGTAGGAAGGTCTTGTCACAAGGAATACACATGTGAAATATCAAAGCCCTATCACTTACCATTCAAGAGTTATGGGCTGTGACACCCAAAGTGTGACAGACAGACAGACAGACGGACGGACTGACAGACGGACGGACGGACGGACAGACGGACAGACGGACAACGGACAAAATGATCCCTAAGTGTCGCTATGCTTCGCAGGCGACACAAAAATTAGAACTCTCCTATTTTTGTGATATTTAGGCAAAATTTACATTACCTATGGGGGCGGAGACAAGTTTTGATAATTATTTTGCAGGAAACAAACAATACATCTCTTACCATAGCAGATGAAGCTTAAGAATATCATTGTATTATTACTCTTACGTATTATAAGCATTGCATGAGGAATAATTATACTGTCACCTTATTCAGAGTACTTGTCGTATCATTCATAATACGTATTTCTATTATCATTCATATTTCACTTCACAAAGTGTCATAATTAATCGTAGCACGCCTTAACAAGGCTTTAAAATTTCAAGTACTAGGATCATATCCACTGTCGTAAAGCCTTTTTTTTATTCCGACACATTTTCGATGGTTATTTTTCTACCTTTGACCTTTTTATTTTGTCTATTATGTCACCAATCAAGGCAGGTTGTGAGATACCTAAAGTAATATACCCGTTTTATTTTGTCACGGACTAGTTCGAACAAATCAAGGAGCGTAAATCGTGCAAGCCGTCTAAAGGGGTGGGGGCAAAAGTGACCATTTTTGGCCCCAATCAAAATTTTTTAAAAAGTTCTATTTTCTTGTTCATTATGCTTCTTCTGAACAATAAATAACAAATTTTATGTGATTTTTCGAAAACACTGCCTTTTAGGGCAAAATGATTAAAAGTTGAGCACTATGTCTTTACATTAGAAATTCAGAATTTTTGCAAGGGACACATATACCTACAGTTGTAAGCCCTACAGCAAGGGCGTGTAACAGGTTCATACTCATATGGGACATTCCTTTTCATATTCTGAACGTACATGGAAAGTATAACTTTGTTACATGCGCTTGCTCTATATATACCATAAACTATTATGTTAAAATCTGATTGTTATCATTTTACCAATAATTTCCGTAGTAGTGGGCAATTTTGGCGGGAAATAACACTCACATTAGTTGATTATATCTATTTTCAATTCAGTTTCAATAAACAACAATATCTCTAATCTTATTTGAAAGATAAAAAATAGTATGAAAACAATTTTTGATAATGGCAAAAAATTGGGCCAAAAACGGCTGATTTTGCCCCTACCCCTTTCTATAGACCGTCAGCAATTTGTGTAAATGTCAAACTGAGGAGTCGTGAAACGCTAATTTCTGAAAAAAAGTTAACTTTTGGTCCTCGACAAAATTAAACACAGTTATTAGGTTAGTTCCAGACCCTCCACAGAGATTTGTCGGGTTGATCAAGCAATAATAGAACCTACCTCATCTATCAGGTTGACATCTGCCCCAGCCTGTAAGAGTGTTTCTACAACATCTTTATGGTTATTCAATGCAGCTGAATGAAGGGGCGTCCGTTCCCACTATTTTAAATAAAGAAGAAAACTTTATTTATTAGACTGAGTCAATATTAAGTTTACAATAATTTAAAATATATATTATAAATAGTAAAGAGTGCCGTGAGAGTTATTTAAGTACCGTTCTACGTAAGGATCAAGCAGTTGAAAAAACGTATATGCTGTTGTGTAATAAAGCTAACACGTTAATGTGCATTTTATCATTATTACTTTACTCTTGGCTATGCAGAATACATGTACCATGGTATAATATCCGAGCAATTCACCATCATCGCTCTTTTTCTTTTTTTTTCTATTGCTTGATTTTTATTCATATAATTACATAGTGTTAGTGGTGTGACAAAGATATCGAACCGATATGACTCTGATTAATCAGTCACAAAATATCACGTGGATCAGCGACAGTTCGCTAACGGATTATAAATAATTAATATCGGTCGTATTATTCGATGATACAGATTGGGATTATCACCAGAAAGGAAGGTAGGTAGGACTATCTAGGGCAGTGTATCCTGTATTAGTAATCTAAATGTTGCCAGTTTGATTCTCCACGTGGATGTAAACGATTTGCATGGAGCTCTGCTACAACAACAGACTTACCTACGAAGAACAAATAATCTACATACATTTCATCCACTATAGTTTATTTGTTTTTGTTGGTATGTATTACATATGTCATTCATGTGTATACTAAATGTTTTATTGTGTTTGTTTTACAGAAATTCAATTGCAAGAGAGTGTACCAGGCCATGTATGAAAATAGAAGTAGCAGCATTTTTTTATGTTCTTTAAATATTAAGCATTGTGAATGAATTGTAGGTTATATTTCAAATGTTATAATTTTTAAGGCATTATGACAATTTCTCAATACATGTGCCATGTGTTTCTTTTCTCATATTTCATTGCACTCAAGTGAATCTTTGATTTTTGTTTGTTATTTATTATTCGTAAAAATGTGAGAGGGTTGTGATCTGTATCAACAAGAATAGAATGAACAGTAAAAATATAGATCAAATATTGTAATATATACTTTCTCTACAGCAGAGTTGTTCTTTTGACACGTTGTTAGTTTGTTTGAAAAAAAACAAGGACAAAGTCTCCTTACACTATCATTTTCTTGAAATAAAGATAAAGTAAGAATCGCCAGGGGTTAATGAAATTAGTTCGTACAATCCATTTTCCGTCTTATGCATACAATGAACTTTGATCAGTTAATGAGGAAAGTTCGCTATAAAAATAATTTTTATTTTCTCAAAGAAATAAAATAGAGACGCATAAAATTTATTCCGCGTAAAAGTATAGTACTTTTCCTTTCTATTCCCCCTTTTTGTTGATGGATTTACACCTTTTTCACACATTTTAAATAATTGTAAATTTTCAACGTATGAAATAGCCAAGCTTTATCTGCATTGTAAGTATAACAGGGACGATATTTTTGGAGGGGCAGCTTTGAATTCCACTTCAAGTTGTAAACGATCTAAACATCTCTTGTTCGTTTTAGACCTCAAATAGCGGATCTTACACCCACTTACCGTAAATCAAATTGTAAAACATTCGCCGAATTTTGATTGTCCGATCCGTGATCCAAAAAAATGCCGGGTGCAGAGCGCCCCTCCATTTTCGTTCAAATCCGCCACTCAACCCGTCATACATGTACATTGCTTGCAAGCCGATGGGAAATACCCAGATAGAAACTTTTTTCTTCGAATCTTTTCCATAAAGCAAGCGAACAATAACTGGTTAACATGCTTGATGGGTATGTGTGCTAGCAGGATCTCTGGCGCTTTCTCTAAAGGGATATGTTTGATTTATATGGACTGGTGATATTAAGATATTTTATAAGAATACCGAAATCAATAAACAGACCTTTCCTTTAGTGATGGACCGATAATCGATAATAATTGATTAGCGGCGTGTTGAAGTCATCCGATTTCGATAATCGATTTGAAAGTAAAATAATCGATAGCGGGAAAATGAAGGGGGGGGGGAGAGAGACCAAGATCAGAGAAAATCCTGTCTGATGGTCAAAACTTTCTTACTGTGGAAATGAGTGTTGTAGCATAAGGCAATTCCTGATAAATTGGAGAGAAAACTTGTAAAAAAAAAATTATTACAATCTCCACGGACTAAATATTTCTGACGTACCGGCGGTGACAGTATGTTCTACTTCGATCCTTTTCAATTATTAAGTTAAAACTGATTTAATATTTGATTGAGATTTATTGAGTGTTGCTCTCTGAATTTTGATGTTACTGTTTGCTTTCACAGATGATGCATGTACTGTACTTGCAAGCAAATGTGACCCCCCCCCATCCTACACCACACGCTTCGCAAAAAAATGATCCGTTTTTGTATACTTTTCATCATACATTGTTTTAAATGAAATAACTGTAAGGAGAAGGCCTTTGATTAAATTTGATTGTTTACGATAAGCGCATGTAATTAAAACACATAGAGCTACTTTGTTGGTCAGAAGTGAATGAAACGTATGTTTTATTCAGATGAAAAATAATAAAAGTATTGAAATATTTAGAAAAAAGTATGACCGATTATAATCGGTAGAATCGCATCGGATACACCAACCGATTCTAACCGATTATCGATTATGATTCTGAACCGATTTCCCATCACTACTTTCCTTTAAATAAACTGCACTTATGATATATAAATATAATGTTTTCCGTCGCCTATAGTTTCCATAACGTAATGGCATACTGGGAATAAAAGCATGCAACCCGATTCATAACATATTTGATAACAACGTAATTACATATCATCTTACGGAGCCAAGCTGAATAAGCCTGTGTTTGTGAAACATGAATGCCTCCGATGGCATCTTTGCTAGTATAAACTTGATTTTCTGTTAAATATGTGGAAGGTCAAGGTCGACAATTTTGGTATCAATGGAAAGGTCTTACCATTCAAAAGTTATGCCCAATGTTAAAGTTTTTGAAAATAAGGTCAAAGGTCAAGGTCAAGGTCACGAGGTCAAAAATTTTGGTATCAATGGAAAGGTCTCATCACAAGGAACACACATGTGAAATATGAAAGCCCTATCACTCACGATTCAAAAGATATGCCCATTGTTACAGTTTTTGAAAAGTAGGACAAAGGTCAAGGTCACTAGGTCAAAATTTTGTTATCAATGGAAAGGTCTTGTCACAAGAAATACACATGTGAAATATGAAAACTCTATCACCTTCCATTCAAAAGTTATACCCAATGTTAAAGTTTATCTGACAAACAGACAAACAGAAAGACAAACAGACGGACAGGCCAAGAACTATAAAAATAGCTTCTACTTTTAAATTATTGATCCATTAAAGGTAATAATCATAAAATGATTCGCAGTAAGGGAGTGTAGTGCAATGAAAATGATACTCTGGGGACATGAAATTTGGTTCGCAATTAGCAAAATTTCGCACTTAGCAAACATACCAAAACGTATCTTTTCTATGTTTATGAATGGAGCTTTGATCGGGGAATCGAATTCGGTTTGCAATAAGCACGAATTCCATATAAGAGTGTTCATAGTGAGTGGAATTTACTGTACCATGTGTACCCTGATTCCTAAATAACTTACATCTACAATAAGTTTGAACTGTTAAGTAAAATCTGGGGTAGATGGGACTAGAATACTTATGATAACTGATTTATTCTTTTGGAATAATATTTAGTCCAATCAAAATTAACTCTCTATTGCAAAAGTTTGGTAAATGCGCCAACAACTGAAGAAAAATTATGACAAAGTTTCCTCTACAATCCAGCCTTTCCGAAATATCTTATCAATTCTTTCTTGCTTTTAGGAACCGGGAATATAGAAATGGCTGTCATTTTAGCAATAATATGTGTAATTAAACCATGACCTACTTAATGACCTAAATACTCTACAGAAGGATACAATGGTCACTTTTCGTAATGTTCACAGTGAGGTTCGCTCTCGCCAATTTGCTGAAGAACGCTCACATAGTACAGAGATGTTATGTCCAAGTATCACTGTTGATTATGACGTCATCGATGTAGGCTTCGCATCCTTAGAGATTATTATTTTTAAAAAATCATTCTGTGGCTGGTGCCTTTTTCCATGCGTAAGGACATAACTTTGTACTGGAAAAGTCCATCTGGAGTTACTGTAGCAAAACTAATGTCGAAATTCTTTAGCCCTTTCGGTTAAGGGTACTTGCCAAAAGTCTTTGATTCAGTCAAGTATACTGACAAATTAATGTGTGCCCTTTTTTATCTATGTAACACTCCGGGTATCCGATAAGAGTATGTTTTGGGACTCATTTTACTTTTGGAAAGTCCGTGAACAATCGGTAAGTAATACAGGATGAACTCCCATCACTACTGCTAGGTTCAATAATGTTATTCTTGATCATATATTACATTTCAATCAGCATAAACTGAAGTTTGATCAGATTCAAGCGGTAAGGTGATTTTATGGGCAAAGCATCATCGACGATGACGCCATTAACGCGGTGTATATGTTCTTCTGGACATCAGGAAAGATATTGTAAAAATTATTGGTTTTTCAGAACGATTACTCATGGTCACCATAACACTTTCTATATAGACATAACCTCATGCAGTACAACTTTTGTAGAATGGTTTATTTTCGTGCGTTAACATTGACGGCGGGTGCGGCTAACCAGACAGGGGATGGCGACTTTGTTTACCATATATACACAATTAATACAGAGAAAAGTGTAATTTAGACACAAAACTTGTTTTAAAACATGCATGCATGGAAAAAGTAAATATCTGCATTTTAAGTTAAGAGCATATTTGATAACATATATGCCCCAGTTAATCGATGTACGAAATTTATACACACAGTGCGAAACACGCTTGTCATTCTTGTAATCATGATGTAAACATACCCCGGTGTAGTTCTGCAGAAAAGGAAACTCTTAACAGGTACATAACCTATGCTGTTTTTTTTTTTAATAAATGGGATATGGAATATTAGTTTACAAAATGAATGGTGTCTTTCACCCTGTACTTCTTCGCAAAACAAGATATATTAAGTAAACGTACAATGAAATACCTAGTAAAAATCAAAACAGGGGTGCTACCTGGGCAAGGATTCATCGACGATGACGCTATTAACGGCGGTGTTTCTGTATTTCGGGACATCAGGAAAGATAGTGTGAATTAATTGATCTATCAGAACGATTCCTCATTGTCGCCATAACACTTTCTACATAACCTCATACAGTACATCTTTTGTAGACTCTTTTATTTTCGTGCGTTAACAACGATGGCGGGTGCAACAAGCCAAAAAGTGGATGCTTTTTCCTCCCGGGTACCTGACCCACCTCTAGCTTGCTACGGTCCGTCGATTCTCAGTTTGGTGCTCTATTGTTAGTGCTGTTGATCTCATCGTCAGGATCTTCTTAATAGTTCTTTTTAATATGCGGTCAAATTTCGAAGCTTCACAATAGAATTCGCAAGAATTTTGGAGTACGGACACATGTTCACGTGATTCTACACATATCTATCTCTTATAACAAGACTTAACGTTGGCCAAAGTTGAAACTGGTTTTACAGAATTCCAGTCACTTTTTCTTCAAAATACTCTTTCAATATATTAGCATAAGCGCCCTTTTAATGAGCTGAATGATATCCGGGTCTGTGTTCGGAAAGAAGCTGCTCACGGCTGAAGGTGTCCTTACCCTTGTCTGATGGGGGTTGGGACTCATAATTGGGTGTCGTTGGAAAAAAAAAACATCCGTAACACGTTAAAATTGTCTTCCAACGTTGACATGAAAGTGTCACTAAGATCTACATACTTCTATGGATATCCTTCGTAAGCACCAGTAGTAATCTAATCCTTGATCTATCGTGCGGGGGTTTTTGTTTTTGTTTGTTTGTTTGTTTTGTTTTGTTTTGTTTTGTTTTATGGGTTTAATTTGGCCATCGCCCTGGTTACCAGGTGGGGTGAAAGGTGCCGTCCAAACACTTATATATGTCTGGAAATTTATCTGTTACTAAATGATGCTATCGATTTTGAAGACGTTTAATGTCGGTTACAAATTTTCCATGGGCTAAATCGTTTCCTAGCAACAAGGAGCTGGAAGAGTAGGTCAACAGCTATGATAACCGGTTCAGTGAGTGAATCTCACTTGAAAAAAAATTCTATGAAGGGGACGCCTAGTTTTCAACCTGTATAAAACTGACCTACCAACAGAAATCTGTTTAGACAAAGGCTACACGCAGAATCTGAGCAGCACCAGTACCTCTCAAAAATTGAAAAGATATAGCTTCTTTATAATCAGTGTGAGCGACACAGACCCCTGTGACAAAAATGACTTACAATGATCCTCTATCGAATCCATAGAACTGGACTTTGAACCCTGAACATAAGAAGTATCAGAACAAATCGAATCAAAGGCGTTCCTATCTAATTTCACAGCCGTGCAGGCATTACATTGTTAGTAGCTGAAGATAAATTATCTTCTTAAGCTTCCTGCACTCACCAAGAAGGTGACATTTTGTCATACAATAAGTACAAGTAGGTAACATCCCAACTCAAGGAAACGGTTTAAGACTACCTCAGACGAGAATGGGAGTAATACCATATTTGGATTTTAACTTAGGATTTTGGGAAACGGAAGACTAAGACTCTCGACCATTTCTTTACATGTTAAATTCAATCTAGTGTCGATAGTGCCGATAGTCTGATTTTTGGACAAGAAATGTTTCTTATGAGCGAGAGTGTAAGTATCCGAAATGACTACGGCCAAAAAGCTTCTGAGTGACATTATTTCTGATTTCGTTATCACAGACGATCTAACATCTACCAAGAAAAGCAGGCCCAATTAAACCAACTCATCTTTGTTCAATAAATTAAATTCATCTACATGCGATACCAAAAATCATGTGACCGAAGGTATCTTGATAGATTTCGGTAGGCTGAAATTTTCACACACAAAAAAAAAATAAGTTCCCTTTTCGAATGTATGGATTTTTACTTAAGTTAATAATATGTAATGTCCGGGATTGATCTATTACATACCTAGCTTAAACATATTTATTTGTAACAAAACATTGTTAATCTTACATTTCTCATACTAGTATAAATGTTAAAAGTCTTAAAATTCAATACCATCATTTCAGAACAGATAAAGTTGCAGCATGGACCAGACATGCAGTTTCCGATACCTCGTCAGTGATCCTCGAACTAAACAATGCATTATGTTTTAAAAATGTCCAAATATGTACCGACAGAAGTAGCACTAAGCCTTTTTTCTAATCCCTTTAGTTGTAATTGTATTAGAAGTTTAAAATTAAAAACGATTTGTGGCAAATAAATATGTATTAAATAAGTATGTTATAGATCAATCCCGAACAAGCGCCCCCATGTCAGGTATAGCCAGTATAAATCAAGACAAAATTCGATTCAAATTTAAAAGCTAACCATCTAATTATTTACAAATACCAAAAAAATATCATAAAGTTACTTATCTAATAAATTACGGATTGCAAGAAAGCCCCATCTCGTTTTCATTCGTACTCCCTTCTTAAGCGTTGGTCACAACCCGCCGTACGTGCAAGTACGCGCTTTCTACGTGCAAAAACGTAGGCAAACTTTGGGGATACACACACTGTCTGTGCATTATCAGTACGTGGTCCGTTCGGCCTCCGTGCGGGTTTTGGAACACACAGACAAAACGTAGCAGTTTAAGTGCATGCAGAACTGTCGCTGCGTCCTGTCTTCGCTTGGACTACCGATTCGTGAAATAGTACGCTGTGAGTACGTTGTAAGTATGTGCAACTATGTGTCGCGTAAGACTTCTGCGTTATCGAAAAAGTCGCAGTGTTGTGCGTACATGTACGTGATCCAGATAACCCCACCATTGGCTACCGACTTGTGTTCAGTCGGCACTTATTGGCCGAGACCAGAAGTCTCCAAGAACGCACAATTGTTGTGTATAATAACCTTCTTACTGAAAGATTTTCAGACAATGGAAACAGCAAACGCAGTGGTCCATGGAACACGCGGATGATTAAGTGAATGGATATGAAAATTAAGGTTACACGATATACAGTCTGAGCTATGCCGGTTGTAGCGAGGTTATGCATGTTATCACCTGATGAGTTCCACCGACATTCAGAGAGAACAGGTAGTCGGAACCCCTTCTTCTTTAATAGGGTTTTTGCAGTGCCGTCACGTCACGTCGCCACAGTCAGTCAGAGTACACGTCTTACTAATGCGTTTGATCCAGTATTAATATTGGTTAATTTCCATGCCTAATGTCTTGTGACTGTTGGATCATATCCACGGTAAAAAAGCCGTTTGATAATTGCGATATATTTTCGATGCTAGTTTTGTTTATACTTATTTTGTTTTTATTTTTTTTTTATTATGTCAACAGAAAATGATGGTTGTGAGACACCAAAGTAATATACTCTGTTATGTCAACCAGCTTTAATGCTTTACTCGAATTTCGTTAGCTTATAACGTCATAATATTCGCGACACAATGATGCATTTCGCGATATCCTCGAAAAGTACAAAGTCTTTGTAATAATGAACGACCTAGCAGAAGATGGTTTTACATAAACTTAATCATAATTTGAACATATGTATAACATTGAATTTAAAATATTAAACATATATACATAACCTTTTTAAACATATCCAATAATTGTGACATACAAGTGCAAATATAATGCCTGCAAGGATACCCAGACAGACCATGTCACAGACATACAGACAGACGTATAGATTACAGTTTTAGATGAGGTGATAGCAGACAAGAAAGGGGACAAACATAAACAAGTGATCCCTCATATTACGGACATGCATTGTTAAGCCAACCAGATTCAGTTATATAATTATAGGATTGCCTTATTATATAATAATAAAAAGGTGTAAGATTTGTTAAGAATCTCTAAAAGCAAATTGTAGGGATCCCTTTGGGTACTAATTGTGCGCCTCTTGTTGCAGACTTATTTTTACACACGTATGAAAAAGAATTTATCCAAAATCTTCAAAATCAAAGAGAACATGATGATGGTTCAATGGTACTTCTAAGTACCCGGATTATATTCTATCTATCGACAAATACTGTAAAAGCAGGTGATGCTGACTCTTCATGGGCACCTGGTCTCTCTCCCATTTCGGGAGTTCACTTCTTTTCATGTGGTGGAGGTTTTTGTTTGTTTCCTGTTTTATCCTGACTCCGGTTTATGATTTTCTGAATTATCGATCGTGTGCTGTATATAGGGATATGGTCATTATCCATATTTAACATTTATCCAAAAGAAGTGACTCTAAACAAGGCATGATAGAGCATGTACTGATGTTTGGATTTTCAAAGTAGAAATATACAAATTACCGAGAAAATTTTAGGTCAAGGTTTTCGCTCTCACAAAATAGTAAAGACTTTCTGGAAAATGTTACAAAAATCATTGTCAACTTCTTTTGAAATTCGGACCAATACAAGCTACAAAGTATATTAATTT
Organism: Pinctada imbricata; assembly: GCA_033119305.1. Classification (NCBI taxonomy): domain Eukaryota; kingdom Metazoa; phylum Mollusca; class Bivalvia; order Pterioida; family Pteriidae; genus Pinctada; species Pinctada imbricata. The sequence goes on from VSWD01000006.1 coordinate 19,524,886, forward strand.
GGGTATTTTGCAACCTGTATTTTATGGTGACATGATCAACACAATAAGAAAAAAATCAAATGTTGACAGAATTACTGTCGAAATTGTGTAACCATTATGAAACGTCTTTATACAGTCAAACCTGTCTTATGTGACTTTGCAAGGGCCGACAGAAAATAGGTCACATAAGACAGGTGGTCACTGAATACAGGTTCAAGCTGATCTTACTTTGACAAACAAAATATTCGTAGTATAAATGCAATTATTGTATATATATCAATGCTTGTATTTATTGATTAATCGTATTACACATATAAAATCACATTAAATTGCATTTATCACAGAAGATTTAATTATGAAAGATACTGATGAAAAGATTTAATGTAAAAAAAAATGTGTTGTTTGGATCCTTTGCAACACTAAAAGTCGTAATATACAGGTTCGGAATTCGGCACGGGACAGATAAATCTCGGTCGTTGTCGCGTTAGACAGGTTGTCGCTATATACAGGTCAATTTGATGGGAAAATTGCTCGGGAGGAATAAAAAAGGTCATGTAAAGCAGGAAGTCGCTAAAAAGAGGGTCATTTTAAGACAGGTTTGACTGTACCGTGAATACAATCCATCTGTCACCAGACGGACACTTGGCTTGGTACTGGACCAAAGTACATACATGAATAAGCGTATTCTCATGAATTGAAATCTGACTGACTGTGACGACAGGACTCCATGACGGGCGCTTTAGAGAAGATAGCACCCCAACCACCTGTCCTATCTGAATGTCAGTCGGACTCCTCGGATGATAACATGCATAAGCTCGCTACAGCCGGCAGATCACGAGTAGTATTTTGTATGTTTTTTATTCATATAATAAGTGTCTTATTTTCTGTGTTTAGCTCGTTAGCGCATTTTATTAAATAAATGCATCAGCCATTGTAATTTATTTCTGCATAAACACACAAAATTAGACACTTATTCTATATATATGCGCTTTCAAAGCCAAAAATACAACAAAGAAAGCTCCCAATTCTATTTTTAAAGCGAATCCGTCCACCAATTTGGAGGGGAGTTAATTTTAAATAGGAACAGCGGGCGTGTCCCCATGGCAACGTCACGCTTATTCAGTATGACTGAAATGTCATAAATTAATGCATTGTGATATATATCAAGTATTACAAATTACAAATTCAACAATGGAATAATGACCAAATATGACCAAACAAGTATTTATTACTGTCTAGATGCTGACTGTTTCGAACTAATTTTGTTTGCGGAATGTATTAATCCCATTTCTGTTATCCTTTTGAGTCAGTTGCAGCGCGGTGAAATCATGAAATGTTGACAGCGTTCGTTTATGGATTTTTCTTATACTGTGTACTGTTTATGTGTGGTCATTTTAGAAATTATCACAAACAACGCTGAATTCGACAAGAAATCTTCATTCGAAATATTCCGTTGAGTGAAGGATGTGACATCAATCGACAGAGAACTATTGTAGCTGCGCCTGCCTCTGTCGCTTGTTGTTGATGTCGTATTCTGTAATCGTCAAGACACAGTAGCTGAAAGAGGTAAGGACTTAGTAGGGATGATTTTAGAATTGGATTCGTCTTTTTATATAATGTTATTCGTACTTTCTACATTGCAAAGGAAAGGATTTTAAACTTGTTGATATTCAATTCAAATTCATCCGCTATGTCAGGCGTTATGACGTCACACTGTCATTTATACGGAAATCAATAACAATCGTCCTGAAAGCTTATCTCAGGCAATTACAGTGGCTGTGCATATATCTCCATATATATATCCATCTTTGTTTCTTGGGCTCCTACGTCATGCTGTCTGTTTGTATGTTCAACTTACAGTGAGGAGGTTATTTTACAAAACAATTGAGCGTACTTAGAGACCCTTGGGTAATCGGAAAAGTGGGAGGGTTGTACGCACGTACACTAGGATAACCACACCGTCTGCTACTGACGTGCAGATGGCCGTCCTGAGTCGTCATCGATTGCCAATTGGTCTCGTTGGTTTATGTGTAGCCATTTCTGCTCGAAATTTCTTTGTGATTTGGAGTTCTTTATACCATTGCGTCTCTTTCTGAATTTGCTTACATACCATCTGACACATCCTTTTTCACTTAGTCTGATAAAAATGACTCAAGATTCTGTTTTAAGTCTCATTGATACCTAATTACCTGTCATAGACGTGCCGTGAGCTAAACTAATGGTGTCCTCGCGATATATTACTAGCAAAACTATTTGGTGAACCACACGCCACACTTCAGTAGGAGTGCATCAGGTTATCGTCATTTCCGCATAAAGATGCCGTGTTTCATACAGAAGTTATATTCGACTTTATTAGCTTCTTCCGGAGGAGCGCCCTTTTACTGAGCTGAAAAGAATTTGGGACTTGTTTGGAAAGTAGCTGCTCACGGGTAATGGTATCGATACCCTTGTCTAATGACGAATTTGACTCATCATTTGGGTACTGTCGGGGAAACATCCGCAACGCTTGTCATTCGGGCCTTGGCGGTATAATTGACATCTAACGTTGACATAAAAGTGTCACTGAGATCTACCTCTACTATGGATCGCCTTCATTAGAACCAGAAGTGTTCTAAAACTGGATCTATGGGGGTGCCATCTTCCTAGTTACAAGGTTGGGAACAAGTCGTCGTCCTCGTACAAAGTTTACAACATATAGCAAATTTTCCATCGGGTAATGATTATTGTTTCCTAGCAACAAGGAAACGCTTTGAATAGGAATATTACAACCTGTTCAGTGATTAAATCTGACTTCAAATAAATTCTTAAAAGGGGATCATTCAGTGACGTCTCGCTTCACAGCCTGTAATAAATCTGACTACCAAAAGATGTTTGCTTAGATTGTCTGTTGTGGGTCATGTATTATTTTAGTTTTACTTAATGTGTAGGTGCACATGTACTTAGTTATGTTATTTAATGATTTCATAATAATTCATTCTAGATTTTACTATGTCATGTTTATTTCATTAGAGAATATTCCAGTATGTTCTTTGTTACATCATTATCATCACATGACTGTGATTTCTAGAATTTACTCTATTGTTAATCATTTGTAATGAGTCATTGTTCTAGAAGCTTCTGGTAAATTCATTGGTATTAAGTATAAATACCTCTGAAGAACTGTGTTGATGGGGCATTCGTACACATTCGTAGAAACGATTCATTCATCTATTCTGATGTGCTGGGATACTTTATTTGTTGAGACTTTAATCCATTTAACAACGTTTGTGATTACCGGAAACCATTCATTCGATAGACTTTGTGGACCGTAACGGACACTTTGATCCGGACATTATATTGTAGGTTGTAATCATTGTAAATATATATATTTTGTACATAATTAAACTTGTCAATTTATATTCTGTCTTTGTCTGATTTTTGCTGGCGTTTTGGGGTATTCTGACCCATAACATGTCAATATTGAAATATATGTTCTATAGTACCAATTTTATGTATTGTATACGTGTTTCTATTATTGAATCCCAATGTCGAAGAGTTTGAAAAAAGCAAAAGTGAATTTTCCTGGTGCCATCTACAGTATAGACTAATGATTTCCATTTGTCAGCTCCAAATTGTGTGTCGGGTTTATTCAGAAGCGTATATAAGGGGTCTCAATAATCGACATCAGATTCCCGGCGTCAAGGATCGAGTACGGTACGTTTTTATGTGGCTTTATTAGTTTTCGGTCTTTAAACTCCTCCGTAATTCGCTCCTTTCTTGACGGATTTCGACAAGTTGGTATCGATGGAGCAAAAATATTATCATCTACAAGCTGAGTGTAGTAAATATTTAGTCAAATGTATCTTTCAATTTATTTATACAAAAATATACCGAAAGTGAGACCCCCTGGCTACCACCGTAAACGTATCGTTTTTATAACTTTAACATCGGAAATTCAACCGCTTGTTTCCGTGGAACAAAATCAAGAAAGTCGATTTAAGTTTATGATCAAACAGGATACTTCTTGGAGATTTTAGCGATATCATAGATGATATGTTTCAAGTTTGGTTTCCCTAATGATCTTTGGCTAAAAGAATTATTCTTCTCCTTTTTTCAACTTTCGTACTTTGCAGCGAGATGTTACGAATAAAGTTTTCCTACTTGAAAAGTTTGAGCGAATGAATTTTAGTTTTAACCCTGCTTTGTTCAAAGATATATCCATTACACAGATAACTGCATACATTATAGGGAACGAGGGAGGTGATTGACATGGGACGTCAAAACAAAACATTTTTTTCGAACTTTGACTTGAACTCGAATTCCGTTGACAAAGCTTATTGAACTGAGACTAACAACACATGAAAGGTAAGTGTATAAAAATGCTTGACCAGGAATATATATGAGTATTCTTCCTTGTACTAGAATTCGAGTTTTTGCTGAATGTTTGGAACAAATAATCTCGACTCGGAGTATCTGATTTTTTTTAGCTCACCTCAGCTATTTCGATAGCGCGCCGTCCGTCCGGCGTAAACCAAGTAGAGTTTTACATTATGGACACGAGGTAAAACGGAACACCTTGTACTAGAGTCTGATCTTGAAAAATAAGTCTATTATAACAGCGTTTGACAACATATTTTCTGTTTAGTATATTCATTGCAATTAAAAGATATTTCTCAGATGAAAATGAAACACGCCCTAAATTTCCAAAAGTAAGTACATCTCGTCGACAGCAAATCATATGCGGCGTTCTCAATTTTACTTGGCCTTAATTTCTCAATATGATTTTTCCCAGTGTCACAATGAGATAAGTAACATATAATATTGTCTTATTAATGATATAATTATAGTAGAAATGAAATTGTTTTTTTTTCGGGTCAAACAAGTGTTTGCTAAACGTCATTGTCAACTTAAACGTCCGTTCATATTTTCTCTTTCTCTTTTATTTTCTTTTTTTCTTAAACGGAGGGGGTATACTTAGCCTCTTCATGTGTGTGTGTGAGGGTGTGTGTGTGTGTGAGAGGGTGAGGGTGTGTGTGTGAGGATGAGGGTGAGGGTGTGTGTGTGTGTGAGGGTGAGGGTGTGAGGGTGAGGGAGGGTGTGTGTGTGTGAGGGGGTATGTGTGTGAGTAAGCAGGAGATGCTTACTCTTCCTGGGCACGGGGTCTCACTCCCTTATTCAATTACAGTCAGGAAAATTGGTCCTAAATGGCAGAAATGCAAGTGCTTCCTCGAGGCTTCGCCCCCTACCATGGAAGAAAAGTCCGGAAAACTGAGAATTTCATGAAATTTGCTAAGTCCAAGGGCCATAACTCTTGTGACGATGGTTAAATCGAAACCAAACTCGAACTTGATCTGTTTAACACTAAGATGTAATCACATATTAAGATTATTTCAATATCTACAAGAAGGGAGGAGATCTCCAACCCCGTTGCAGCATTAACAGCAAATCACCAAAACACCCGATGCAATACCACAAGAGACGAGTACAGCACGAGACGGAAAAGAGACACACGACATGCAAACATCAAACACAAAAGACTACACATAAACCGACGAGACCAATGGGCAACCGGTGCCGACTTTGGACGGCCATTTGTCACGCAAGTAGCAAATGGTGTGGTTATCCTGGATTACGTGCGCACAACCCTCCCACTTCTCCAATTACCCAGAGGTCTCGAAGAACGTACAATTGTGGTGAAAATACAACCTCCTTACTGTAAGATGACCTCACACAAACAAGACCGCGAAATGTACAGGCCACAGAAACTCAGATGAATATGTAAATGGATATAAAAAGAGGGCATGCGTAATACAGTCCGTGCTCTGCCGGCTGTAGCGAGCTCATGTGTGTAACCACCCGAGGAGTCCGACTGACATTCAGAGAGGACAGGTGGTCGGGGCCCTGTCTTCTCTAATGAGGTTTGGACAGGGCCCGTCATGGAGTCCCGTCGTCACAGTCAATCAGAGTGCAAGTCTCAAGGATGCGCTTGTACAAGACTGTAGATTTGTCAAGTACCAAGCCTAGGTGTCCATCTGGTGACATTTAGGATCATATTCACGGTATACCAAGACTAGTGTCCGTCTGGTGACATTAGGATCATATCCACGGTATAAAAGGCGTTTGATGATTCTGACGCATTTCGATGGTTATGCTGTCTACCCTTGATCCTTCTTATTTTGTTTATCATATCACCATGAAAGACAGGTTGTGTAATAACCAAAGTAATGTACTCTGTTGCGTGTATAGATCCGAGGTTTAAAAGAAGTTGACAGTAATTTTTGTAAAATTTCCAGAAAGTCTTAACAAGTTTATGTAAGCGGAAACCTTGACCTTAAAGTTTTTTGGTAATTTGTAAATTTCTACTGTGAAAATCCAAAATATCAGTACATGCTCTAGCATACCGGATGAGCTGTGATATGTTAATGCCGAAGGGAAATTTACTATGTTGAATCCAAAATCATCCCTTTTGTGATATACACTTGTATGAATCTTTCCGTTTACAATTTTGATTTTAAGGTCCAATAACGGTGTTTCTGTATTTGAAAGGTTTGCCTTGTTAAGTGGTAATTCTTGTGGATAAATTTCATTTTTATATAATTCAAAAACAGGATTGTCAATGGTTAGGATATCATTCAGATACCTAGAAGTATTATTGAAACATTTCAGATCATCAAATTTTCTTTGCTTTTAAAGATTTTGGATAAATTCTTTTTCATAAGTGTATAAAAATAAATCTGCAACAAGAGGCGCACAGTTAGTACCCATAGAAATTCCTACAACCTGCTTGTATAGATCCTCACCAAATCTAACATAAATATTGTCCAAGAGGAAGGACAAGGCATTACACAGGTAACTACATGTCCATGATTTGTATGATTTGTAGTCTGTCGAGGAAAAGAAACCCGTCGATTCAGATGTAAAAATGCAAGTTTTTCGCTCTCGATTAAAACACCATTTAATGAGATTAGATAATCGATAATTAATTTTGTCATGAGGAAGTGTGTTGTACATATTAGAAAAGTCGTATGAAGAAATCGTATTGGCTTGGAAGTTTCCAGATTCCATTTTGTCAATCACATCCCCTGAATTCTTAAGTACCAGTCTAAGTAAGAATCATGCAAAACCCTATATAAGGGTGATACATTGAGGTCAACAGATTGTAATCATTTTTTATATATTTATTGCCTATTCATAGATATTCATCATTGCAAAAGGAAAATTAAATCCATTCACCCATTTTCTTCCTGGACCAGAACTTCACACTGCATTTTTCTTTTTCCCTATCATTTCTATACAATTCAAAATTTTCAAGTCCTTCAAAAAATATCCTTCCTCGATGGATATGCAAAAAGATATGTATTATTCAAAACAGGATATCACCATTTACAAGATATAAAAAATTCCCCAGATGCAAAGTACCTGGTTTTCGAGATAATTCCCCCTTAAGTTACCCTTGTTTCGCTAAAATCTCAATGTCAAGAAAGATAACTCTTACAAAAAATAACGTACTTGACGTCACAACGGGTGAATAAGTAGCTGCGATTATAGCTTTTCAACGTTGCTTTATCCCATTTTGATTTTGAAACATTTTAAAAAAAAAAGTAAAGGTACCCGAGACAATCTGCATTGTAAAACAATATTTAATAGGAAGTCAGCTACAGATTTTTGTCTACTTTCATTTTCCATGTACTTTACATAGACGAAATTTGAATATTGCTATGGAAATGTTGAAATAATGAAGAAATGCATCGAATATTCAGTGAAGACGTCAGTGAGATGCAGAAGATAATATGAAACTGTCTGTTTGTTTGTTCTTTTTTTTTTGGTAGGGGGGGGGGGTTTAACTTGTGTGCGTTTTTTTTTATAGGGGGGGGGGTCAATGGCAAGGAAATTACAACTGCGTAGAGAACTTAAATCTGTGAGCCAAATTAAAATGTTTTTTATCATGTTCATATTTTCAGAGCCAGGTTATTTTTATTTGATATCAGAGCTCAATTAGTTTTATTCTATCCCTCGGAAAATAAATAAAATATGATAAGCTTTGGATGGTTAACGCAGAGACTAAGCCGGGGAGGACAGGGTTCGAAGTTCAGTAAAGTCATATTTATAAGGTGAGTGAGGTAAAAAGAAAACGCCTCCTAACTCCACCCATCCTGAAGATACAAAGACCCCCCCCCCTCATATATCATAACTAATTAAAGTAGTATTGTGCATTGAATATAAGGATTTTTCAGACAGTTAAAAGATCCTTAAAGAAATGTGCGCATAAAATCATATGCTCTCCGAAAAAAAATGGGATTATATCATCGTCTGTCCATGCGCCTGAGCTCATATCTCCTTAACCATTCTTCAAAATGTAAAAATATTTTACACAATTAGGATATAGTAGAATATATATAATTGTGCTGGATTCGCCATGACCGTCCATGAAGACGAAATCTTGTCATGACAACTCCTTTAAAAACCAATCGTTGGATTTCATTGAAATATTATGTATACAATGACAGATCATGATGAAGAAAGTAGATTGCTGTCGAAAAGGTTAGACCTGAGCTATGTCCCTTGCACTTAGATTGTTCATGCATTTTCGATGTCAAACCTTGTCATCTCATTTCCTCCCAAGCAATTCGATCGATTTCAATATATCTTTACACAATGACAGATCATGATCATGACAGTACTGTTCATAGATGTGCAAGAAGAAAGGGGATTGCAGATGAAAACTTTTTACCAGAGACATGGCCTTTGGACTTCGATTGTTATTGCACATCTTAGGAGGCTATCATATATACCATAAAACATTTAAACATTTAACATGCTACACATGTATTGTATCTTATTAGATATAGCGACCTAAACTCTAAATGATGATCTTATATGAGAGAATATATCCGTATTATATATAGGATCTACTCAGAAAAAAAATATGCCACGGAGGTATAATTCATCCCTTTAGGGCAGTTTTCATTTGGATATACTTGAGAAACAACACAGCTAGGATGTGCAATCGCGGATTTAGAAAAAAAGGGGGAGTCTGGAAACAACCCCTGCCCGAAATTTTCGAAAGATAGTTTTATTTTCATAAATATACATATCTGTTAAGATTAGGTCCCGATTCCCCTTTTGCTGTCATAGTATTTGAAAACTATTACGTGAATTTGTCTTGGAAATAATTTCATTTTCCAGCGCGGATCCAGAGGGGGGGTGTCCGGAACCCCCCCCCCCCCTGGATTTCTCGAAACATTGCCAAATATTTGTTATTGATATAAATATTTCATAAGATTAAGTTCCAATTCCCCTTTTCTTGTCATAATATTTGAAAAATATATCATGAATTGGTGTAAGAAATCTTTCATTTTGCTAATATTTTGCCGTCAGCATTTCAAAAATTTTCTCTGGCTCGTTTCCGCTTGCCAGAATTTATTACATACATGTACGTTATTTTCAGATGATGCTGCGCTTACGTGTCAACAAACAGGAGCCCTAAGAGTAATGAAAGTGACAAAAGACGCGAATAGAGGATTTTAATCAAATCCTCGGAAAAAAAAATCAGTGGCTTGCTATCGCTCGCCATTTGTTTTATTTACATATTAGAATTGACAATCAAAAAACAAGTACTATGATGTAAAATTTCGATCAAGTTTTTTTTTTTGCTCGCTAAAGCTCGCCAGTCATCTGTTTTATTTACATTTGTATAATAAGATACAGAACTGAATTAAGCAAGTTCTGTTTTTTTTTTGCTCTTCAAAATTTCGGACTTAAGGACACCCCCCCCCCCCCCCCTGAGAAAAAAATCCAGGATCCGCTCATGATGTGAGCTCATTATCAAAGGTCACTGAAAGTTATTCATGTTAGGTCAAGGTCGTTTGTATAGAAACATCAAGAATATATAAAAAAAAAATGAATACGTATAGCGCTTTCCTCTTTTCATAAGAATTAGATTATTAATACACTTTTTTTGCATGAAGAGAGTCAACAGAGAACGGGCTTCAATGTCTCGCTTTTAATGTGAACAAAAGGCGTACCTACGTTTCTAAAATGTCGAGACAAAAAGTACCCATCAGTTCTACTGACAATGTTTATCTTTATTACTTTCAAGTTTTTAAAAGTTAATTACAATGGAGGTGCAATATAACTGGACCAGCTGATCTCGAGTAATGTCCTTGACATTCAATTTTGATCGACCTTGAAAGATTTATGTGGAAGTCATCTATATTGTACAAAGTCATATTAGATTTTGGCATGGAAATACAACAAAATAAGAGGATCTAATTTCAGCTTATAAATTTGACATTGCAATTTGATCTTGAGATTTTATCATGACTTTCAAATTTTGAAATACATCTGTAGTTGGTCATATACATATTTCTGTTTTGCGCTCAACCTACCTGGTTTTTTCGTCTACTGACTTTTAACTAGTTTTGGCCATTAATTCATTCCAATGACAGAAACTTGTAGTGAGTTTTCTTTTTTTATACTAACAACAAAATGCTACACCCCCCCCCCCCCCTCTTCCAAAAACTACAACGATTTCCTGCGGATTCTATAAATATACAACACAGAAAAAGGGAAAGGGGGCAGGGGTGGCTAAGATTTGATTGAAGTATGGTTTCATGGCATGAAATAGAAGAAATCTTCGCAAAAAATCCCCTGGGATTCAATGTATTGTTTTAAAAATTGGTTACACCCAACTTGGGTGTTTCATAATAAGTGAAAATTCAGGTTATGTCACACGTTTCATGTTTTAGGATAATTTTTTTGGATAAAACATTATTATTATTTTCTAAAATAATTTAGATATCAGAGACAATATTAGGAGGGCACAGTTCAACACTTTGAGAATTTGGAAGCTATTTTGCAGCCAATGCATCCTTTACTTGTACACGTACATTTTTGTATGCTTATGTTTGTGAGTAATGCAAAAAAGCGTATAAACCTGGCTTCAAAAGAAATACTGAAAATACACCCTCATACAGACTCGAACCAGGGTAATCCCAAATGCTAATCGAGGGCTCCACCTTTGAGCCACTGGATTGACTTGCCCAGTATGGGCTTATTACAAGATCACACAATTCAACGTTTGTGATATCAAGACAGCAGGCTTAAGAAAAACTTCGAAATGTGACTTATTTGCCTTAGTTTAGCTCGCCAGGACGAAAGTCCGGAGAGGCCATTATATACCCAAGGCGTCATTACTGAAGCCACGACCTACTGAACTTGTAACCTTCACTTTGGCGTATATGTACTTTTTAAAATTCTATTAAAAAGTCTAACCTTGGCTGTATCCCTTGAACCATATATGATAGAGCTTTTACAAACGAACACATTAAAAACTATAGTATATGTATATCCTCCCTTTAATATCTTTGATTTCAAGGGGTTAAAGGGTATACATGTTGCCATAAATACATTAACTAAGCAAGATATGCCATTAAATATGGACATACTTGTACTAGTACCTCGTCCATCATTACACATGACAAAGTTATACTTTCTTTCAGACATATTAGCAGGCATGTTACATAGAACTGATTTGTAACTCTGTAAATGAGACAAATGCGGTTGCTATGGAATATTTAAATCGTTTCTATGGTATTCAGAACTACAGCTGTTCAATTGTCAAACCCCTTAAACTTATTTATGAAAGTTTGTGAATTGTATCTGCATGTAGTTTGCTGCAACAAAGTAAGATTGTCTTGTGCTCTTTACTCTAAAAAAATACATGACCCACGGAATTAAAATCGAACAGTTGCTATGGGATCAAGGTCGTTGCTATGGGGTTTCTGCATATTTCATATGATAACTGTACAGAATATTTTGTCGGAGGTTTTACTAATCAGAATTGTCCATAGCTGTGCATTATTCTGACTCAGATACCAATTAGATATTGATTGAAGCAAAAAAATGACAATTTCTGAACGGTTGCCAAGGAATATATTTCGTTGCTAAGGTATTTTTGCTTTTGTTACAGAATCATATAACTTAAATATCTTTCTGAGCAAAATAGCTTCACTGGGTGAAAAAACAAGTTTACGCAATGCGTAAACTATATGGAAACTTTCCGGAAACCTGAAGTTTCCATATAGTTTACGCAAGGATTCCGTCGCTGAAACTCAAGTTTACGCTTTGCGTACCCCGACTACCCGCTCAAATTCCAAATGGTTTACACAAGCGTAATCTTGTAATTTCCATCAAGTTTCCGCAACTGAAACTTAAAGGCACCAACTTGCGTAATCAATTGAAACTTCAGGATTCCAGATAGTTTACGCATATTTTACCTTGCGTAAACTTGATTGCCATTTTATGATATAAAGGTTCTGCTTGCGTAAACCATATGGAAACATGCGTAAACTATTTGGAATCTGAATCAACACAAGTGTACGCATTGCGTAAACCATTTGGAATCTTTCAATATCAAGTTCAGGCTAGCGTAAACCATATAGAAACTGACGTTATAAAAGTTTTCAAATGTGTAATCTTGTTGAAACTAGCGTAAACCATTTGGAATCTGAATAAACACTGGTTTATGCAGTGTGTAAACCATTTGGAATCTTACTATATCAAGTTCAGTCTTCCGTAAATCATTTGGAATCTTACTTGAGTCTTGCGTAAACCATTTGGAATCTTACAATATCAAGTTCAGTCTTGCGTAAATCATTTGGAATCTTACTTGAGTCTTGCGTAAACCATTTGGAATCTTACAATATCAAGTTCAGTCTTGCGTAAACCATTTGGAATCTTACAATATCAAGTTCAGACTTGCGTAAACCATTTGGAATCTTACAATATCAAGTACAGACTTGTGTAAACCATTTGGAATCTTACTTGAGTCTTGCGTAAACCATTTGGAATCTTACAATATCAAGTTCAGCCTTGCGTAAACCATTTGGAATCTTACAATATCAAGTTCAGTCTTGCGTAAACCATTTGGAATCTTACAAAATCAAGTTCAGACTTGCGTAAACCATTTGGAATCTTACAATATCATGTTTAGACTGGCGTAAACCATTTGGAAACCATGTGTATAAAAGTTTCCAAATTTGTAATCTTGTTGAAACTAGCGTAAACTATTTGTAACCTTGATGTTCTATAGTTTACATAGTGTGTAAATTGCGAGGAACTAATGCTTCAAGTGTGATTACAGAATAAACCAGCAGAAGGTTTTGAAAACCATGTACTGATGTAGAAATTCAAATGTTAACAAGTTTTCAATGCATCCCCAAATAGCAAGAATAGATATCAGCAAATTATTTTTCATTTACATTGCTTTATGTTACTGAAAAAAAGACCAAATAATGTAGAATGAAACAAGTATTTAATTTTTATATTAATAATCATTTAATAAATTTATATATCAAAATGTAGCAAGAAACACATACAAAGGAAAAGAGTAGCCTAACAGCGTTTTCCTATTTTTCCATTTAGTGTAGATGTGAAAACTATTTTCAAAATCTGAGTAAAATAAAAGACACTATTCTTGGACATAATTTCAAAAATCATGAAGAGGAAAAACAATATATGTTTATGAAACATTAATGTACTTCTGTCATCTACAATAATAGCTGTAGTCTGAAAAGAATGCAAAACTTCAAGGCAAAGGTCACTAGGTCAAGACAATTGGTATCACTAGGAATTTTTAGAATGGTCTTATCACTAGAAATACACTGTCAAATGAACTATGAAAGCCCTGTAACTTATCATTCAAAAGTTATGTCCAAGGTTAGTTTTAAAAAGAAGGTGGTCAAACTCTAAAGTCAAGGCCAAAATTTTGGTATCAGTGAGAGAGTAATGAGACAAGATTTCAACATTTCTCTTCAATTTGGCCTTCCAGATATGAACATGACACATCCTTGGGTTCTGGGCATCAACTTTGTGACTATACATGTATAATCTTAATTTATGATTGGGATTAAAAGTTATAAAACATAATTTTTTTTGATTGATAGATGGACAACAGACCGGGTAATTCCTATTAATCAAGATATAATTCCTTAAATTCTGCTTACATGTGATATATGTCCCTTAACAACATTGATTATATTATGCATGTGTTGAAAATTGATTTAAGTAAAAAATCCACATAATGTCATTATGTTACAAATTTGTAACCATTTCAAAAGTTTGTCACTATTGATGATATTGGTCTGCTAGCCACACAAATTGTGCTGAGGTTAAATTTCCCTGAATTAACTGCATCAGCTCGTGAATCTTCTTTAGATGCTGAAAATAAATGCAAAGTAACAATTTATAAATACATGCAACAATACAAGAGAACAATAATCATTAAATACCAGAATTCTCTGATGAGACTGAAGCTCTCCTGGTTGTTTGCTTAAATAAATCTAAGTGACACCCATTTTCCAGAACCCTTGGGATCAGGGTCTAAAACAAAATACAAGACCAGAAAATGATTGATGTAATGGAAAAGAATTACTCTCTAGTCTCTACTAATTATACTTTCTGAGAATTGGTGCTCATAGAGTTTGGTGCTCATAGAGTTAGGCCATGTAAAATAAAATCTATGTATCTCCGACACCGCCGTGCGCTATAGTTTGCTGCCGACGAGACTTTTTTTATTGCAACTACAGAAAAAAATATCCGCTGTGTCTCATCCTCGATTAAAAACAAAATATCCATTTATTTCATTGAACGTATATTGTCCTGTAAAATCTTCTAAACAGTACCCGATGAATAAATACTTTAAAAAGTCCGTATCATTCACGGCGCGTTCCGTATTTACGTTACGGGTAAAGACTATTGTATAGGATATACTAACAATGTGCCGACACGTGTCGTGGACACTTGGACGGCCGGCTATTCGTGTATTTAATACATCGAGTATTACATGTATTAAAACGTTCGTTTAGTTTTCTTTATTGATTTCTACAGCATATGTTAATACCCATGCCGACAATAGTAAGGTTCCATTGTAATACTTCCGAATCTATTAATAATGACGTTCACGTTGTAAAAAGTATAAGCAAGGACCGCCGACGAGCGTAAGAGAAACGTAGTTAAATCCTTAAATCTATGAACAAAAGAATGTATATTGTACCAGGTCCGTGTACATTATTTTACTAGACCGTGGTTAATGCTAAACACTTCATTCCATTTCTAAAGATTCCGCTTCATCCAAACTTGACAAATTTTTGACCATATGAACGGATCCATCGGAGGAAGTGAGGAGATGTATTTAATTTGAACTTGGTTTAAACAAGGTGTGAGCAAATAACACCCGTCGAGTCTCTTCCGCGATTCTACTAAATGTACTCACGGCAATCAAAACACGTCATACTTCGTATATTAAATTTTGTATCTACGTGTATTTAAGCTTCTTCCATTCAGACAGATGAGCTACATGTACCATTATTTTGACTAACAGTTCAAAGACAGTTTTCTATGAAGAAAAACAGGTGGGGGGAGAAAGGGGCAGTTTATTTTCTATGAAGGAAAAAGGGGGGAGGGGGGCAGCATAAGATGTTTTGCCTTACACGAATAATGGGGGGGGGGTTAGACAGGGGAGACGATTTTTTGCCTTACATGAATAATAAGAGTACTCTTGATGGAAAAACAAAACAAAAAATAAAAACCCTACCTACCTTGCCACTTTTTTTAGACCCAATTATCTGAGAAACATTTATTTTACATGGCCTTATATAGGGGAAAATGACCACACCCATTTTCCAAGACCCTGGGGGTCAGGGGTTCAAACAAAGTACAAGGTACATATTACTGTCCTGTTCATTAAATACAGAGCACCCTGTTTTGTATATTTTCTCAGCCGTCTTAGGAATGTTCCAAATATTTATTGTCTCCGTAGATTGAACTCCTTTAGTCGTAACAGAAAATGTGCATGAACTCACCTTTTCCACTGTATTTAACCTGCCATACGAAAAATAAAATGTCTACAGGAAATTCCCATGTTAATTTCAGCCTGCCACCATATTGTTCTCTGTACAAACAATGGTAAACATTGACGTCATGGTGTCCGGCATCATGCATTTTAGTCGTTTTTACTATAGAAAATTCACATAGACATTATATTTTCCGTCGTATTTTTTAACTAAGCAATGCACAACCAAAAAGGAGGCATTTTCTGTTAAACTAAAAGAGTTCGATAGACTAAATATCAATTCTTAAGTTGACAACATTATACTTCAGAGAGAATCGCCAAAACAGGGTGCTTTGGATTTAGTGAACAGGACAGTAGATCAAAGACTATGAATAATTTGAAAACAGTTATCTTTCAGTTACAGCAGTTATGGATATTACGTAGAATTCTTTTATGTTCGTGCTTTTCCACTTGATAAAGGCCAAGTGGCCGAAAATTTGTGGATATAGAGTGTTCATTGTTATTAGGGCTGTGATGATTCACCACGGTTCTCGATTCACCGTGGTTATTGATTCACCGCAGTTCTTGATGACGGTTCGATACACAATACAAGAAGAGGCCGTATGGTTGACTTATGGCTCGTTTTTGGCATTTAGTTTTATCTTTTAAAAATCAACATGGCGATGCTCGACGCCGAGCCATCAAAGATTATCTCTGAGTTTTGTTTTTGTTTTTTCTAGTCAATACCATACTTCTCGAATCATTTAAATTATGTATGATCTTAATTTATTGTTGTTTTTTTTAAAATTAAACTTTATTTATTTTACAACGTTTAACAAACAAGTTACACAACTTATATTAATGTCTCAAGTTGGCTCAGATATTGGCGTAAGGGGGTCCAAGGAGCAGGAGGAAACCGGAGTACCCGGAGAAAAACCTCCTACTGAGGCCTGGGTGGGGGACCACCTACCCTCCCATATAAGACCCTTCGCCGAATCTGGGATTCGAACCCGGGACCTTAGAGGTGAGAAGCGAGCGCGCTACCACTGCGCTAACCCGGCCTTGTTGTTGTTTTAATAAAATATCTGACGAATTACAGAAATACCTTCATATCTTATATCTAGATATAATGACGACAATGAGGGTATGGCATTAGCTCTCCGGACTTTTTCGTCCCAGCGAGCTAAAAATGTTGTATCGTGATTCGAATCATATCGTGAGTAAATGTTGCAAAACATATCATATCGTGAGCCCTAATTGTTATTTATTAATTATAACTTGATACATGTATAACCAAAAAAAAAATAATAAAACCTGAGTTTGTGAAAAACGAATGCCCCAGTTGGCATCTTTGTCAGTAAAACTGATGAAAAGTAGTTTCACATTTGAGGTAGAGGTCACAAGGTCAAATTAAGTATCCATGGAAAAGTCTTGCCACATGGAATTCATATGTGAAATATGAAAGCCCTATCACTTACCATTCACAAGCTATGCCCAAGGTTAAAGTTTTTCAAAAGTAGGTCAAACTCCAAGGTCACAAGGTCAAAAATTTTGGTATCCATGGAAAGGTCTTGTCACAAGGAATACACATGTGAAATATGAAAGCCCTATCACTTAACATTCAAAAGTTACACCCAAGGTTAAAGTTTTTCAAAAGTAGGTCAAACTCAAAGGTCAAGGTCACAAGGTCAAAAATTTTGGTATCCATGGAAAGGTCTTGCCACAAGAAATGCACATGTGAAATATGAAAACCCTATCACTTACCATTCAAAAGTTATGCCTAAGGTTAAAGTTTTTGCGGACAAACAGACATACATACAGACAGACCAAAAGCGAACTCTGTAAAGTACGATTCAAATCGAACCGACCAAGCATGAACCGAGGGTAACCGAATTTTCAGTTAACCGTGACAGCCCTTACGAAAACCCATCAAAGTATCATGTACGTACTGTAATGTCCTTACTGCTATCTTAAACTAGATAACATTTTCATTGCAAGCATGGCAAAGGTTCATGCCAGTCATCCTCTACCTAGTGACAGCAAAATGATGACCTGTAAAATGTAAATAAAATCAGATTTCAAGCTTAAATACTTTGTCACATTCTAGAAAGATTAGACCTACCTGAATCTATAAGTAATTATTAAGTTGGTGTGCATATAAGTGTAGATTTCAAAGAACAGACTGATTTTTATGATTGAAAAGTATAATACTGAAAACATTGGTTGTATATTGCATTTTATCATGTCACAAGGGGGAGGGATTGTATAAGTGTGTTTTGACATCAATTTTGTATGACAGACTGAGACACGTACATGTATATACAAATCTCATGTACACAGAAAAAAAAAGAATCTGTTTACCAATTGAAAAAAATAATATTGGCATACCATCCTTCATGTATATTGTGCAGCATCTTTTACAGAAAGGGCATCCTTTTAGAAGCCAAAAGTCCAACATACCGGTGACGTACCAGTGACCACTGAGTATCATCGTGTACATGTAGTAAGGTGGAGATCCATCAACGCTACAAAGAGGAATCCAAAATTAAATTTCAATGTTTCAGATCTAAATTTTTTATATAATCAGTCTGAATGTTCCCACATAACAATATTTCCTCCAAATTGGCTAGAGTTATCTCCCTCCTTGAACACATTGAACTACAACCCCATTGGACTCTTCGGAACTAGCCATGCTAACTGTTCGTGTTCTTGAATAAAGATACGCCCCTTGTTATTGAAAAAAATTATGACGCGATTTATTCAAGCAATTGGTGATGAATAGTCATTCTCTGAAGTGCTGACACATCAAAATATTCAAAACAACACTTATTATGATAAGGAAGGGTAAGATATCATGCATCTTCTCAAGACAAATGTACAAAACCACTGGACCAATGAGAATCGACCTTAAGTGTCCTGATTAGCATACGAAGCGAAGGTTCGAAAATAAAACGGACACGCCCACAGAAATCTGCCAAAGACGCTGGCGTATAATATTTAGCAATACCTTCTTATGTTTCACAGAAATGTCAGTTACTTGATTATGTAGCACAATCGAATGAAAACTATCGAAATATGTGTGCTGATTAATTGGCTAGTGATGACAAACTCTCAAGAGACATAAATTTTGAATGCTCACTCGACATGCTAGATGGCGCTCAGAGAATTGTGGGAAATATAAAATTTTTGATTTGAGATCAAATAAGGGGGAGCAAATTATGTACGCTTGTTTTGAAGAGATTGATATTGCAATATCCATTGGATCAACCCATCATGGGATCGGCCGATAAAAAGCTAAGAAATAAAATCATGAACAATTTCTTTTTAAATCTGACATTGGTTTGCAGCTATGAAAATGCTAGGTGGCCCTAAAGACCCTATCTGTTTTTCATCCCCCCCAACTCAAATCATATCCTGTATCCGCCCCTGAAGAATGGTTCCAGGATCTTTCGTCATGTTTGTACCTATTTCTGTTTGTACCGAGATTTTTCGTACGGAATCTTTCGTACCTGTTACTGAGATCTTTCGTACATATTGCAGAAAAAAAAGATTATGTTTCTGCTATGTAGAGCTGATTTACTTGAGCTCCTCAAAATTTGATAGTGGGATCTTTCGTACTTATGTCTGGTGTTTGACCATTGTCGGAAACCCACGCTTGGTCACCCAAGCTCACCTCCCATGGGTCATAACGACAGAATTTTCGCTGGATAGCATTACAAAAATCTAATGCGGGTACTTGTCTGTTAATTTGCTATCGATAGCAAAATATCATCTTTTTTATTTTTCCATCAACAGAAGATGCCCTAAATAATGTTGACAGTGATTAATATTTGTTAATTTTAGGAGTTACAAAACAATATTGCTTACATAGTGGCTTTAAATGGCTAATTCACTGACAAGTAATCGCATTAGATTTTTGTAATGCTATCCAGCGAAAATTCTGCTGATATGACCCACGGGAGAGCTTGCGTGACCGAACGTGGGTTTCCGACGATGGTGTCAGGGATGAAAATTCGTTGAAATTTTCAGGGGCCAAATGGGCTCATAAGTCAATAAATTTAGGCGCCTACATCAAAACGATTAGCCCACATCAAAATGTATCTAAATCTACATCCCAAACCCCCTTCTCTCCTTGTACAGTGTACATGTCGAGTTTATTTCAAGTACAAGTACCTTTAAATAAATCAATGAATACAGGTAAATCCATTTATAAACATATTACGTACACGTCAGTCGGTCTCCAGACAGTGACTTTGTGTGCTTTTGGAAACATTAGTTAGTTTTGGTATATACATTTGTACTGATCTAAAATAACAGTACGTCTTTACAAGGAAATAAGAGAGATCTATTCATTTTCCGCAAGAAAGCGAACCGAAAATTTGACAAATGCCCATGAGTTTTTGTTTCCAAACCTTAGTTACGGCAACTTTGATACAAGAAAATAATAAAGATTGGAATTTTACGGTCGCGAAGTGGGCGATAAGAAAAACATTTTTGGTAGTCCACACTGAAATTTTAGTCGCATTGGCGAGCGGGCGAGTGCTTATTTGCATCCCTGGGTGTTTGACTGTCTCACGAGTTTATTGGAAAATCATCTATTGGTAAGAAAAATCCTGATAATTGGAACGAAAACTACAAATAACTGAATACGAAAAGGCTAGAGTTGTAAAATCAGTAAAAAATTACTATCAATTATCATGATTATCGGAAACTATCGGAGGAGTACATCGATATCAGAATCAGACTTTTTTACTTTAAAATTGTTATATGTTTTGTATCTTCAGAAGGAGAATACTCAGGGCGTACGTATGCAAGTAGATCTTGCAAATAAAGGTATTTATCTCGAGGTTTGCTTTAGACATGATAGAAGGGGGGGCCTTCCTTTTTCTTTCTATTAAAGCCAAAACAGTCCCATGCTGCGGACTTAGTACTGCCGGGATATGGATAAATCTGCTCCTCCTCAACCAGTAACTTTGCAAAAGCGATCGCGTCTAGTTTTTAGTTTTGAATTATAGCAAAGACTTTTCGCACTGAGATCATTTCGTGTAACTTCAACAGCGACAATCGATTTTCGAAATCATTATCGATAGTCAGCACTTTTCAAGATTCAGCGACTATCATTACAACACTAGAAAAGACATCAATATGAAAAATCCTGACACCCTGAAGAACATGTATCTTTAAATCTACCCAATCCTTCCCATGGCAAAGGCCGAAAGGGAAGGGGGGGGGTAGCTTGCAACAAAGTAAACAAAGATTTTACCTGGTACATGGTCCTTTTTAGGAGGAAGTGATGATACAAATATGTCTAAATATGTAAAAAGTGATTCAAATAGTCCACAGGATCGCCGTAAAATAAAAGCAAGAACAAGAAAAATCACAGGAACCTGTCGTTTTATTCGAGAAAATAAAATATTGTTCACTACCACACGACTCTGTTATTCTTATAGAAAATACTCAAGGAAAGAAACAAAATCGATGTTGATTTTTTTTTTCGATTTTCCCATCACACATGTAAATCCACCAATATATCGTCTACATGGGACACGACGGACGAATCCTGACTTCCAACACTTAAAAGGATATATCATCTTCTAAAAACAACCATAATTACTTACCATAACAGCGGCAGATAGATGCTACAGCTCCTTTTTCGTAGACAACACAACGTTTTCTCTTGTAAACAAAATTTTCGTCAACGCCATGCGACTCCTGTATCCGAATATGCAAATTACATGATTCAGAGCTGAATGCATAGCCTATTTGCCATTGGTCATGAAAGTAATTTACTTTTTCAACTTATAAATGATCAATGATAACTCATAAACTAAATAAACCTATCTTTCTATTCACTAAATTTCAATCATGGCATCGTCCTTTTTCCACCTTTACTCGGTAAACACAAGGAAGAGCGAATTCAAGGGCAGATCCGCCAAGGAAATATGGCGGGAAAAAAGTGAGTGATCTGCCCTTGAATGCGCTCTTCCTTGTGTTTACCGAGTAAAGGTGGAAAAAGGACGATGCCATGATTGAAATTTAGTGAATAGAAAGATAGGTTTATTTAGTTTATGAATTATCATTGATCATCTATAAGTTGAAAAAGTAAATTACTTTCATGACCAATGGCAAATAGGCTATGCATTCAGCTCTGAATCATGTAATTTGCATATTCGGATACAGGAGTCGCATGGCGTTGACGAAAATTTTGTTTACAAGAGAAAACGTTGTGTTGTCTACGAAAAAGGAGCTGTAGCATCTATCTGCCGCTGTTATGGTAAGTAATTATGGTTGTTTTTAGAAGATGATATATCCTTTTAAGTGTTGGAAGTCAGGATTCGTCCGTCGTGTCCCATGTAGACGATATATTGGTGGATTTACATGTGTGATGGGAAAATCGAAAAAAAAAATCAACATCGATTTTGTTTCTTTCCTTGAGTATTTTCTATAAGAATAACAGAGTTGTGTGGTAGTGAACAATATTTTATTTTCTCGAATAAAACGACAGGTTCCTGTGGAAAAATCAGCGCGTGGGTCGAACTGACCAAGCCGGTGTCTTTATTTTGGGAAATGCACGTTAAAAAGTAAATATTAATGACTAAGAAATGCATCTTACCATTTATCGCCATGGGATTACCCAAATAAACATGTTTTCCTTAGTTTCTTCGTGGGAAAACAACTTTCAACCCGCTTCTGAGTTTCCTCTGTATACAAATAAAATGCTCGCCTCTGATTGGTCAATATTTGATTTGAAATTGTGCTAGCGCGAACACAGAGCCCGCTGTATTTTTCGGCGTTTTTTCACTCTCTCTTTTCTTTCTTTTCTTTTCTTTTTCTTTTTCTTTTCTTTTTTCTTTTTTTTTGATTGTTCTGTTTTTTATTTCATATAGTAATACATATATTTTGCCATAATGAATATTTTTATTTTAAACCTCGAAAAGAAAATAAATATTCACTAGGCCTAGAGGTGATTAGTGATTAGCAGGTGATTTTGTGTTTCCAGCTCGGAGATCCAGACAATATTCAGTGGCGGATTCAGGGGGGTGCGGAGGGGGCGCCCCCCCGGGCACTGACCCCAAACTTTCCAAAAACAGGTATATTTTGGCCCATTTTCAATCACAATCGGCAAAATTCGCCCCTTGACCCCCGGCAAAGGGGGCGCTGGATCCGCCATTGATATTGATCGAGTATCAGTAGCGGATCAAGCGCTCCTTTTGCTGGGGGATCAAGGGGCGAATTTTGCCGTTTTTTGTTTTTTCTGTAAATGGACCAAAATATACCTGGTTATTTGAAAATTTGGAGTCTGTGCCGTGGATAGACGTTTTTCGTATTTTTTTTCACCAGTATATCTACATATTTTTTTTAAGTTGCCATCTTGATATTTATATGTTGTGTATGATAACGAGAGGACTTATGTAATGTTATTATAATTTTTGCCCCATCCTATTTCATGTTATTATGAAATAAAATATGTTAAAACTAAAACATATTTTTCTTTTCTGTTTTTTTTTTTCTTGGGGGATGCAAGCCCAGAATAAGGCTTGGTTGGCCTGTCCCTTGGAATCAAAGAATCAAAATATGTACAATCATTTACGTTCATAGACTAGACTTGAAGTCTCGGGAGGGACTGGACCAAACTTGAAAAACTATATCCACCCCACATATTGTATTTTATGATTGAGGGCGAAGCTGGCCCAATCGGCATTTCAAAGCTCAATTGATAAAGAAATTGTGTGAGAGGACAATGAATTCCTTTCGACGAATTGTCCTGTTTAAATTATATTGTATTTATATACTGTATTTATGAAAGAGATTAATTTATGACTGAGAAGTGTCCCACTTGTCTTGTGTTTCATCAATACGTCAGAAAGTCACAATAGGGCAGAACTTTTTCGTGTTTATAACTTCATTTTACAAAATACAAGTTGTCTTCTTGAGTGGTGGTGGGAGCCGGGGGATGGGCCTAGGGGTAATTTATTAATGAGATCCCGGATAGATCTGCAATCCCCCTTTCATATTTAAGCGTGCAGACGATCGTACATGCATTCATGAAGGATCAAACATGAAAAGCAAAGTAATCGATTATCAATTCTCTCTCGATCTCTCCTTAAGCATAATGTAAGGCTAGAGCAGATATTAATGTCGGCAACGGATCCTTAAGTTCATGAGCGATCAAAAAAAAAAATCACTGTAAGTTTGACAAATAATTGTTGATTACAAATATACATAATTATTTAGAGCTTCAATTAATTTATTTCTTTATCTTTCCCTGTGATAGTTCACAGAAAAAAAAGTTTTGAGGAAATGCACACTGGGGTGCTGATCCAAAACATGCTGTCATGACGGCGCGCAAATATCTTCAAGTTGGACATGATGTCAAAGTGCCCCTACAACCCCCCCCCCCCCCCCCGGTGCGACTCTCATATCCATGGGTACGCAACGTGAACCCTTTTAGGTCACAGGATTTTGGACTTCATTAATTTTAATGCTTCTTTAAGCTTTATAAAAAGATATTTGAAATTTCTTAAGGGGGGGGGGAGGAGGGGGAGTTTATAGGGTATAGATTTAAGACACTCGGGATTGAAACCATCCATTTAACTACAAGAAAATCATATAAAGTTCAGTAGTCATTTTTATCTGCATTTGATATTTTGCTAGGGGCCATTTATCAACACAAAGGGGAAAGGGTGGGATATATAGAATAACTCGACGAAATTCTTAAAAAATGGCACTCGCTTATAATTAGAACATATCGATATATAGTCTTGTATTCTCATGTAAAAGTAACTGACATGCGGATGCAAATTACACGGGTTAGTGATTGTGTACTTGTCAAACTGTCAAAATGTTCAATTGTCTGGATACCTCTAAGCACAGAACTGGACACTTACATGTTTCAAAGCAGACCTTAAGATAAAATAAAATGAAATGAAATGAAATGAAATGAAATAAAATAAAACATAAATAAATAAAAAATAAAATAAAATAAAATAAAATAAAATAAAATAAAATAAAATAAAATAAATTGAAATGAAATGAAATGAAATGAAATGAAATGAAATGAAATAAAATGAAATGAAATGAAATGAAATAATTGATAATAAAAAGAAACATAAAAAATGATATGCTGATTATAAATAATTTAAGGAACAAAAGGAAAAAAAAACGGACAAAAAGAATAGATGAATAAAATCGCTTCTTCTATGATGTAAAAGTAACTGACACGCGGTTGCAAATTACACGGGTCAGTAATTGTGTACTTGTCAAACTGTCAAAATGTTCAAATGTCCGGATACCTCTATGCACAGAACTGGACACTTACATGTTTCAATTTAACAAAAGAAAAAAATGGACAAAAAGAATTCAAGAGTAAAATCAGTTGATAAAAAATATTTTTAAAAAAATAAATTCAGAGAGAGAGAGAGAATATTTTAATAACCAATAATGATAAATAAACAGTTTTCAATGTATATTTTCCTAAAAAAAAAATATGCATCTTAGTCTAGAAATTTATAAACTAACTATCTAAATAAATGAATAAATAAATAAATAAATAAATTAATTAATTAATTAATTGATTCTTTAATTAATTAATAAAACACAGTTGTTTCTTATATAAATACAATGATATAGTCTTTTTATTTTATTTAGATAAATAAATAAATAAATAAATAAATAAATAAATAAATAGATAAATAAAACACAGTCGTTTCTTATATAAATGCATTAATATAGTGTTTTTATTGTATTTAAATAGATAAATAGATAAATAAATAAATAAATAAATAGATAAATAAATAAAACCCAGTCGTTTCATATATAAATACAATAAGATAGTGTTTTTATTGTATTTAAATAAATAAATAGATAAATAAATAGATAAATAGATAAATAAATAAATAAATAAATAAATAAATAAATAAATAAATAAATAAAATGAGGAATCATAAGCACAATTTTTACAATTTATCAATATATGACGGAGAAGGTTTTTGGATTATGTAATAGGCAGGTAAAATTTTGTCATCATAATTTTGAAAGTTACTATATTTATCGAATTCGATTGGTCATTGCTACGACCTTTAAATCCCTCAAATTTGATTGACAAGAATAGCTAGGTGAGGTAGGAGTATCTCATTAACATAACTGATTGACAGGTATGGGTGATGTAGTGGTAACTCATTAGCATAATTAGGATGACGTACTGTGTTTTTATGTCATACACTTCTGAAATCATTTGAACGCCGCTATTATCACGCCAATCAAATCTACTGCACTCATGAAGTGACAAGGTATTTGAAAACCAAGTCAATGACGTTATCTCAGTTTAATAATAAAAAATAGGTAGATTTTCAAAAGTAATTAATCAAAGTAAATTAAATAAATTCATATGTAAATGGATTATAAAATAATTTTTAAAAAAAATGATGAAAATAAACAAATTAATAAAAATAAAATAGAATTAGTGAAAATGATTAACAAGGAAAGTATACAGATAGAAAATAAATAAAAACAGATAAATAAATAAGATAATTAATAAATTAATAATAAATAAATTAGTAGAATAAGTTAAAATAATAAATAAATTAAAAATATATCAATAAAATAAATTAATTAATAAATACATCAATTTATTTAATAAATAAATGAATAAAATAAATAAATGAAAAAAAAAAATGAAAAAAAAATAAATAAATGAAAAAAAAAATAAATGAAAAAAAACTAATAAAATAAATTAACTAACAAAGTAAATAATTTAATAAAAATTAATAAATTAATAAAATAAATAAATTTAAAAAATTGAAATAAAATTAATAAAATAATAAAATCAATAAACTAATAAGATGAATGAATAAACAAAATTAATTAATTAGTAAAATGAAATAATCAAATTGAATAAAAACATCAATAAAATAAATAAATTAATGAAATAAATAAATTGATAAAATACATAAAATAATAAAATTAATGAAATTGAGAAAATAAATAAAATTGAGAAAATAAATTAATAAATAAAATTAAATGAATAAAAATAAATTAATTTATTGGTAAAAAGATTAATTATAATAAAATGAATTAATTAATTTAATAAATTGATAGAATAGATAAATTAATAAAATAAATAAAGTATTAAAATAAATAAATTAATAAAATAAATAAATTCATAAAATAAATAGATAAACTGATTAATAAAATGAATAAATTAATAAAATAAATTAGATTAATAATATCAATTAATTAATCAATTAATTAATTAATAAAATAAATATCTTAAAAAAATAAATCAATTAATGAAATTAATTAATGAAATAAATAGATAAATAAAATAAATTAATAAAACAAATAAACTAATGAAGAAATAAAAATAAAAAAATAAGAAATTAATGATAAAAACTTTATCAGGTTTCCGCAACTGCGTAAACTATAGAAGTAGTTACATATCAAGTTTCCGCAACTGCGTAAACTATTTGAAAAGTTTAATTAGGTTTCCGCAGCTGCGTAAACATATTTAACAGGTTTCATCAGGATTCCGCAACTGCGTAAACCATTTGTTCCAAGTTTACATTGCGGAAACTTGTTGAAATAAAATGGAAAGAAATTTAACAGGTTTCAGCAGGATTCCGCAACTGCGTAAACCATTTGTTCCAAGTTTACATTGCGGAAACTTTATCAAGGAAAATTTATCAAGTTTCATCAGCGAAAACATTGCGTAAACTTAAGGAAACTATTTGCCAGTTTACGCAATGCGGAAACTTGTGGAAACCTGAAAATATCAAGTTTACGCAAGTTTACGCAGTTGCGTAAACCTGTTTTTTCACCCAGTGTTTTCTTCTCATATTCAAGCTGATAATCAATCATCAAACAAAAGATGACAGGAACAAATTATATCGAAAAGAGAAAAATGTGCATTTTCGAGAAAAATCAAAAATAGTCAATGTTTAGCCTGAAATTGTCAGAAATCTAACCCATGTGAATCCGGTGATTTTTTCATATTTTGTTGTGTTAATGTTGTTTTATTTCTTGTTGATGAAACAATTTCAAAAGCATCGAGGAAGGATAGCTATTTCTTGAATTACTTGTACTTTTTTGTGTTAAGCAAATCTCTGTTGCTAGGGAACTTATCACCTAGCAGCCAACTTTGAATATGAATATTGTATGAAAAATTTCTTTTTAAGTATGAAACTAGACTCTTACTTTATAGTCTTATTAAGTTTCAATTTTTATTTCAATTAAGAACAGCTTCTTTTAGGATCTCAAACTATGGTAATTTCACATGTATCAAATCATCATTTTCGATCGCAGTGACCCTGTAACTAAGTAGCCTCTGTATCTTAGCAACAGGGGACACATTGATGAAATGAATTTTGAATTTTATCATAACTCAACATAATCAACAGAATGACATAAAAATTTAACAAATCTGTGACATAGGGTGTATCACTTTTTGCATGATTCTTAAGTAGACTGGTACTTCATAGACCAAAATAAATTTACACCGTTCCTATTTAGAACCGTTTCACAATATCTACGTATGTGTTCTTTGATAGCAGTAAGTGCTGACTTCAGATTTCTAGACAAAATTGTAGTGGAGCAGTTACTAGAATTAGCAATAAATCGAAATTTGTAAGGAGACTTGTGCAGTTTCGGTATGAAATATAGTGTTGGGAGATCCAATTTAGAAATAGAGATATTGAATGAAGATAGTTCACTGTTATGCTTGCTTAAAATATTAGATGCACTTTCATTGCTTTTTATATATGTATTAGTAGACGAAAGTTCCGAAACCAAAGTTGACATGTAGTAATGTTTTCAAATGATAATGGTGTCGTGGCTGCTCTATCAGCTGGTGCAAAGACATATTTTTCATGTAATTTACTTAGTTTGGATTTGAAATATCTTTCTGATTTTGAACGTGAATTTTGAAAAAGATGAGGGTTTTTATGAAAGTTATCTATTCGAATATCCGTTATATCTAAAATGAGGTTTTTCCATTCATTCAGAGCATACGGTTCGACTCCTTCTGATTTACACCATTTCTTCGTATAATTATCTAAAGCTTCCATAAGCACCTCACGGCATTTGACAAAATCTATCTTGGATGGGATTCTATACTTAGGTCCTTTTTTTTAAGAAGACCATGGAACTGTCTCTCTTGGATAATTGAAAAGTCACCTGTAACAACATGGTCAGCTTGTTTGTAGAGATATTTAGAAGTTGCATATTCTCAAGAAGCAGGACACGATTCAAGTATGTCAGGATCCGATTTAACTTTATCATAGTTAAAAAAAAGTTTCGAATAAGTTTCTTGTACTTATAACAAATAAGAGATGGTTCTAAATTTTCAAAATATTGAGGATTGGTACTTTGTACGCGATGGTCCCGAAAAATATAAGAGATGTTTAGAAGATCGAAACCTTTGTTAATAAATGGGATTTTTATAAATGGTCTTTAGGTGAGGTGTTTTTTTCACAATAGGATAAAGTTTATACTGTGCAAATGAGACAATGATATTCAGTCTGAATCAGTCAGTGTTTCTTAGGAATGCAATTCTGCTTCATCAAAGATGGATTCAAGTGCATAACTACAACAACAGCCGAAAAAAGTCCAGAAAACTGAGAATTTCAAGAAATTTGCTAAGTCCAGGGGCCATAACTATTGTAAGAATGGGTTAATCGGAACCAAACTCAAACTTGAGCGTATAACACTAAAATGTATTCACTTGTAAAAGATTATTTCAATATCTGCAATACCTTGGAAAAAAAAAACGGAAAACTGAGAATTTCATGAAATTTGCTGCTAAGTCCAAGGGCCATAACTCTTGTAAAAATAGGTGAATCCTAACCAAATTCGAAGTTGATCTTTATCACATTTAGAGAAACTCCTATGCCAAAATGAGTTCAATATATGCAACGAGAGCGAAAAAAAATCTGGAAAACTAAAGTATGACGGACAGACAGATGGACGGACGGACGGACAGACAGGCAGACAGACGGACGGACAGACAAACGGGGTGGAAACTATAAGTCCTCTCCGGCGAGCCGGTAGGGGACTAATAACCATACCTAAATGTTTCCTTGTTTTCAAGTTGTTATAAAATAAATCATTTTAAATTAATTTCAAGAAAAATTGTGTGGTTCCGACCTTGGTTTTCGATTATTTATTTGTGTACACACATACGGACTATAGATAAAATGTATTCAACCAAGTATTTGTATTTGATCGTCTTTGCAGCAAATCCTAATTTTCAGTTATGTATAAACTCGTTTTGCAATGGAAAATTTCATAAACGATGGCAAAGAAAAAGTATTTCTCTTTCAATATAGCATTTGCCTCTCTCTGAATACATGTACGTTGTATAAATGTACATGTTTGTAAAGTAGGTCAGAAAGCAAAAATATATATATATTTAAATCTGTCAAAACTTTAACCAGGCTTCGAACTAGAACAGAAAGGTCATGAGAAGGCTATATTACCTGCACGGCTAGCATTAAGTAATATATGTACGCAATTTTTTTCTGAAATGTATTATTTAGGCACGGCGAGTATGATATTTTCTCCCAAAAATATAATTTTAGATCTGAGTATTGAATAAAAAAAAAGACATTATCAGATTGTGTGACCCCCCCCCCCTTAAAAACAGTAATAAATGTAATAGATCTATATCAATCTTGCTCAAATCATTGCAATTTGAAGAATGACCAGAAAGTTCAGGTTTTTTAAAATCTATTTTATAGTTTTCATGTAGTTACCGTACATATGTTTAACGTCTTCAAATTCATTAGCATCATTTAAGGGCAGATAAATTTACAGCAGGGACCAGACATTCACGTTTAAGATGTTTAACCCTCGTCAGTGATCCTCAATCGAAACAATGTAAAATGGCCAAAATATGTGAAACATATCTCCAAAATATATCAAAAAAAAACGGAACAAGACGGCTTGGGAATGATGCTACAGGACCCAGGTTTTAGAAATATGAGAACATTTTGTAAACAGAAATTTTAAATGCATTTGAAGAAACGACCAACCGAAATTGGTCGATTTTGGCTACATGTGCCGTCTTGGACTCCTGGTCCACCAGAAGTGATACTGACAGAGAGGTACAAATGTTTAACGTCTTCAAATTCATAAACATCATTTTAGGGGAGATACATTTACAGCATGGACCGAATGGCCAAATCTGTGAAAATTATGTCCAAAATACCCGGAAAGATGTAGCAAGATCACTGGGATATGATGCTACAGGACCCAGGTTTTAGAAATATGAGAAAATTTTGTAAATAGAAATTTTCAAAATTAATGCGTTTGAACAAACGACCAACCGAAATTGATCGAACTTTGCTACCTGTGCCCCCGGGGACTCCTGGACCACCAGCACATACACTCACAAAGTGTTACAAATGTTTAAAGTATTCAAATTCATTGGCATCATTTTAGAGAAGAAGACAGCATGGACCAGACATGCACGTTTCGGATATGTAATCGAAAGACGTAGCAAGATGGCTGGGATATGATGCTAAAGGTTTTAGAAAATTGAGAAAAGACCAACCGAAACTGATCGAACATGGCATCTCTAAGATTTTATACTTAAACAAAGTAAGGCACGTTGTCTCAGTGAGCACTGAATGAAAATGAATTTAGAATATTTCAAGTTCACATAATCTTAACAATGAGGATTGTTTCAGGATTGTTGTCGCATTATGTTAGACAAAGACGATATGGTATCCAATACATTTTGCGAAAAAGCAACCAAAGGGTGATATGTCACAATTGAGGGGGAGGGGGTTATTTTATGTGAAAGGAAGCGAACCCCCAAAATGGGAGTGAGACCAGGGGCAGAGGAAGAGTAAGCATCCCCTGCTTGCATGCACACCCGTCACTTCTATTCGGTAGAATTGTCACATCCGGTTACTTTCCATTTCGGAAGTTACAAGTATATTCGGTGGTTGCATGGTTCAAATGATCTAAGACAGAATATCATCCACCATTTTGGAGAGTGGGACATTATAATGTGTGACGATTTCCCCATATCGATCGCAGAACTTCCTCAGTGACGAGGTTAGTTGGTCACAAACGTATCCCTGACTGAGAAGCTTATCTGAAAGACGTTAGCTCTCAGATTAAAGCTTGTAAAAGAATTATAGACACATAATGTTAGAAGAAGAAGACATAATAACCGATACATTTTGCGAAATAGCAACGAACTCTGATATGATAATATGTCACAATTGGGTGGGGGTTATATTTGATGTCAGAGAATATATTCATATGTCCTTTAATGAAAACAAACCCCCTGGTTTGAAACTTTATCATTTACAGTTTACTCTGGTTAAATCGAACAGCAAGGGACAATAAAAAATAATTCGACTTTTCAATAGTTCGACTTATTGTTATATGACCAGCAATCGATTTTCCCTAAATACACTCCCCTTTCTCTATAAGCGTTCAGAAATGCATGTGTTGTTTATTTTAAAAGATCAAGCTACATAAAATGTATGTATATGCAACTCAAGAGCAAGAATGTATGAATGATCTTTCCTTCGATGTCCTTTCAATAAATGACGTCCGTGAAAAAAAATACTTTTAATTTTGTTTCGAATAATCGAAGCAAACGTTTAAGGTTAAATTCATAATTGGACCTAACAATTATTTCGACTTACCGAAAAGTTTGAATTACTGGAATTCGAGTTTTCAAGAATTAAGATACATCTACACCAATGGAAGTGAATCAGGACTTTAAAACCGTTGGAGTTAAGCGGAAATTCGAGTTATCTGAGTTTGAGTAAACGAGAATAAACTGTATTAGTTTCAAAGGTAAAACATTTCATACGCATTATTTTTACCATGCCAAATATGAAGCAGTATTGACCAAAACCTATAAGGCTATTGCAAATTTAGATACAGGAATGTTATATCTTTTGCCCAAAAAATAAGCAAAAAACCGATAAGATGAACAAATTTGAACACTTGAAGTGATAATTATTCAAACCTTCTATTTCAAGAATCTTCAAACATATACGGCTATACTTCTTGAATAACACAAACTTTGAAAATTGTCGATGACGTCTCATGATACCCCAACCACTTTAAATCGTTATTTTCTACATAATGTCGCCGTTGCTAACTTTGGACAGGCATCTTCCTCATTCATAGTTAATAGTGTGATTATTGTATTAAATATGGATGATCCTAGCACTTATATTCATTCATTAAGGTTTCCCCTATACAATGAAATCTACATCGTATTACTTTGTTTGCATGATAGGAAATGTCAGAATCTTATGCCACATAAAGCACCAGGAAGCACTTTTCAATGAATAAAACCTTCACATTTCATTGAAGTTCTTGCCTTCTCACTTGGAGATTGATTAATTTATAGGTACTTCTTTGATGTTTAATTAAAAAAAAACCATTGGGAATTGTTCATGATAAATATTCGAAAAATCGAAGCAACTTTCAAAAGTAAAAAAAATTATTATAGATTTTTTATAGAAATATATGTAGTGGAATATTAAAGTAGAAATATTCTGGCCATGATTAATCTACGTCTACCAGTTTATATTAGATACAATAACATTTCTAATAAAAATAGGGAATATTACTGCATATTCTATACTTTTTTAAATCACAGTTCATTTAATGTTAATACCTGTATATATCTGGACTGAAATTTATTATTATTTTTGAATTGGTTCCAATTTTGATTATTATTCTAAGAAAGCAATTCTATTATTCCTTTGTTTCTAATTCCATTAAATCTTTCAAAACCGCCTGAATACGTTTGATTCAGGTAGACTTAAAAGTTAATCTGATTTCAATTAAGAAAGGAATATGACGGAAATTCAAGTTGTGCAAATCTGTTTTAAACAGACATTTTTAATATACAACACTCAATGGCTCATGAATGTTTGACATAAAAATGAAATTGACAAAGAATCTCACAAGTACACCTGATACTTGGTATTCTTTAATTTCCATGGTTATTTTGTATTTAAGTTTCAGTGAAGATTTCTTACCCCAAAATTTGTTACATCGACGTCCGCTCCAGCCTCTATGAGTGTCCTCACAACCTCATTGTGTCCATTCTGTGCAGACAAATGTAGTGGAGTATTCAGAACCTGTTTCATAAAAAAGAATTACAAATAAAAACACTACATTCATGTCTCCAGCTGATGTTCCTTTATATCTGTTTAACAATTTTACATCGTCCAACCCGTAGAAGTTTTAACCGATCAATCAATTGAACAAATGACATTATTTATACAGGCAACTTGGATGATCCAAATACTTGTCACTTGCAAATTACTTCCTTATGTAAAGGCCATTAATTTTTTTTGCTTATTTGCCGAACTGAGTATTCATCAAATGGAACGTGCGTGTGACGTCATATTGGTTACAATAATAAGAGCGGGAGTACTTGGTGCCCGGCGCCGATCAAAATGAATCAATGCAATTTTTTAATTTTATTTATTTTCGCAGTAAGAGGAAAGTGTTACAAAACTTCAATTGATGCAAAATTTCACAATTGATTTTGTGAATTATATTTTGCATTAAAGATTCACCCAAGTGTTTTTTGTAAAATTCCACAGCTGAATTTCCCCTGTGATATTCAATCGTCACTTTCGAATCAATGCCGTACATGGTTACATGTATTTGTAGGCATGGAAAAAGGGCGAAGTGCTGAAAAGTTTACTTGTACAGTATGTTTCAATATCAAATTAAATACTAGTAAGACAAATAATGGTAAAACAAAAATCAGTATATTGGAATGCAGAGGGGATTTTTAAAAGAATACATGCATCTTCACATACTGGATCACTGTACACGTACCGGCAGATATTCTAAGACAATTAACATACTTGTAGGGGCTGTAAAAATTAAAAAAATGAAGTTTAAACTTATTGTAGAGAATAATGGAGTAATGATATAGGGGCACTGGAGCTTAACGCTTAAAATCCACATTGTCATCTGCTTCTACTTTCTTTACGATGTGAAATCAGAAGGGTTGAGTATTGTTGGTGTTTAACTCTGTCTCAAAGTCAGATATGGAGATACTTTAATTTGATGTTTTTGTAAAAATATCTAGGGCGGATTCAAGGGGCGTACCTCGCCCTCCCCCGTAAAATTTGCAAATGATAGGTACATTTTGTAAAATGATCATTTTAAATCTTAGAAGAGTAAATAGTATATATTAACTACCTGTGAGTATATATCATTGTGAAATGTATTAATGCATAATTCCATTACAGTAACGAAAATGGGTCCTAAAAGTTTGAAATGCAAGAGCTTCCTGGAAGCCTCGCCTCCTACCGCGATATCTATAAATATACCAGGGCTCGCCATACCCATATTTTACGTCACCTTTATAACTCAATAGCTGGATCTGCCACTGAATGTATTTGTCATAAGTGGACGTCATTTGTATTCTTATTCAGATTGGGGGTTCTGGGTGCAGACACTGCTTACATTTCAAGACAAATAACCAAAACCTAAAGTTTTCCTCGTTCTCGAGTTAGAAAATAGATCATTTGACACCGACTCTGCTTTGGAAGAAAATGATCTTAAAAAATGGTTAGTCCTTATTTCAGAATGCTTACTTGAATTCGACCTTGGTTGTCGAACATGTGTACACATACTGACTATAGATTCACCCAAGAATTTGATCGTCTTTGCAGCAAATCCATAATTCTCAGTTATACACATCTTTTTTTGCAATGGAAAACTTCATAAATGAAGGCAAAAATAATTCCTTTTTCAATATAGAATTCACTTCTCTCTCAATACATGTACGTTAAATACTTGCACATGTATGTATAAATAGTCCAGAAAGGAACATTTATCAAATCGATCAAAACATTAACCAGATTTCGAACTCATACAGCAAGATCATGAGAATGTAAACGTCTTCAAATTGAATAGCCTCTTTTACCTGCACGGCCATCAATAAGTTATACATGTGCGTGATTTTTTTTTCTAAAATGTTCTGTATTATTTAGGCACGACCAATATAATATTTTTCCCCTGAAAATATAATTTTCGATCTGAGTATTGAATAAAAAAAGAAATTCTCCTATTGTGAAACCCCACCCTAAAAATAGTAATGAATTAAAAATAATCTTGTTCATGCTCATATAATCGGAATTTGAAGAATGACCACAAAGATAAGTTTTCTCCAGATTTTTTGTTATAGTTTTCTCGTTTGATACCCATATACATTTGTACACAAGCATATGTATATATCATCTTTAATGGGGCATTACCTATATGCTTATGTTGTCGTGAGACTCATTACGTAAGACGTTGACGTTGCCGACGTCGTAGTAACGTTAACATTAAAAACAACCTTTCAACATTGATATCTGACTCTGGTATACAGCAAATACTTGATGATCATAGAACATACATATTATAAGATACGAAGTATCATGATCTATCAACCAGTATCAAAATGGTTTATAGAATGTAAAAGAAGACATTGCGCAAATTTTCGATTTTTCGCTCACCTCAACGAAGTTAAGTGAGCATTTGCTATACCTGCGTCTACGTCCTCACCCGCACTCCAGTGAGTCCGGTTAAGAAGTTTGGAGTAGCTCAGTACTTTGCAAAGTATTGATGCTACAGTAACCAAACTTGCACAAGTGATTCATCATTGGATGCTGATGTGAACCCATGCATCGGATGCTGCATCTGACCTACAATTTCCGCTTGAGTGACTTGGTTAAGAAGTTTGGGGTAGCTCGGAGTGGCTTGGTTAAGAAGTTTGGGGTAGCTTAGTATCTGACAAAGTACTGATGCTACAGTAACCAAACTTGCACTAGTGATTCATCTTTGGATGCTTAGGTGAACCCATGCATCGGATGCTGCATCTGACCTACATTTTCCGCTTTAGTGAATTGGCTAAGAAGTTTGGGGTAGCTCGGAGTGGCTTGGTTAAGAAGTTTGGGGTAGCTCAGTATCTGACAAAGTACTGATGCTACAGTAACCAAACTTGCACTAGTGATTCATCTTTGGATGCTTAGGTGAACCCATGCATCGGATGCTGCATCTGACCTACATTTTCCGCTTCGGTGAATTGGTTAAGAAGTTTGGGGTAGCTCGGAGTGCCTTGGTTAAGAAGTCTGGGGTAGCTCAGTATCTGAAAAAGTTGTGATGCTATAGTAACCAAACTTGCACTAGTGATTCATCTTTGGATGGCAAGATTGACCCATGCATGGGATGCAGCATCTGACCTACATTTTCCGCTTGAGTGCCTTGGTTAAGAAGTTTGGGGTAGCTCAGTATCTGACAAAGTACTAATGCTACAGTAACCAAACTTGCAGAAGTGATTCATCTTTGGATGCCGAGATGGACCCATGCATCGGATGCAGCATCTGACCTATTTTTTTCACTTGAGTGATTTTGCCTTTAAAAACCAATATTGAGCAAAGTATAAGTGCTAAATGTTCCAAAGTTGCATATTGGATGTATCTTTGATCAAAGTTTCATTAAATGACCTTGACCTATTTTTTCCGCTTGAGTCATTTTGCCTTTAAAAGCCAATATTGAGCAAAGTATAAGTGCTACATGTACCAAATTTGCCTATTGGATGTATCTTTGATCAGAGTTTCATGAAATGACCTTGACCTGCTTTTTCCGCTTGAATGATTTTGCCTTTAAAAGCCAATATTGAGTCAAGTATAAGTGTTACATGTACCAAACTTGCACATTGGATACATCTTTGATCAAACTTTCATAAAATGACATTGACCTACTTTTTCCACTTGAATTATTTGCCTTTAAAAGCCAGATACATGTACTTAAAAATATATTTGAATTGAATTTTGCAGCCCCGAGGTGAGCTTCGTAATTTGTGATAACCTATGTTTAAATAAGTAACGCAGACAGTAAGGCGCCCCCTCCCTCTTTTTTTAATGAATGTATAGAATTTACACTACCATACAAAAATATTATGTTTAAAACTTAAACAGTTCCGTTTACAGAATGTTTGTCTTTTCAACAAACAATATATATCTTCTTCTGAAACATCTCTAACACAGTGACTCCGAAATGAGGTTATTGATTCTGAAGTGACGTGTCTACCACATAATCAATGTTCTTCAGTAGCATATAAATAAGACTTATCTAAGTAAAAAAAAAAAAATCAGTGATTACCATGTAGCTAGTTGTATATATATAAAAATAAATATATAATGGTATACTCTGTCATAGAACAAAATGAGGGCAAAATTTAAAAACTGATTAAAAAAGAATCACTGCATGAAAATTCGGCTTTACAAAATCCTTAAAGCCAAAGAAAATTCAATATTTACAATGCCTTTTAGATGACTTTACTGGCCTTTGACTGAAACAGGTAAAGGTATTAAATATGAACTTTACAAAGCATTTTCAAATACTTAAAGTTCATAAATGTCTCTCTTTACAAACATTTACTTGATCCAAAAAGGTAATATTTACACATATTTATACATCTTTACAAAGAGTAAAGGTGGTATTTTACTCTCTTAAAGATAATGGTAAAGTTCATATTTAATTCACATAAATACAGCCTTTTCATCTTTACTGGTCCTTAAATATGAAGAATGATCATCTTTATAAACCTTTACTGTGTGTAAATAGCATCTTTCTATCCATCTTTTACACCTTTACAGACAGGTAAATGTGACCTTTTTTGTTGAATCTATACCAAATGTCAAATAATTATGACTATTATAGGCATTAAGAGATAAAACAAGTTTACTTTCACAGGAAGAAATCCTAATCCTAAGGTCAGCTTCTTTGTCCTTCTGTGATACATGAACCTTGCAAGGCTAATATAAAGTCTCATGTTTTGCTGAGTGAGGATAATTAGACATGGTATCTGTCGAATAGCAAGTTTGTGTTACTATAACTTTAGTAACCATGGTAACTGAAGTAAAGTATATATTCTTTCACAGAAGCAGATTGAAAAATCCATATTCAACCCATGAATAACAACAATGAAACATGAAATATACATAAACACTATATTTTCTTATTTACATTTTCTATTATTAGATTAATAATCATCAGTTAATAATAAATAATTATTGTCACATTTCTGCGCTTCGATTCCTCTATACATGAAACTAAAAATTACACTTTTATTTAATTTTGTACCATACTCATAGATTTTTAACAAAGGGTATTCAAAGGTTCATATTTAACAACATGTACAATAAGTTAATTAAATTGTAAAGACATCCTGTAATATAAAAGTTTTCAAACTATTACTGTATTTCTACAATTAACTTCTACACACTCAATATTTGAAATTAGGCGGAATCACTAATAAAGAGGAATATGTAGTTCAGATAGAAGGGAAGGCATTTCCAAGGTCAGGTTTAGAAAAAAATATCAATTTGAAAGATCTATTCAATGTGAAATGCAGGAACATGTATGTAGACAAAATATGCATCAATGTGAAAGTTTATAACATATATCATTTATAATGTCAGTGATGTAGAGCAAGCCATTGAGCCAGACAAAATAGGTCAGTGTCAGTATATGAAATAATTCAAATATAAGGCAATTTTGTATACCTTCTCTATGCAATAAATAAAATCCTATACAGCAACATTTATGCAGATACATGTAAGTAGGTCACACATGTAAAATTAGTTGAACAAAATAAATATTATATATAATTTCTATGATATTACTTAAAATAAATGCAAGGTAAGTATTGAGACAAAGTATTCACACTCAAGAGTGTTAAATATACATACAGAATCGTTCATTGTGTTATAAAAGAGAGGCCGTAGATTAATATCCTTTATGATCAGCCATGTTAGCTCTATATATCGGCTTCATACAATCAATTATATGTGCCGAATTCATACATTGTTTTATTAAAGCGAAATTAGTGGATTAATGAGAGGCTATGTGTGTCGGCTTCACACAATAAATCATATGTGCCGACTTCACACAATGTGTTATTAAAGGGAAGTAAGAGGAATAATGAGAGGCTATGTGTGTCGGCTTCACACAATAAATTATGTGTGCCGACTTCACACAATGTGTTATTAAAGGGAAGTAAGAGGAATAATGAAAGGCTATGTGTGTTGGCTTCACACAATAAATTATGTGTGCCGACTTCACTCAATGTGTTAATAAAGGGAAGTAAGAGGAATAATGAAAGGCTATGTGTGTCGGCTTCACACAATAAATTATGTGTGCCGACTTCACACAATGTGTTATTAAACGGAAGTTAGCGAATAATGAGAGGCTATGTATGTCGGCTTCACACAATAAAATATATGTGATGACTTCACACAATGTGTTATTAAAGGGAAGTTGTGAATAATGAAAGGCTATGTGTGTCGGCTTCACACAATAAATTATGTGTGCCGACTTCACACAATGTATTATTAAACGGAAGTTAGCGAATAATGAGAGGCTATGTGTGACGGCTTCACACAATAAATCATATGTGCCAACTTCACACAATGTGTTATTAAAGGGAAGTTAGTGGAATAATGAGAGGCTATGTGTGTCGGCTTCACACAATAAATTATGTGTGCCGACTTCACACAATGTGTTATTAAAGGGAAGTATGAGGAATAATGAAAGGCTATGTGTGTCGGCTTCACACAATAAATTATGTGTGCCGACTTCACACAATGTGTTTACTTATTAAACGGAAGTTAGAGGAATAATGAGAGGCTATGTGTGTCGGCTTCACACAATAAATTATGTGTGCCGACTTCACACAATGTGTTATTAAAGGGAAGTAATAGTAATAATGAGATTCTATGTGTGTCGGCTTCACACAATAAATTATGTGTGCCGACTTCACACAATGTGTTATTAAAGAGAAGTTAGTGGAATAATGAGAGGCTATGTGTGTCGGCTTCACACAATAAATCATATGTGCCGACTTCACATAATGTGTTATTAAAGGGAAGTCAGTGAATAATGAGAGGCCATGTGTGCCAACTTCATACAATGTTTTATTAAAGGGAAGTTACAGAATTGTGAGAAGCTGTATTTATTGTCTTTACACAATAAATTACATGTGCCGACTTAAGACAAGTTGAAATCTTTTCTAATTTGTAATAATATGTATTTAATGATAAATATTATCAGCTTGACTGGTCACTTCAATAGCTACTTTCATTGTCTCAAATTTTCCTTAGATTAATGAAAAATTCAGACTTATTCATTAATACACATGTTCTTATAACCAACATTCTTTTTTGATACATCACCATGAAATCAGATATTCAGAATTGTTCTACATATCCCCTCCCCCTCTTCAAGACTTATATTTTCTTCATCGGCAGCAATTAAGTCATTATACGGTATTTCTCCTCCTTTCAATTGTTTCTGACCACTGATTTACATCCTCAGTCATTGAAATCCATCCTGAAACGGGTAACATATTATTCGTCTTTGTTGAACCACTTGTGCCCTTCTGTACACATCATATGTCTTCTTCCTTAAAAATGCATTAAAACATCCATGTGAGAGATCATGGAAAATCTTAATCTTGAATTATACATTTATTTTCTTGTACAGTAACCATGGTAACAATCAAATACCGGTATAGATGTATGAGTTCTGACTTGTATAAAGCATGTTACACTGTAGATACGACTGTAGATCATCATGATCATTAACCAGAGTTTACCAGCATTCTAATCTGATTGTTTTATCAGGAAAATAATATGCTCTCATTTTTACACTATACATGTGTACCTTATCATGTCTGATCTTTATTGCAAGATGCTAGGGGAAGAGATTCCATTTATGATTTACATTGCAAGTAGCATAATGACTTTACTAAATGCATGTGAATATGCTTTTGAAGTATTATAGCTTAGATCCCTACCAAAAACTGTTATATCTTCCTTTGTATAGACATGGATCCCTTGACGAAACCAGTTTTTCTTTTACAAATGACATGCACTAAATCTGCAACATGTTTTTCTGCCTGTTCATATCCTAACAGCTTCTTTGAACCAGCACACATTTTCCCACAAACTCCTGAAAAATATTGTGCATTTTAATACAATAACTCACTAAGGTAAATCATGTTAAACATGCAAGTGTAAGTTTTTTATAGGTTATGTGTGTATTTTATTTACAATGAGCCTTGCAGCAGCAATCTTCACATATACTTTTTAAACCAACAACCTGAAGTTGTACTAGTCTAGCATGGCAATCTATCTGGTGCTAGTGAGTTTTCGTGTAGAGTGTCTGATGCGCACGGTACGGGTACATGTACTTCAGTCTACATGTATATGAAACTTTTTTTAATGGACCGGACATATGCAAACCAATCAGTTATTTTGATAGATAACAGTTGAGTATCTATTGAGTCTTTGTGGAATACAGAGTCATTTCCCCTTACAGACGGTATCTGACGTAAAACCATTGTGACGTCATGAAAACGGTATGATAACGTCAATTTTACACCGTTATTTCCCAGACGTATAGCCTATAGGACTGTTTCCATAGAATTTAACGACGTCATAATCAGTCTACGTCAGATACCGTCTCAAATGGGAAGTAACTCTTGTTTTCTAAAATAGAGAATATCAGACAAGTCTTAAATTTGCAGAATAGGTTCGATGGTCAGATGCATTTGGCACACATTGTAGTAAAACACATTGTGCAGGGACACTGACAAGCAGGGATGGGGTCAATTGCATTGAAATGTAATTAATTAAATTACACGTTACATTGTAATTTTTGGCAATGTAATTAATTAAATTACACATTACTTTGCCATTTTTTGGCAATGTAATTAATTAAATTACAATTGCATTGCAACTGTAATTAATTAAATTACACATTACATTTCATTTAATGAATTTATTTTTAGCATATCATTTTTTTTTAATAATGCCGGATTGGTAATTTCAAGTCTCTAATAAAATGCAAGAAAGTGCAGGACAATATTCGCTCAACAGTCCAATGTAATTAAAAGATTCACCGAGAAACCATTAATGTACAATGCACACATTACGCCTTGCAATTTTCCCCAGAATTCTTGGCACTTAAAATTACTAGCTATTTTGTCATTGTCTTTGATAAGTTAGTCTTCCCAACTGAATTTTGTTACATTAGGATCAAAACACATTAATTTTGTCAACAGTGACCTTTGACAATTTTATTCATGCATTCTTTCTATTGTGGACAAACAGGTAAAAATGCTTTATCTCTAAGACTTATATAATGGAGGACCTTGCAGAAGTGACAAACAAACTAATTAGAACAGAAACACATAACAAGACTTTGTTTTGATAACTATAAGTCACATTAATTATTGTTGTCATTCAGGTACAACTGTTTATTTAACCATTTTCTATGGCTAATCTCAATGATAATTTATTAAACAACAAATTAATTTTTTTCTCAAATCAATCTGTGTGTTTGTTTTTTTAGATGCAAATGTAATTGAAAAGTAATTGAAATGTAATTGGAATTACATGCAGTTTTTGCCTTGTAATTAATTAAATTACAATTACATGTAATTGAAAAGATCTTCAATTACACATTACATTCAATTACTTGAGAAAATGTAATTAATTGTAATTAATTACAATTACATTTTTAATTACCCCATCCCTGCTGACAAGGGCCAGGGCTAGACATTAGCGGTGCAAACAGCACAAAACTCACATATATGAATTAGTTTTATCCTATAGCATCAGATCCTGTGTTGAAAATGATTTAACAAAGATCCCTGCATTAACATATAACAAGTCAGAGGAAATGCGAGCGAAATCACTTCTACAAAACATATCGCCGTTAATTTTATTGCCAGATAGACGACTAATCATTAGCCGCTAATAAGCTAAAAATATTTTAGTCACTAAGAGATTACCTACCTGTAATTATTTGGTGAAAATGAACAAGAAATCGAGAAAAAAATCCCTCGTCTTCCAACTTTTTTGTTCTCGGAGGCGCAAATTGTTTGAAACAATGTCACGTGATCTCCAAATATAGACATACACGTCGTACGTACGCAGTGCTAAAATTAGCATACATAATTTATGTTCGTTGTAAATTTCAAAATGTGATTTGGTTCACGACTCAAAAAAAAAATAGAGAAACAGACAAATAAAATAAATAAATAAATAGATAAATAAATGAATAAAGAGAGAAAGAATGAGAGAAAAAAGGGGGAGACGGGTGGTCGATATGAAACAAATATGACTTGTTGTAAAATGATGTGTAGAAGGCCCTTGGGATGAAAAAATATTGCCGATAAGGTTACCTTCTCTAAACAAAGTATCTATTTTATATATATTTTTTAGTTTTTTTTTCCTTTCTTACAAAGTGCACAGTGGCATATAGGATGAATAGATAAACATTTTTAAAGTAAATAATTATTTATTTTTTAAAGATTGCTGGGGATGAACAAAATGACCTAATCAGGGGCTGATACAGGATTTGAGTTTAGGGGGGGGGGGGGCTTGAAAAAGAAAAACGGTCATTGTGCCACTTAGCCCCCACCCCCTTCAGTTCAGGGAGGGCCGGACGGAAAATCGTTTCTATATGATGGAGAATGCATCTGGCGAGAGATTTTTTCGGGGGGGGGGGGGGCTGGTACATGCCACATATATTCCTCCTATATCCTTTGCTGTTATCAGCGGTACATGTATGATGGCTTTCTTCTTTACATATATCAGGAAAAGACCGGTCAAAGGTTATTTAGTGCACACTAACTATTTATGCACGAAATGGTCAGCCAAGCTTTAGAGTTTTATTTTAAAAAAAGAAGATATATACATCATAGATAATCTGGCGAGCGATAGTGAGTCAGCGAAAATCTTCTACATTTCGACTCAAAACTGCCAGAAATATATAGTCTATGCGTAGACAATTGAACCCCCAAAAGTACCTTATTTTGACGATTTTAGAGGGGGCGCATGCCCCCCCCCCCCCCCCTGCTCCCCTCTAAATCCGCCGATGGTAATAGATACAATGTATTTAACACTG
The DNA here is from genome assembly GCA_033119305.1 of Pinctada imbricata. Lineage (NCBI taxonomy): Eukaryota > Metazoa > Mollusca > Bivalvia > Pterioida > Pteriidae > Pinctada > Pinctada imbricata. The sequence goes on from VSWD01000006.1 coordinate 19,569,641, forward strand.
GATCATCGAAAATACACTTGTACCAATGCAAATAGGCAGTTATGAAAACAGATGAGGTCCCCAATCCTCGCTTTCTTCCCCTTTATTGTCATGATATATATTCATTGAAACCTTTTTTTATAGTAAAATACTTTTAAATAAATAAATGAAGTGACTTAATTACTAACTAAGTGGTTTTAATTTCTTAATCATAAATGAAAACAGTTGATTATTATTTGCATAATTTGATTTGTGACACAGATCGGCTACATGATGTGAACATTCCGATCTATGAAATGTAATGTAAATATCGTCTTTGAATCTTTACAAAACTTTAAAGTTATTGTAAAGATTTACTTTATTCATGTCTATATTTACGTAACTTTACTTGGACATTAAATTTTTGTAAAGACGATTTTTCATGCAGTGAATACCAAAGTTGCCTGTAGGTGTTAAAAGATGCCCTCGTTTGTTTTAAAACCACAAGCATATACACGGGCAAGCGCACTTATGTCGCCTTACATTACCGTTGTCAGAGGCATTTAAAGTTCTGCACTTAAAACGGTCCGTTGACATTATGCCATATGAGAATATGTTGGAAATTATCCGTTGTCATTGAAATTATCGACAAAAATTCAGTAAGATCACTAATAAATAATTAGGTAACCGATCATTTCTTTAATCCAATGGGGGGGGGGGGGGGGGGGGTAGCCACACGCTTCAGTAATACACTATTACCATGAAGCGAATTAAACTCCTTTTATGTTATGAGGAGATCTGATTGGCGATTACCTACTGTCAGCAACGAAAACGGAAATTTGAAAAGGATAACTATCGTGTATCTTAATTATTTGATTTTATATACCAATTTTATGAATAAAATTATCCAGAACATTATTCAAACAATATGTTTGAATGGCCGTCGTTTACATTGTATATTCATTGCATACTTTGATTATTTAATAAAGTATGTCCGTTGTTATGACAAGACAAGAATATATAATCCGTTAACATGACTCTTGACGGTATTGGGTATGAATGGATAATTGAATTTTTATTTGGAATCTAAGGCTTAGCAATTGAATTAATTTATTGAGTTAATTCTGAAATTTTTAGCCGGATTGCGAAGCAAAATCCGGTCTAAGAAAGGGCGAAGTCCGTCTGTCCGTCTGTCTGTCCGTCCGTCCGTCAGTGCGTCAACAGTTTGGTAAAGTGTTGCGTTGAAGTCTGTTGAGAGAAAACTGTTTGGAATATCATTTTTAAAGTTGACAAGGTGATAGACCATGATGAAACGAATCAAACACAACGACAAAATTTGACCTAGTGACCTTAATCTTGGAGTTTGACCTACTATTGAAAAACTTTAACTTTAGTCATAGCTTTTGAATGGCAAGTGATAGGGCTTTCATATTTCACTTGTATATTTCTTGTGACAAGGCCTATCAATGGATACCAAACATTTTTACCTTTTGACCTTGACCTTTGAGTTTGACCTACTTTTGAAAAAAACTTTAACCTTGGCCTTAAATTTTAAATGGTAAATGATATGGCTTTTATATTTCACAAACATATTCCTTGTCACAAGACCTCACCATGGATATAAAAAGTTTTGACCTTGTGACCTTCACCTTTGAGATTGACCTACTTTTAAAAATAATAAATATAAGCTATATTTCATGAACTATAGAGGCTATGGCTTTGAAATTTCACATGTAGAATCTTTATGACCAGACCTTTCATTTGATATCATGACTTTTGACCTAGTGACCTTGACATTGACCTTTGACCTACTTTTAAACTATAAGAAGTAGGGTTTTGATATTTCACATGTAGATTCCTCGTGACCAGACCTTTCATGACTTTTGATCAAATGACCTTGACATTGACCTTTGACCTACTTTTAAACTATAAAAGTAAGAGTTTTGATATTTCACATATATTTTCCTTATGACGAGATCTTTCATTTGCTATCATGACTTTTGACCTAATTACCTTAACATTGACATTTGACCTATTTTTAGATTATAAGAGGTATGATTTTGATATTTCAGTTGTAGAATCCTCATGAACACACCTTTCATTTGATATCATGACTTTTGATAAAATGACCTTGACATTGACCTTTGACCTACTTTTGAACTATAAGGAGTAGGGCTTTGATATTTCGCATGTAGATTCCTTATGACCATAGCTTTTTTACATTGCACAATAGTATTACTGACCTTTGACCTTTCTGTCTGCGCAAAAATGTATACGTCATCTAATACAAACACTTCGCAATCCAGCCTTACCGCCTTTTGCGGTATATGGTTTGTTATTTTTTTGTTAAGCGGAATATCATAACATGTTATGTAACATGAACATAGAACAAACAGAAAAGATTTAAATTTGAAAATATCATTCTTAAATTTGAAGAGTTGTAGGATGAGTTCATGTATAATGAATATGCAGTATAATTGAACATTAATCTGTACAATGTACAAAGTAATAGAATACTAGTATAAATTGCCATTATGATTTTCCCCATTGTAGCCCCCCCCCCCCCTCTGGAAAAAATGCTTTACACTTACTTAAGCCCCCCCCCCCCTCTGGCGAAAAAAAAACTACAGTAGTCTTTTAATTCACCTAAAGCAGGTTTCCCTCGCCTACCATCAATTGTTTGGAGTTTTTAAATAATGCATTCAATAGAGATCTTCGATGGGGGAATAATATAGACCTTACACGTATATCTCAGGTGATAATTGATACATGCAATTGATTTGTATATTTCCATCTGTACGTATCTGTAAGTTTGTGTGTCGTCAATGTCAGTGTCTCCATTTGTCTGCGAGTGAGTTCTGTCTGCGTTTGTAAGCATGAGTGTCTGTCTGTGAGAAGGTGCATCTGCTTGTGTCTTTTGTGTGTGTGACTCTCTGTTTATATGCATGCCTGTCTGTCCGTTTGTTTTTGCGCATGTCTGTGTGTATGTCCCTGTGTTTGTAAGTCTGTAGTTTTGCGCATATCTGTGTGTCTCTTTCAGGATGTCCATATCTGTGTTTTGATCAGCGTCTGTCTCTGGGTCTGTCTGTCTGTCAAGTGTTTTGTTGAAATGTTTAAATTCAAAGAAAAATTAAGAAGGCTTCTGTTCAGTGTCCTTCCACTATATATTGCAAACTAATTATTGATAACCGTCCTTTCGATTAAATAAGCATGTAAAGATGACGAGGTGGTTAAACTGACCTCCCGCGATGGGGCTTTCGACAGATATACTTTGCTTATTTTGAATTTTACTTGTGAGTTTTCTTTTACGTTTAATTACGTTTTCATTTTAAGTCTCTTCTTAACTGGCCCTACTACAAAATTGATTCTATTCAATTCCGAGTTTTGCTAACAGAGAACTCCACTATAGTCTAACAGTTCAGTGTTTTGAATAAGTATTGGTTGGGAATTTATCACCGTATTTTGTATTTGATTACATGCTTAATATGCTCACTTTGCATTATTTTTCCTTTGATCTGCTTGAATGGATCATTAGTGAATCTAGAGGTGTCGCGCGTGTCCCTATTTCTTCCCGTGGCGGTCAATTTTTAGGTTTATGGTCACTTCGTACCATAACCAACTCGTACCTTGGTCACTTCGTACCCAAAATTTACCAACTCGTACCATAACCATTTCGTACCATTACCAACTCGTACCAAAATAAAAAGTCAATTCGTACCCATTGCGAAATCATAGGTACAACTCGTAACCAATTTTATTCCAACTCGTACCATAACATTCTCGTACCATAACCAACTCGTGCCACACAGAATCTCGTACCAATTGACATTAACTCGTACCATAACCAACTCGTACCCAATTTTATTTCGGCTCGTACCATTACATACATGTACTAGTGCCATTAACTCGTACCACACATAATCTCTTACCTAATGACATTAATATCATAACCAACTCGAGTCACCTAGAATCTCGTACCCATTTACATTTACTCGAATCATAACCAACTTGTACCACACATTATCTCGTACCCATTGACATGAACTCTTTCATAACCAACTCGAATAACCCAGAATTTCGTACCCATTAACATTTACTGGAATCATAGCCAACTCGAATCACCCATCGATGTAGCGTATATATACAACATCTTTTGAATAAACTATGAATTATTAGTTGAACTCTTTACAATGTATGATAGGTTTCCACTTATGCCGATTAGATATTCGAAAACATTGCATGTCTGGTGACGCTGATTCAATCAAAATTAATGCAAAAATTTGTCAAGATCCGAAAAAGTTATTTCAGGTACGAGTTTACAGAGTACAATTTACTGAGTACCATGGTACGAGTTGGTAGGGGTGGGAATTTATGCATGGTACGAGTTTATAGTACGAGTATTGGTAACAATGGCACGATTTTATGGATGGCACGAATTTATGCATGGTACGAGTTTATGGTACGAGTATTGGTACCATGGTACGAGTTGCGAATGGTACGAGTTTATGTATGGTACGAGTTTATGTATGGTACGAGTTAGTAGAATTTATGGTACGAGTTGGTCATGGTACGAAATGGTTTTGGTACGAGTTGGTAGTAAGGTATGGTACGAAGTGGCAGGTACGAGTTGGTTATGGTACGAATTGACCATACCCCAATTTTTATTCAGATATACTGAATTTGCTATGAAAATTCTAAATAATTACGAATTTATCTGTCAGTACAAGTATTTGAAAAAAATCCATTGGCTCACTGTTGCTCGACGGTTTTCAAGACTTAAAATATGCATGGACATTGAATTTTATGTTTGAGACTCATTTTTTTTAGTAATCATTGTGGGGGAGAGGCTATATGGTTACAGTTGCCCATTGGTCTCGTTGGTTAATGTGTGGTCTTTTATGTTTAATGATTCTATGGTGTGAGTTGATGTTCCTTGTCTCATTTGCGTCTCTTTATAAGGGTGTCTTTTATGTGTTTTTTGCATTGGGTGTTTTGGGAATTTGCTGTGGGTGCTGCAACCTAGTGTTGTTGGAGATCCCTCCTTTCTTTTCTTTTCGGTATAGTTCATGCTTGTGTGACGACTTCGATTCCTGCCTTAAACTTCATGGAATTCGAAGGAAACTGATGTCGAAAAAAAATATGTTTCTAATTGTGCTTTGAAACAGGTAACTATGAATACATGTAATATATAGAAGCTAACTCTAAAGATCTATGCCTGCTGTCGTTACAATACTAAAGATAATTTGATACTAAGACATGATTCTGAAGATTACTAAAGACAATTTTATACTATGATGGCCTTGTGAAAATGCCAAGGTCATGTGCTCAATTTTCAAGGTCATTGACAAATATTTGCTATGTTCAGGCCAAATTTTGTTATTTTCGATAAAACGAGACATGATTAAGAATAAATGGAATGGAACTTTGGTAAAACAATCAATTAGAGGTGAAAATATGAAAATTGCAATATTTGTTGCGATGGGTGTCAAAATTAACAAAGTAAATTAAAACCCCAAATAATGTCATATATTTTACGTGAAAAATCTAAATAAAATCATTTTTATGCTCATATTGAAAGTATGTCATATATAGATGAAATGAAATCTAACAAAAATGTGATGAATTCTTCTTCTTTAGATAGGTTGTTCGATTGTAAATATTAAAAATCAAGATATCTGATAAAAAGATATTGAAAGCAATTCAAAATAATTGCAAATCTTGATTTTTGTGTAAATTTATGTCTAAAGTTAGAAATTACCTTGAAATTTGAACAGATGACCTTGAAATTATTTGAATGTATAGTGATATCGATAAATGTTATTTGTATACAGGTATGGTATTTCATAATCATAGGACTCAAAAATGGGGGAAAACAATGTTTTTTTTTTAAATATGCGATATACGGATATATTGGTTACAAGTTGCTATAGCAACGATTTTTGATTCGTATTCATGACAAGATTGTGAGTTTCACCATAAATTTCATTTCTTGATTCCTTACAGCAATGGACATTAATTTTGTCAAGGTGACATCAAATAGCCATACCATGTGACAAATCATGGTTTTCAATCTTCAAAATAGTAAACAACCCTAAAGATATACTCTATTGTTGCTTAATTTTCACATATTTTGACTAAATATCAATAACTACCTTATCGTCCCTTCTCCAAAAACTGTTTTTCTTTTAAGGGGTGAACTTACAAAGAAAAGTTTTTGTATTCATCGATTAAGTTTTGATTCTGGTTTCTATGGCATCATAATGCAACAGTTTGTCTTGTTTCTCAAACATATGAGAGTGACAAACAGATGGACTCCGTTACCATGGTAACAGTGGTTCAAATATAACAATATGGTTTGTTTTCATGGTTTTACATTAAGTTTGATAATAACAAAAATTTTCATCAAAATCCATGGCAAGCTGTGGCTACTTGTTTTAGGTTTTTTACAAAAAATCCATATTAAATGAATTGTCATTTGAAATTACTTTTTTCAAACTTTTTAGCAAACTAATAAACACTTGTACGTTAATTATTTGTCACTTAAACGTTTGAATGAACCTGTTTCATGACACAGACAAGCACACAAATTAGTAAGATTTACTACAATGTTGAAGCAGGGAAAGTCTATCTTTTTGCAGATACAAAGTATACTGCATCATCCTCTGGCCAGTTTTACGTTAAGCAGAAGAAAGGCAATGTTTGACTATCGACTTGTCTCAGTCGCTTGATCGAATAAGCACCATACACTGGGTCATGCCACTTTGCTACGACAATAACTATTGCAAAATGAATAATTTCTGAAGATGAATAGGATAAATTGTTTAGTTTTTTTCAACATAAATAAATGATTTAATTATTTCCGCAGTGTCTGTATAACGATAATATAAAGGTATGGAGCAAAATGTTATCTATAGCTGAATAGACAATGTTGCCTATTATGACGTCAATAACGTCGAGGTCCGCTACGGAAGGCATGCTTAAATATAAAGTCGTTATTTTTTTAACTCTTAAGAATGATATAATGACATCAATTGCAAAATAAACAAGATAATTATTAAGGTATCTAATTAAATTATGACAAAATCATAGTAATTATTTTCCTGTCTATCGATTCACAAACAAAATATAATTCACTTCACATATTATATAATGTGTTAATCGGGTTTTGTTTAAACATCGATAGACAGAAAGCAGCTATTTCAAAATGAATTGGTCTCTTGTCGGTCTACAAAGTCATTGCAAAGGTGTTTTGATTCATGAAAAGTCATGAAATTGTGATATAGAATTTCCGTGTAACAATTAAATCGAAAAGTCGTTCAATGGACTTCCATGTATTACTTATCAAACCACTAGCCTAAAGACAATTTCTAAAACATCTGGGCATTTGGCTGCTGAGTTTTTTAAACGACTGGATTTATTTGAATTATTTGCGAATCAAAGCGTCACTTCATCCTTTGCCTGTCAATCTGTCCGACGGTCCGTCTGTCTCTCTCACTTTGGGTGTTACAGCTAATAATAACTTTTGAATGGTATGTAATTGAGCTTTGATATTTTACATGTGTATTCCTTGTGACAAGGCCTTTCTACACATAAAATAATACAATTGTTGACCAAGTGACCTTGACCTAGATATTAGACCTACTTTTCAAAGAAATTAAGACTAGCTTAATCTTTTGATTGGTAGGTGATACAGCTCTAATTTTCTTCTGATGAGACATTTGTATTGTTACCAAATTATTTTACATATTGACCTTGACCTACATGATTGACACTCTCTGCTGAAAAGAAAATTGACCATATATCTTAATTTGTAATTACATGTAAGAGATCTGATATTTCACATTTGCATTTCATTTGACAAGGAAATAATACTGATATCAATAAATTTGAACCAAGTGACTTGACCATCATGTTTGATCCACTTCTTGAAAATAAGCTGCTTCACATGCTACTCAAGCATTCCTTAGATTGCTATTTTTTGTATACATGTATGCCAAAAATATGAGAATTTTTAAATGATTTATGATAAAAACCAAACCTATTTAATTTGCATAGTTCGATAGCATCTTACCATGTTGAACAAATGTGTATGAAGAAATATTTTGCATTGTATTTTGAATACAAAATTGCTTTTTTTCATTTTTCAGGAATCCAATGTGTTCTAGGTTGATTGGAAAGAATGGTGAAAGAACAAGACCTTTATTATAATGTATTTGACATCAAAAGAAAATATTAAAATAAGCTGATACAAACAGTCTAAAGTTGATACGTGCATGTCTGGTCGACGTTGCCAATTTATCTGTTCTTGAATGATGCTATTCAATTTGAAGACGTTAACATGGATACCAGCAAATAATTGTAGTACAGGGATATGTGGCGTGTATCTCAGTTTTATAATTGAAATCTTGTATTTAATTGAATATGACCATCTTCAAAATGCATTATGCCGGATTTGAAAAATAATACTTCAAAATGCTAAAAACGAAACCACGTCCTTACAATGAAATGGCTAAAATGTCGTTACTCTTGATATCTTGAAGGGTTGTGCGGTTTTATTGTCATATCGGTGCACCGCGATATTTACGTTTGCAATACGTACCGCGGTACGTTTTTTTTCAAAATACCAGTTCTGGTTCAATATTTTACTTTACAGAGTAATCGTTGTATAAAAAAGTATTCTAGTCAAAAATGGCAAACAAAAACATGTTTCAAAAATCAAATTCATGCTTAGTTCAATAAAATATATGTTCTTATTACCTCTAATCACTCTGAAATTCCCAAAGAAGAATTATGAAAAAATCACAGGAGAAACGTTTAACATCAGTATGTTTCACAAGTGCTTAATGGAGTCTGGCAGTTATTTTTTTCAAGTTTCAACAGTTCTTCAGCTATTTTTCTTTTTGAAAGAAACATGACTTTTATCTAACTGTTTACGGCTTTATTTCTTTATTTTCTGTCTTACCAAACTTTGACCAAATACAGAATAAGCAATGATATGATAATAAAAACATAATCTGTGTCTTGTTTAAGTGTGTTTCTGTAAAAATAATGAAGTCTACAAAGGAATAAGTATTGCAATAAATCGCAATATGAGTTCTTGTATCGCAACATATCGCAATACGTTTTTTGGTCCGCAATACCCAGCTCTTTCTTAAACCCTATGCTTAATTTCAATTCATCAAAAAGTTACATCATTTTACATAAATCTTGACGCAAGTTTTCAGTAACACAAGTATTCAAGTTTAATCATACGAGAAATGATAGTTTCAGTAACCATGCTGATTTTGGCCATTCCCTACTTCTTTTACCAAGTAATCATCTTATTTTTATTCTCCTATATTCCTCCTAATTTCCCCTTCTTTGCTAGAATCAGTGTTGATAACTCATATGAAATGTCTAATAATAGTAACATATTGATAAGATGATTATCAAAAGGCAGTTACCTCTTATCGCTTTGGCTTTTTTTTTTCAGTTTGACCTGTCAGAATACACTTTGATCTTTCAACATCAGCCCTCTAGGTACATCGCAACCTAAGCATATTATGTCCTCCTAGCGCTTATGTCTATGTATTAAGGGATAACGAACATAAATTCCCCGATTGATAGACTAAGTTTTGTTCGTTAATTATTTAAAAGGGAAAGTTGTTCGGGACTCGTTTTTATTGTCTCAAATGAAAAATGGTTAAAACTAGAAAGGTTTCTTGTTGCGGTTGCAACAAGAGTGTCTTCCTCCTATACAATTTTTGGTTTGGAAATATGAAGGACGTCACATTACGTACAAATAGCAGTAAGATTAAATTTTCAAACCGATAATTGTTGGTGTGCAACCATTTGATTTTTTTTTGGGGGGGGGGGGAGGAATTCTATTGCCAGCCGGTAAAATTTTTTCGTCAATTTTTTGAGCAGGCCATTTTTTCAGCCATTACCAGAGTCGGAGAAAGATTTTCGCCGGTTCTTCGGACCGGATTTAAACAAATTGTCAAATGTTGTGAATGTCTGTGTAAGTTAAACTCCCCGCTGTTACAGAGTATGAGTTAATAACCGTTCCTTCAGATGTCTCTTTGCAATTAGCGAATTTCAGACAGATTGTATGATGTTTAAATAGAACCTTTTCTAGATTTTTGTGCCTATGCGTATTAGGTCTCTGGTAGATACAGCTATGTGAACAGTTTGTATTTATATTAATTAATTTTTTGACTTTAAATTGTCTGGCACAAAGGGCCAGCAAAAATTTCCATATCATGCAATGTATCCTTACTTTTGCATGGTCCGGGAAAAAAAATTGCCGACCCTTTGGGCCGGAATATTTTTTTCAGCATTTTTCAGAACCGGGATTTTTTTTTGCAAATTCTTCCTGCCCCCTTCCCCCATAAAAAAGGCGAGCTCGTAGCTGTAGAACCAATTTTCTTGAGAAGATAAATTGGTAATAACAAGTTACGTTCAATATATATATATAAATACCATGAGGTTCTCGCTGTACAGGTTCAAATTTGGACCCCCCCCCCTTCCCTTTTTTCAAAGTTTATTTTGAATTTCCATCATGGCGACATCGTTCAATATAAACAGAACTGTTTTCGAAAAACGAGGGGAGGGAAGAATGTTGGAGAAATTGTTCATCAATTTGTAAATAAACCAACCGAAAATTATGTTCGAACGTTTGCTAGAATTAGAAATTAAACTTGATGTTCAAAATATAGTTATTGAAGTTTAGAAACAGGTTTGTAGGTTAGAAATCGGAATCAAACTACCACTTTTTGTGTGTAAATTCTGGTTTGTAGCTGATCTCTTCTAAATTAATCAACTGTTTTAAAATCAAATTGTGTATATCGAAATGTATTTATGAAATGCATATTCATCATTGCCGTGAAATCGGAATTTGAAAATCTCAAAATCTCGAGTCGGACTCGGACTACCAATTTTAGTGTGCGCCCGATCTGTTGGCGTGAAGGTGTATCGAAATACCCAACTCAAAATTTCGATGCTCATATCTTTTCAACAGTAAGAGATAGGAAAAATCAGAAAGACTAAATAAGACAGATATATGGATAAAAAATAATAATATTGAAATTTTTAGGAAACTTCATAAGCTTAATTTTTGTTTACTATTATAAGCAAAAAAGTGTCTTCCTCCTATGAACTTCTGAATTTGGAAATATGAAGGACGGTGAAGGACGTCATCGTAATAAATCGTTACAGTGTGCATCTAGCATTTCATATCTTGCATGGCTGTCGACTTTCAAAAAGAATGGAAATTGTAGATAGCAAAATACGAGATATTTAAGCTTACAAATAGCAAAACATGAAATTTTCGGTCCTTTTGAGTAATTCGACGCTCCCGTCAAATATTTGAATCTACTAAAAACATGATAAAAAAAATAACAGAGACCAAAAATAAAAAAGACCAATCTAGCTTTTACTCCAAACGTAACGTTGGAGAACTTTCATTGTCCTAGCTTACAGGGTTCTTGAGAAATCGCTGATCCAATTTTCCACGGTTACGAAAACAATAGGTCTTCCTACAGAAGTCGGAAGACCTAAAAATTCCATTTTTATTGAAAAGTAGTTGTGGTGTAACGACAAATCGTTTGTACTCGTATCGCGATACAGTAGCTAATGGTCATGCCTAACTATCTTTAGAGTTTTATTTCTAAAAATGATATATAAGTCATATAGTTAATCTGGCGAGCGATAGCGACCTAGCGAAAATCTTCTACATTTAGACTCAAAACTGCCAGAAATTTACTCTATGCATAGACATCCGAACCCCCAAAAGTACCTTATTTGACGATTTAGGGGGTGTCTATATGTACGACAATTTACTTGGACATTATATTTTTGAAAAGACGATTTATCTTGCAATGGATCTGATGCCATATAAAGCACCAGGAAATAATTTTCAATGAATAAAACCTTCACATTTAAAGTTCAAATGATTTGACTTGCCTTCTCGTCTTTGAGACTGAATATCTGGTAGGTACTTCATTGATGTTTATCTCAAAATCATTGGGAATGGTTGCATGGTCTACGTTGTAGACGGCAATTAACACCTTTCGAGACAGTGCAATATTTTTCATATTGAAGCAATGATTGAATGAATGATTGAACTTATCATTGAATGATCAACTGCGCAGTTCACTGTCCTTAACTGCCCTGGCGCCTTTTGCCTCCCGTTTTTAGAATACAACATGACCAATAAATAATAAAGCAACGAAATCAATGTTCCCTTTAGCATATGAGCAATAGCTAAAATTGTTTTCACAAGAAAAATTCCCGCGATTGAAGGTTTGAACTACTATTTTTTAAGATGTCACGGGCGGCTCTAGTTTTTTTTGTATCAGGAGGCGGGCCCAGCCCGTTAGTGAAAGGGGACAAGCCTTTGATTTTTGAAAGAAAATACGGAAAACGGGACTAAATCATTTTTGCAATTACTTTCAGCGGGGGATCCCCGGGGGAGGGGGTGTTACCTGACTCCATGTCCACTCTAGATCCATTTGTTTTAAAATATTTCAATCTGATGAACTATAATCGAAACCAGACAAAACTCATATTACTTCGATTGAATAATGTAACTCTTACGATTTCCACTCATAATGTACTGACTGGTACCCTTGATAAGTTTTGAAGAGAAATGAAATAGAATAATAGCGGAATCTCCCCGTAGTTTTGGATATTGTTTTGGAAAACTTGAACAAAGGAATCCTAAACCGCAACTCCTAAAATCCGCTTCTTATGTAGTCTACTTCCTTTGAAAAATTAAAATATCAATTTCCTATTCTCTCTCTCATTTAATTCATAGACTGGACCAATTTCTTTTGATTTCCTTTCCGTTATTTTCTTTGTTCATGTTGTTATCAAATTTTAAAAGGCGTAATATGCATGTCTATTTACTGAGCATGAGTAATTTTCTTCTACTTGGACTAACGACTTATAATTGTTCAATCATCGGTGATAATTGCTTGATGGCCTAACAAATGCCGTGCAACAAGTGGGTTTTTCAACTGCTCCTCGGGCTACGCCCTAGAAGACAGTAGAATATCCCTTACTTGTTCATGATAGCTACCCGAGAAGTCGAATCAACTTTCAAAAGTAGAAAAAATAAAATTAATTACATAGATTTCTGAAAATAGAAATACACGTAGTGAAATATTTCATAAGGAATATTTTGGCCATGATTTTTTTACGCCTAACACCGGATATGACAGTTCTACCGAATTGAAGCGGCGGATGTTGCATGGAGTGTGAGTGTGAGTAAGCAGGAGATGCTTACTCTTCCTTGGCACCTGGTCTCACTCCCTAATTCAATAACAGTCAGGAAAATTGGTCCTAAATGGAAGAAATGCAAGAGCTTCCTGGAGGCTTCGCCCTCTATCTCGCTCTCTATAAATGTTCCCAGACCCCTATTTTACGCCATCTATATAACTAAAAAGCTGGATCTGTCACTAAAATAATTTGCCATTAGGGGACGTCATTTTTATTCTAATACAGATTGAGGGTTTTGGGTACTGGCACTGCTTCTATTTCAAGAAAAACAACCATACCTGAATTCTTCCTCGTTTTCAAATTGTTATAAAATAAATCATTTGACAACGCCTCTGTGTTGGAAGAAAATAATCTCTAGAAAAATGGTCAGTCCTCAGTTCAGAACCCGTATGTGGTTCCGACCTTGGTTTTTGTACTCATACGGACTAAAGATAAAATGTATTCAACCAAGTATTTGATCGTCTTTACAGCAAATTCATAATTTTTAGTTATGTACACACTCGTTTTGCAATGGAAAATTTCACAAACGAAAACAAAGAAAAATGATTACTCTTTCAATATAGAATTTGCCTCTCTCTAAATACATGTACGTTGAATACATGTACATGTATGTACAAATAGGTCAGAAAGAAAAAAAAAATCTGTCAAAACATTAACCAGGTTTCGAACTCGTACAGCAAGGTCATGAGAATGCTGTTTTACCTGCACGTCTAGCAATAAGTAATATATGTACGCAATTTTTTTCTGAAATCTATTATTTAGGCACGGCGAATATGATATTTTCCCCCGAAAATATAATCTTAGATCTGAGTATTGAATAAAAAAGACAATATATAATTGTGTGCCCCCCCCCCCTAGAAACAGTTATAAATTTAAGGGATCTATAATAATCTTGCTCATATCATTGCAATTTGAAGAATGACCACAAAGTTCAGGTTTTTTAAAATTTATTTTATAGTTTTCTTGTAATTTTGTCACATTAGTTTGATACCCATGCCAATGTTTAACGTCTTCAAATTCATTAGCATCATTGAAGAGCGGATAAATTTACAGCAGGGACCAGACATTCACGTTTCAGATTTTTTCAACCCTCATCAGCGATCGTCAATCTAAACAATGTAAAATGGCAAAAATCTGTGAAAATTATGCCCAAACTATATCAAAAACGTAATAAGATAGCTGGGGAATGATGCTTTAGGACCCAGGTTTAAGTAATATGAGACAATTTTGTAAACAGAAATTTCAAATGCATTTGAAGAAACAACCAACCGAAATTGGTCGAAGTTGGCTACATGTGCCGTCAGGGACTCCTGGTCCACCAGCAGTGACACTGACCGAGAGGTACAAATGTTTAACGTCTTCAAATTCATAAGCATCATTTTAGAGGAGATACATTTACAGCATGGATCAAATGGCCAAAATATGTGAAAATGATGTCCAAATATCCGAAAAGATGTCGCAAGATCACTTGGATATAAAATTGTCAAAATTAATGCGTTTGAAGAAACAACAAACCGAAATTGATCGATCTTTGCTACATGTGTCCTCAGGGACTCCTGGTCCACCAGCAGAAACACTCACAAAGTGGTACAAATGTTTAACGTCTTCAAATTCATTAGCATCATTTTAGAGAAGATAAATTTACAGCATGGACCAGATATGCACGTTTCGGATATATAATCCAAAGACGTAGCAAGATGCCTGAGATATGATGCTAAAGGTTTTAGAATCTGAGAAAAGACCAACCGAAATTGATCGAACTAGGTACATAGCATCTCTAAGGTTTTATACTTAAAAAAAAGTAAGGAACGTTGTTTCAATGAGTACTTAATGAAAATGAATTAAGAATATTTCAAGTTCACATAATCTTAATAACAAGGATTGTTTAAGGATTGTAGTCGCATTATGTTAGAAAAAGAAGACATAATATCCGATACATTTTGCGAAATAGCAACCAAATGGTGATATGTCACAATTGAGGGGTATGTTTTATGTGAAAAGAAGCGAACTCCAAAAATGGGAGTGAGACCAGGGGCACAGGAAGAGTAAGCATCTCCTACTTGCATGCAACACCCGTCACTTCAATTCAGTAGAATTGTCACATCCGGTTACTTCCATTTCGGAAGATACAAGTAAATTCGGTGGTTGCATGGTTCAAAAGATCTAAGAAATAATATCATCCACCATTTTGGAGAGTGGGACATTATAATGTGTGACGAGTTCCCCTTATCGACCGTAGAACTTCCTTTTGACGAGGTTATTCGGTTACAAACGTATCCCTGACTGAGAAGCTTATCTGAAAGACGTTAGCTCTCAGAATAAAGTTTGTATAAGAATTGTAGACACATTATATTAGAAGAAGAAGACATAATAACCGATACATTTCGCAAAATAGCAACGAAATAGTGATGATACGTCACAATTGGGTGGGGGGTATACTTGATGTCGGAGAATATATTCATATGCCCTTTAATCAAAATAAACCCCCTTCTTTGAACATTTATTATTTACAGTTTACTCTGGTTAAGTCGAACAGCAAGGGGCAATCAGAAATTATTCGACTTTTCAATAGTTCGGACTTATTGTTGTATGACCAGCAATCGATATTTTCTAAATGCACTCCCCTTTCTCTATAGGCCTTCAGAAATGCATGTGTTGTTTATTTTAAAAGATCAAGCTACAAAAATGTATGTATATGCAACTCCAGAGCAAGAGTATGGATGATCTTCCCTTCGATGTCTTTTCAATAAATGATGTCCGTGAAAAAATACTTTTATTTTTGTTTCAAATAATCGAAGCAAACGTTAAGGTTAAATTTATAATTGGACCTTACAATTTGTTCAACTTACCGAAAAGTTCGATTTATTTGAATTCGAGTTTTCAAGAATTAAAATGCATCTACACCAATGTAAGTGAATCAGGACTTAAAAAAACAATTGGATTTAAGCGGAAATTCGAGTTATCTGAGTTTGAGTAAACGAGAGTAAAGGAGTAGACTGTTTTAGTTTTAAAGGTAAAACATATCATAAGCATTATTTTTACCTTACCAAATATGAAGGAGTATTCACCAAAACCTATAAGGCTATTGCAAATTCAGAAACAGGAATGTTATATCTTTAGCCAAAAAATAAGCAAAAACCGATAAGATAACAAAATTTGAACACTTGAAGTGATGATTATTCAAACCGTCTATTTCAAGAATCTTCAAACATCTATGGCAATACTCCTTGTATAACAACAACTTTAAAAATTGACGATGACGTCACATGATTCTCGAACCACTTTGAATCGTTATTTTCTACAGAATGTTCCCGTTGCCAACTTTGGGCATCTTCCTCATTCATAGTAAATAGTGTGATTATTGTATTAAATATAAATGATTCTAGCACTTATCTTCGTTCATTAAGGTTTCCCCATTACAAAGAAATCTACATCGTGTTACTCGTCAGGATCTTCTTTAACTCATTTGTGTCATACTTATGCCCTTTGCCGTGTGGAGCTCGTAAAAAAGTTCCCCGCGAGGGGTTTGACAGTAAGTGTTTTGAATATTTCCCTGACATTGTCACCATAACACTTTCTATATAGACGTGGCCTCAGACAGTGCATGCATTTTATATATTCTTTTCATTTTCGTGCGTGAACATCGACGGCGGGGGTACGGTTAGCCAACAGGGGATGCTTACTCCTCCCGGGCACCTGGTTCCACCTCTAGCTTGCTAGGGGTCCGTCGATGCTCAATTTGGTGCTCTATTGTGAGTGCTGTTGAGATTATCGTCAGGATCTTCTTTAACTCATTTGTTTGCACAACAGGAAATGTCAGAATCTTATTCCATATAAAGCACCAGGAGGTTCTTTTCAATGAATAAAACCTTCACATTTCATTGAAGTTCTTGCCTTCTCAACTTCGAGATTGACTAATTGATAGGTACTTCTTTGATGTTGAATTAAAAAATTACGAATCTAGCAAGTACACTTGATACTGATTATTTAATCATTTCTATGGTTATTTTGTATTTAGGGTTCAATGAAGATTATTTACCATATTTGTTACATTGACGACCGCCCCAGCCTCTATGAGTGTCCTCACAACCTCATTGTGTCCATTCTGTGCAGACAAATGTAGTGGAGTATCACCATACTGTTTCAGAAAAAAGAATTACAAATAAAAACACTACATTCATGTCTCCAGCTAACAATTTTGCATCGTCCAATCCGTAGAAGTTCTAACCGATCAATAAAATGAACAAATGACATAATTTATACAGGTTATCCGAATACTTGTCACTTGCGAATCGCTTCCTAATGTAAAGACCTATAATTCTCATGTTATTTCTTTCTAAATACCGGTAAATCAAGCAGCATCATATTTTTTTGCTTATTTGCCGTACTGAGAATTCATCAAAACGAACGTGCGTGTGACGTCATATTAGTTACAAGAATAAGAGCGGGAAAACTTGGTGCACGGCGCCGATCAAAATAAAACATTCCAATTTTTTTTTAAATTCTATTAATTCCCGCAGTAAGAGGAAAGTATTACAAAACATTAATTGATGCAAATTTTTACAATTGATTTGTGAATTATATTTTGAATTAAGGATTCATCTCACTGCTTTATGTAAGATTCAACAGCATTTCTCCCGCGATATTCAGTCGTTATTTTCGAATCAATGCCGTACATGGTAACATGTACTTCTATGCATTGGGAAAAGGGCGTAATGCTGAAAATTTTACTTGTATAGTATGTTTCAATATCGTAATAAATAAGAGAAATAATGATGAAAAAATCAATCAATATAGTGGACTGTAGAGAGGAGTTTTAAAAGAATACATGCAACTACACATACTCGTTCTCTGTACACGTGCCGTCAGATATTCTTGTAGGGGCTGTAAAACGGTGAAAATAATTTAATTTAAACTTTTTGTATAAAATGATAAAGTAATTATTTAGGGGCACTAAAGCTTGACGCAAAAGATCCACATTGACATCTGCTTCTACTTTCTTTATGATATGAAATATATCAATCCATAATTCAATTACAGTCACGAAAATAGGTCCCAAAAGGCTGAAATGCAAGAGCTTCCTTGGGTCCTCGCCCCCTACCCCGGTCCCTATAAATGTACCAGGACTCACCATGGACTCTCTATTGACCTAGGCGGTCCTTATACCACGATTGTAGGCCACCTGTGTAACTCAGAAGCTGGATCTGCCACTGAAATATTTTGCCATTAGTGGACGTCATTTTTATTCTTATTCAGATTGAGAGTATTGGGTGCAGACACTGCTTGCTAATTCTAGCAACTGTTCCACTACAGTTTGTCTAGAAATCTTACATCAGCACTTACGACGATAAGGGAATATGTAACAAAATATTGTGAAACTGTTCTTAACAGGAACAATGTTCATTTCTTTTGGTCTATTAAGAATTCAGGGAATGTGATTGACAAAATGAAAACTAAAAATTTTCTAGCCAAAAGCATTTCTTCATACGACTCCTCTAAAATGTACACGACGCTTCCTTAATTAATGATCGGCTGTCTAAACTAATTAAATGGTGTTTTGATAGAGCGGGGAAAACTTAATCTGAATCAAAGGGTTACTTTTCATCAACAGACTACAAATCATTTAAATCATAGACATGTAGCTACCTGTGTAATGCCTTGTCCTTCCTCTTGGACAATATTTATGTTAGATTTGGTGAGGATCTTCACAAACAGATTGTAGGGATTCCTTGGGTACCAACTGTGCGCCTCTTGTTGCAGATTTTATTTATACACTTACAAAAAAGATTTTACCCAAAATCTTCAAAAGAACAGAAAATTTGATGATTTGACGTGCTTTACTTATACGTCTAGGTACCTAGCTAGATGATATTCTCGCCATTGACAATCCTGTTTTTGATACATATAAGAATGAAATTGGTCCACAGGAGTTGACACTCAACAAGGCAAACATTAAAAATATAGAAACACCATTTTTGGACCTAAATATCAAAATTACAAACGAAGAAATTCAAACAAGTATTTATGACAAAAGAGATGATCTTGGATTCAACATAGTAAATTTCCCCTGGCTTGACGGTGACGTTCCCAGACTACCGTCATACGGCATTTACATATCACAGCTGATCCTAATGTCACCAGACGAGCACTCGCATGATACTGGACCATTCTACAGACTTGTACCAGCGCATCCTTAAGACTTGCACTCTGACCGACTGTGACGACGAGACTCCATGACGGGCCCTGTCCAAACCTCTTTAGAGAAGACAGGACCCCGACCACCTGTCCTTTCTGAATGTCGGTCGGACTCCTTGGGTGATAACATGCATGAGCTCGCTACAGCCGGCAGAGAATGGCCTGCATTTTGTACGCCCCTGCCCATTTTTATATATATTTACATATTCATCAGTGTCCCTTGGGGTCCTGCGTTGTGCTGTCTTGCTTGTATGGTTATCTTACAGTGAGGGTTATTTTACACAACAATTGTGCGTTCTTCGAGACTTTAGGGTAACCGGAAAAGTGGTAGGGTAGTGCGCATGTAATCAAGGATAACCAAACCATCTGTCACTAACGTGGCTGATGACTGTCCTAAGTCAGCACCGATTGCCCATGGGTCTCGTATGTCTATGTGTTGCCTTTCATGTTCGATCTTTGATGTCTCCCTTGCTGTTCCGTGTCTTTTGCTGTGTGTGTCTTCTCTGTGTTTTCACTTGGGGTGTTTGGTCTGTTGCTGTTGGTGCTGCAGCCGAGTCTTCTCTGTGTTTTCACTTGGGGTGTTTGGTCTGTTGCTGTTGGTGCTGCAGCCGGGTCTTGTTGGAGATCCCCTCCTTTCTTACATTTAAAGACAAATAACCATACCTAAATTTTTCCTCGTTCTCGAGTTTTTGAAAATAGATCATTTGACGCCAACTCTGCGTTGGAAGAAAATAATCGCAAGAAAAACTGTCAGTCCTTACTTGGATCCGATCTTGGTTTTCGATTATTCATTTGTGTACACTTCCGGACTATATATAAAATGTATGCACCCAAGAATTTGATTGTCTATGCAGCTAATCCATAATTTTCAGTTATGCATACTCTCGTTTTGCAATGGAAAATTTCTTAAATGAAGACAAAGAAAAATTATGTCTCTTTCAATATAGAATTTACCTCTTTCTGAATACATGTACGTTGAAAATATGTACATGTATTTACAAGTAGAATGCAAAAAAAGTAAATAAATAAAATCCGTCAAAACGTTAACCAGGTTTCGAACCCATACAGCATGGTCATGAGAAGGCTAGCATAAAGTCATACATATAAGCAAAAAACTTTTTTCTAAAGTGTTTTATTTAAGCACGATCAATATGGTATTTTCTTCCGAAAATATAATTTTCTATCTGAGCACTGAATAAAAAAAAAAAGAAATTCTCCTATTGTGTGACCCCCCTAAAAAGTAATAAATGATCTTGCTCATATAATCGGAATTTGAAGAATGACCATAAAGTTCAGCTTTTCTGATTTTGTTTTATAGTTTTCTCGTAATACTTCACATGCGTTTGGTATCCATGTGCAGTTCTATACAAGCAAATGTATATATCATTTTAATGGGACGTTGCCTATGTGGTGATTTTGCCCTGAGGTTTATTGCATTAAATGTTGTAAGGCGCCTCCTGTCCCAATTTTTGATGAATGTATGGAACATACACTGCCGCACAAAGATATTATATTTAAAACTTTTCCGTTCGATCAAAGTGAGCTATTGTTATACCGCATTGTCCGGCGTCCGTCGTCCGTCTGTCCGTTACCTTTTCCCATTTTCGACTTCTCCTTGGAGGATTTTGAGCAAACTTGGTATGACGAAGTACTAAAGGTGCTCTACCAAGTTTATTCATTTCGGCCGGATCCCTTCAGGGGTGGATCCTGGGCGGGTTCAAATAGGCCCCCAGAGGGTACCAATCTTAAGGTATCCGTTGTACAATTGAGTCAATTTACATAGCGTTTTAATCATCTCCATTGTAAAGTATGGTATATTTTATGCCTGGTAAGGTACTATAAACTATATATTTTCTGAAAAGTAGTGAAGCCCTAAGTTCAGATATAAGACCCCAAGGTCTTAAAAATCAAAGGGGAAAAACTCTTGTACAACTTTGCTATTTTGCATATGTTATATATAGAAAATAAACAACTTAATTTCTTCATAAGTTATTCTCCTTTGTTTTTTCTGGCCCCAAAATTATTATTTCTGAGCAGTGGGCTGTATAACCTTTCAGAAAATATATAGTTTATAGTACCTCAGCAGGCATGGAAAAATTTCCTATTGTACAACAAATACCTTAAAAGATTTTCTCCAGAACCGCTGCTTGGATTAAAAACTAATGGCATCTTAGCGATCAGGAAGAATGTATTATCTATTATTAATAAGTTTGTTCATTTCGTATAAATCCGATAACTCATTTTTGACACTTTTTTGACGTCTTTTTCGACTTCGTTATTTCAATGCAAAAAAAATTGATATTTTATTCATTCTTTTCTCTCTTGGCTAAATTTGCTGCCATAATCTAATTCATTTTAGCCATGATAAACTAGAGGAATGCTAATGTGAAAGGATTTTAATTTTTTTTTAATTTGTACATAGGTATATATGGACACCAAAGGTAGTTTGTTCAAATTCCGGCAGGACCTAAAAAGAAGATCCTTTATCAGTTTTTGTTTCTCATTTTCTTTTCATATTTATTGTTAGAAAATGTAACTGTGAAAGAATTATGTCGCAATATTATCTTTTCGGTTCTTTATGAATTCCTAAAAAAATGTATATATGATTTGTTTTACATACCCAATGGAATCAAGGGTATTCTGTTCAAATCCTGGTGGTAACAACAAATTTTTTCTTCTTTTTTTTTTTTACTTTTATAGCTCACCTGAGCAAAGCTCAAGTGAGCTATTGTCATAATGTGGTGTCCGAGGTCCGCCTGTCATCCTTCTTATGTATACTTATCACATTTTTTGTACTTCTCCCTCCTTTGACAAACTTTTTCTTCAGTATGGAAAGTCCTTTCAGACTTTGTCGGAAATGCTTATTTTCGATCTTTTTTTCTTTGAATGACTCTATTAATGTGATTTTGTGCTTTCATTTACTGGATACATTTTAAGGAGGGATTCAACACCAAGATGGCGGTGGCATTCTTTGTTTTCTCACTTTCTAGAAAACAGTAGCGTCCTTACTTCCTTAAAATATTTGATACCCTGATTTGAGTATCCTGATGAAGTTTGAATAATTTCCGACGTCATTTGAAGAAATTATAACGATTTTCAAAATCGTGGACTTTGGGAGTTTTATCCATGAGCAAACCACGACGTCATTTCGACTTTATCGCGGAAAATGGCGTCACAAACTATCGCCTTCAAAATGCAATCAAAACATTAATACCAAATGTATTGCATTGTTTCTTTGCATATATAAAATAGAAAATTCGATTTTTATCATTGTGTGTTCGTTGACAATTTTACATTACAGGAAAGTGGATATCACTTCATTTAAAATGGAAGAATTTGTAAGAAAAAAATGGAAAATATTAAGCTTCGTAAAATTTTAATCCCAAAGGTAAAGGGGCGATATGCCCCCTATTTGGCCGTGATTTTAGAGCGATTTCATAAGCCATTGTTGTGTTTTCATGTTTTGTGTATATATAGATTAAGATTTGTCATTAATATTAGCGAGTCCGAAACTTGACGTCAGTTTGTCTATGACGTCACAAAAAGGCGCCAAAGTTGATTCGCTTGCGAAAATCTGTCGATTTTTATACGATTTTGCGTCGAAGTTGACGAAACTCTACGTGAAGTCACACATTAACCAAGATTATACTTTACACACAAATTCTTTGATAAATGATCTCACTTTTCGCAAAGTATCGTGTTGGTTATCGCTTGCGCTCTGTACTAACTTCAGATATATTCGTTGTTGATTTTCGTCGTATATCACTTTTCTCATGTCACATAAAAAATTTATTTCATATATTAGGTCAATACAAAGGAAGTGAATGCGTATTCTTTTTACTAATTAGATTTACACATGCCAGTATATTAATGCAAAATTATACAATAGCCTGTCATTCCTAAACAGTATTAGTTTTAAGGTTTGTTACTGACTGTCTACAGAGCTTTGTCGGTATGATCAAGTCTATAGAAGGCGAGGGGAAGCCGAGCTTTCTATGGGCTTGATCAACCCGACACATCTCTGTGGATGGTCAGTAACAAAGCTTTTGTCGAGGACCAACATCTCCGTCTGTTGTCGCAGAAAATTGGCGTTTTGTACCGTCCTTTTACATGCAAATTCATTTATACGGCAATGGTGGAATTACTGACGGTCTACAGAAATTTAGACGTCGAGCACATGACGCAATTTACGCTCTCTGATTGGTTCGAATTAGTCCGTGGCAAAATAAAAAGATTATATATGACTTATTTGTTTCCGTGTTGGGGGAATAGATACCTCTGCACAATGAACAAATGATCAGATTATCGGCATGCCGTTCCATGTTTATTCAGTAACTTACATGTATCAATAAAAGTAAGACACAGTTGAAGTGATATCAATTGATTTATGTGAGAGAGAAAGGCCGGGAACGATTTTGAATTTTGTATCATTCTGAAATATAATTTATATGTATCGCCCATGACAAGAACATTCCGTTTGATACGAACAAGAAATTTGAATGAAAAATTAAACTTCGCAAACATGGCAAATGTGGAAAATATTTTCCTAGAAAATAAGAAAATATGCATATATGTGTTATGACCAAGAAAATATCGTAGAAACCAGGACTTTTGTTTGAATTGCAATTCATAGAATCAACCTGCTTTTTTCATTTCAATTAATATTTATTCTATTAAAGTTATGTGGGTTTTTTTTTTTTGTTTTTTGTTTTTTTGTTTTTTTTGTTTTTTGTTTTTTGTTTTTTGGTTATATCAAAACTGCATGTTTACTTTTTACTTGCTATTTTATTTTTCATTTTAATAGCGTCCTCTAGTTGTCTTACTTTTGGTCCAACTATATAGAACTTGATGACCTCGACAAGCTGAATATTATGATCGATAAACATTATTTTCATTAAAAGCTCAAAAGAATGTTAGACAATCAGGGGAAACAAAACAACGGGAATTTTACCATCGGGACCAGACAGAACAATAACTGTATATACATTTTGTAGAAAATTCAGTCCTGTTTATGAAATAACATCTCCTGCAACCCACCCGGCCATTTCATTACCTATTTTTTTAATCTTTCATGAATTAATTTACATGTAGCTTTATTTCAGCCCATGATTTTGAATATGTAAAACTTCAGCAAAGTTGGCAAATTCCAGGCGGGAAAGGGTCCTAACCCCTGACCCTCACTCTCGATCCGCGCATTTTGTTAATTTCTTAATGTAAAGAAAGTACGTACTTGTACAACACGTTCCCTGCATCAGTCGAGAAAGAAAGAAAGGTGTTTTTTTTGTATTTGCTATTTAATTATTAAAACGCAGTTAACATGCATTTTTGAAAAATTATTGTAATGGGGCAGACGGTCTATCTTTCTCTTGATTCTAGACTTCGTATACCAGGATTGCCAATCAAGCAATGCATTTTTGCTGAAGTGCGGCCCAATTTCCAGTGGAATATTATTTTGTTTTGCCTTAATTTGGCAAAAACAGTTTTAATTGATCATTTCAAAAAGATTTCACGATCCTCAAATTCTAAACAATTAAAATTTGTCAATTTTCTAGATATTTATATCGAATATTTGGCAAAGAAATATCTGTGTTTGAGCTTGTTTATGCCTTGCATTGAGTCATCCCTCAGACGAAGAAACGTTAACATTCCGATATTACGATGTTCCGTTAGGGACATCGCTTCTTCGCGCTTGAAATGGATACGCGAAGAAGCAAAGTCATATTGCGAAGAAGCGAAGTTATGATGCGAAGAAGCGAAGTTACGATCTTCGCATCGTTACTTCGCATCTTTGCATCGTAACTTCGTTCCATCTTGTCTTCGCTCCTTGCCCGCCTTGCTTCTTCTTAACTTCGCGTCACAATGTGTTTACGCGAGGAAGCGAAGTACCTAACGGAACACCGAACGATATGTGTCAATACTGTAGATTGAGAAGATTTTGGAAAATTTATTCAAATCGGTGGTTTCTGGAGTGCTCTTTCACAAATCTTTTTTTTATGGAAACAGTAGTTTGCTTTCAACATGTTCAAAGCATGTCTTTTGGCACTGCGGGCGCACGGCTTTATCCGTCACTGTTTGCATTTTAATCGTCTGTTACGTAAACTATGTAGAAGACCGTGAGTATGTGCTTTTTGTATTGTGGTGCAAAGGGGAAAAATTTAGTCGGTTGACCATATCTTTTGTTCACTGCCCTCATTTGAAAACGCAAACTTGGTAATGGACCTTTAGTACCTTCTAAGTTCCTATAAGGTTTCACGAAATTCTGTGCGGAAGAAAATTAAGAATATATAAGGACGGACAGACAGACGGCTTGCTACGTAAAACTTATTTGAACCTTTAACTCAAGTGAGCTTCAAGCACTTGTCACATCTCCCCAGTGCACGTAATCTTACACCTATCATGAATTCAAAATACGACTTTTTATACATGTTTGGCGTATTCATTTGTTTAAAATGGATACCCCCTTGTAGCATAATATGTTTTATGTTATTTCATGAGGAATGGATACTTCAACCTCATCCAGGGGCGGATACAGAATTTTCAGAAAAAGGGTTGCTTGTTAACCAAACGTCTAGGCGTCTGGAAGCCATCTCAAAGTTGGTTCACGGGACGAAGAATCTCTCCCCCCCACGAAAATTATTCAAACACTTTTCAGATTTTCAACAAAAGCAATCTGGAGAATTGCTATTAGACACTAGAATCGTTTCAAAATACTTGGCTCGAACAGCGTTAACAATCGGAACTAAATGTCAACATCTTTTGTAAAACCCTTCCGTCCTCTGCTCAAGAGTGTGTGTCCATCAACCCCTTCTTTATCCGTTTATATGAAATTGTATACATGTATATACAGTCCCGACCAGTCGAAAGTTTAATATTCGCTTTAAATTCATAAACGAATTGAAAGCTTTTTGAAAGCTTAGCTTTCAAAATTTCGTCAGCGATTGCTTACAAAATTTTGAATTCTCAAGAGATGACGAAATTTCATCAGCGATTTTTTTTAACTAATTTTCGTCAGCGATTCCCTAGCTTTCAAAATTTTCGTCAGCGATAGCTTTAAAATAAATTTTGAAAGATATAGATAACGAAATTTCGTCAGCGATTAGCTTTCAAAAAATTCGAAAGCTATAGTTTACGAAATTTCGTCATCTATAGCTTTCAAAATTTTTGAAAGCTAATCGCTGACGAAAATTTCGTTAACTATAGCTTTCAAAATTTTTGAAAGCTAATCGCTGACGAAAATTTCGTTAACTAGCTTTCAAAATTTTTGAAAGCTTTTCTCGTAAGCTATTTTGTATCGAGAAAACCAAGATGGCCGAAATCAAAGCAATCATCTTCATAATTTGCTTGATGAAATAGTATTAATTATGATGTTTATTCAGATTAAATTATGAAAATATATATTCCTGGATTAAATTAAATATTTTATCTTGTTTATTTTTATAAGTTTATTTGAAGATTCCGTGTTTCCCTGATCGGTGTGTTCCCAATATACCTACTTGGTTAAAATGACATTATGTTAATTGGGGGTGAATTTGGCCATCAAAAGAGTATGTTTTGCACTAATCAGTTACCTGCATTTACCTGTATCAAAAGGGTATGCTTTGTACTAATTAGTTAGCTGAATTTACCTGTATTTGTATTACCTGTAAAGGTATTCCATCTTTATGTGTATATATGAACAACTTCCATTTCATCTTAAATCTAAATGTATATATATACCAGGAAATTTACCTGACCGGCCAAATTCTGACTAAATGAGGGGAATTAATATCCAGTGAAACCCTGGCTTCTCTGTGACTGTAGGAAGCTTTTTGAAAGATATTTCACAATAGGTGAATTTTTAAAGTGCCCCGCCGATAAAAAGACGGCTTCTTTCATCCTCTAAACTGTGTAGAGGAATTCGCCCGAGGCGTGCTGCAGCCATTGCAAAAACAATATGGCAACCGAGCATTCAAAAAGCTTTCAAAATTTTCGTCAGCGATAGCTTTAAAAATTTTCGTCACCGATAGATTTCAAAACTTTCGTCAGCGAAAGCTTTCAAAATTTTCGTCAGCGATTGCTTTCAAAATTCTCGTCAGCGATTGCTTTCAAAATTTCGTCAGCGATTGCTTTCAAATATTTTGAAAGCTCCGAGATGACGAAAATTTGAAAGCTCATATCTTTCAAATTTTTCGTTTACTAAGATTAGATAACGAAATTTTCGTCAGCGATTTTTCGAAAGCTTTTTAGAGCTTTCAAAATTTCGTCATCTCAGTAGCTTTCAAAAAATCGCTGACGAATAGTAAACGAAACTTTCGAATTTAGCTTTCAAAATTTCGTCATCTTGACGTTAAACTTTCGACTGGTCGGGGCTGTAGTAAGTGTAGTATGCGCACAATAAATGTCATTAATTTTCCGACATCGGCCATTTTAAGCCCAAAACGCCCCTTGTCCTTTAAGTTTTCTTATTTAATAATGAAATCATCTCTGGACATTGTTGATCATTCTGTTAGTTTTTGACAAATATTCATCCACAAGATTCCAAATAATGAACTATCAACTACGGTCAGTTGGCTAGAAATTACAATTTACGGTGTCATCTTTTATTCCAGAATCCTGCCTTTATTTATAACACAATTCAGCTCATCTTTTCCATATGTAAGAGCAATACATTGATGAATATTTTTGAAGTTAAATCAAAATTAATTTCCGATAGCTTTACGAGAACCGGAATAACACATTTGATAAAATGACGTCATAAAAAATCCACGCATACGTTGAAAAACTTATATTTCAAAGTCTCATAGAAAATTTTCCTGTGGATAGAATCAAATGTAAGTTTGTAAGATGAAAAAGAGACAAGAAATGAATAATTTCAGAAATTTTGAAAATTATTGAATTGGGCGTCAAAGTGTTCAATACCTCCTTAATTGTTCAGTGGATCGGTATTCTCTTTGAGTGAACATTTTTTAGAATTTATTTTTATTTTTGAAAACAATAGAAGTAATAGGGAATTTATTTTCCTAAATATGCAAGAATTGCCTTTCTTACAACAATTGCTACAGATCCTGACGGTAACTTTAGATACTTTCTAAATATCTCTACAAACCAGCTGGCCATGTTGTTACAGGTGACTTTTCAATTATCCAAGACAGACAGCTCCGTGGTCTTCTTAAAAAAGGACCTAAGTATAGAATCCCATCCAAGATAGATTTTGTCAAATGCCGTGAAGTGCTTACGGAAGCCTTAGATAATTATACGAAAAGATGGTGTAAATCAGAAGGAGTCGAACCGCATGCTCTGAATGACTGGAAAAACCTTATTTTAGATATAACTATAACGGATATTCGGACAGATAACTTCCATAAAAACCCTCATCTTTTTCAAAATCCACGTTCCAAATCAGAAAGATATTTCAAATCCAAACTAAGTAAATTACATGAAAAATATGTCTTTGCACCAGCTGATAAAGCAGCCAACAACACCATTATCATTTGAAAACGTTACTACATATCAACTTTGATTTCGGAACTTTCGTCTACTAATACATATATCAAAAGCAATGAAAGTGCATCTAACATTTTAGGCAAGCATAACAGTGAACTGTCTTTATTCAATATCTCTATTTCTAAATTGGATCTCCCAACACTATATTGCATACCGAAACTGCACAAGTCTCCTTACAAATTTCGATTTATTGCCAATTCTAGTAACTGCTCCATTACAATTTTGTCTAGAAATCTGACGTCAGCACTTACTGCTATTAAATAACACATAACTAGATATTGTGAAACGGTTTTAAACAGGAACGATGTAAATTTATTTTGGTCTATAAAGAATTCAGGGGATGTGATTGAAAAAATGAAATCTGGAAATTTTCAAGCCAATACGATTTCTTCATACGACTTCTCTAATATGTACAACACACTTCCTCATGACAAAATTAATGATCGATTATCTAAACTGATTAGATGGTGTTTTGATCGAGAGCGAAAAACTTACATTTGTACATCTGAATCGAAGGGTTTCTGTTCCTCGACAGACTACAAATCATACAAATCATGGACATGTAGTGGCCTTTGTAATGCCTTGTCCTTCCTCTTGGACAATATTTATGTTAGATTTGGTGAGGATCTATACAAGCAGGTTGTAGGAATTCCTATGGCTACTAACTGTGCGCCTCTTGTTGCAGATTTAGTTTTATACACTTATGAAAAAGAATTTATCTAAAATCTTCAAAAGCAAACAAAAATTTGATGAGCTGAAATGTTCCAATAATACTTCTAGGTATCTGGATGATATTCTAGCCATTGACAATCCTGCTTTTGAATTATATAAGAATGAAATTTATCCACAAGAATTAACCTTTAACAAGGCAAACCTTTCAAATACAGAAACACCCTTTTTTGACCTAAATATCAAAATTGTAAACGGAAAGATTCATACAAGTGTATATGACAAAAGGGATGATTTTGGATTCAACATAGTAAATTTCCCCTGGCTTGACGGTGATGTTCCAAGATTACCGTCATACGGCATTTACATATCACAGCTCATCCGGTACGCTAGAGCATGTACTGATATTTTGGATTTTCACAGTAGAAATTTACAAATTACCAAAAAACTTTTAGGTCAAGGTTTCCGCTTTCATAAACTAGTTAAGACTTTCTGGAAATTTTACAAAAATTACAGTCAACTTCTTTTAAAATTCGGATCTATACATGCAACAGAGTACATTACTATGGGTATTACACAACCTGTCTTTTATGGTGATATGATAAACAAAATAAAAAGGATCACAGGTAGGCAGCATAACCATAAAAAATGCGTCAGAATCATCAAACGCCTTTTATACCGTGGATATGATCCTAATGTCACCAGACGGACACTAGGCTTGGTACTTGACCAATCTACAGTCTTGTACAAGCGCATCCTTGAAACTTGCACTCTGACTGACTGTGACGACGGGACTCCATGACGGGCCCTGTCCAAACCTCTTTAGAGAAGACAGGGCCCCGACCACCTGACCTCTCCGAATGTCAGTCGGACTCCTCGGGTGATTACATACATGAGCTCGCTACAGCCGGCAGAGCACGGACTGTATTAAGCATGCCCTCTTTTTATATCCATTTACATATTCATATGTGTCTCTGGGGCCTCTGCGTTTCGCGGTCTTGTTTATGTGATGTCATCTTACAATGAGGAGGTTGTTTTACACCACAATTGTACGTTCTTCGAGACCTCTGGGTAATTGGAGAAGTTAGAGGGTTGTGCGCACGTAATCCAGGAAAACCACACCATTTGCTACTTGCGTGACAAATGGCCGTCCAAAGTCGGCACCGGTTACCCATTGGTCTCGTCGGTTTATGTGTAGTCTTTTGTGTTTGATATTTACATGTCGTGTGTCTCTTTTCCGTCTCGTGCTGTACTCGTCTTTTGTGTTTTTGCATCGGGTGTTTTGGTGTTTTACTGTTGATGCTGCAGCGGAGTCTTGTTGGAGATCTCCTCCCTTCTTTTCATTTGAAAATGCAAAACTGGATCTGCCATGGTAAAGTACAACTACAATAATTATCATTATACATTGTCAGTGTGATAAGAGTGTGCATGGTTATCAGGTGAGCATTGTGCCCCGTGGAGCTCTTGTTACGTTGGAGACTCATATAGATGCGTCCTCCAAACTGAGAAAACAGATAAAATGTGGTTTTATACGACGGATGCCAAAAACAAAACGCGCTGTCTAAGTCATCCAGGTCTCTTTTTGACACCGCAGCTGTCTCTCTTTTCTCGTGAAGGTTACATATCGATTTTTGAAAATGAGCAATGTGGAGAAACGACATTGATAATCAGTTTTTGATTGAAACAACTAAAAAAGCCAGGACATTAAAGAGATGTTAAAATTAAATTGCACAAATTCAGCGAGAATTTATTGTGATCGGTAGTGCGGGTTATGTGATTTTTAACTCACTTGAGTCAAAGGCTCAGGTGAGCTATTGTGATAGCATTCCGTCCGGCGCCAATCGTCCATCGTGTGTCTTGTGTCGTCTGTCGTGTGTCTGTCCTAAATTTTTAACATTTTCGACTTCTTCTAAAGAACGGCTGAAGGGATTTTGATGAAACTTGGTAGGTATAAAGTACTAATAGTCCCCTACAAGTGTTGTTGTTTTTCGTTCCGAACCATTAACAGGTGGCGCCATCAGAGGCAAAAGTAAATCACGGTGGGTACCCTCATTTCGGAACAGAAACACGTATCGACAAACCGAAAGCATCAAGATGATCCAGAGAGCTGTCTTAAGAAGTGTTGTTATTTTTGGTTCCACTCCGAAGTCAAATTTTTGACGCGTTTTTGACGTCTTTTCGGACTTCGTCAGAAATGCACAATTTTGCACTATTTCTTTTAATTACTCAATAAATGTATGATTTTGCACACTCATTAACTGCATTTTCATCATATCTAAGTTACTTAATGCTTTGATATGTAGTGTATGCTTAAACATGAATTTTATTTGTATTTTTCCTATGTAATAAGGAAGGGGGAGGGGTGATTTTTATACTCTTTCTGCTTCCTTCTATAACCACTCTTCAGATTGTCATGAAACTTGGTAAGTATGAGGTACTCATGGTACCCTACAGGTGAAAGAATTTTGTCAAGATATCCACTTTTGGATTTTAAGGGAAAACATTTATGGGTACAAATATCTTTTCCATGCCCAATGGTACCAAGGGGAGTGGGTTCAAACCCCGCCCCCCCCCCCCCCCCCCCCCCCGCCATTTTTATTCCTTCTTCAGGTTTTTTTTTTCATTTTCTTTTTATATTTGTCGTTAGAAATGAAACTGTTACTAAATTTCGTCAACAAATCAACTTTCATATTTCAATGTTTTTTTTTTAAAGAGACGCTAGCTAGTTTCTCTTTGTGTACTGATCTTCATACGTCGAAATAATTTGGCAACATAGGCGATCAACTATACTCTGAATTTATTTTTTTCAAAGATTTTGATTTTCTTCCATATATGATTATTTCATAACAATTTCCCTACTTAAGAATTATTTTCTCTCTTTTATTTCCATATCTATGGTAAACAAAGTCGCCATATGTCTTGTGTTACAGATTTACAGGTTCAATACCGCGCATTGACTCTAAGAGCGTTCTATCTGCCATTTCCCTGTTTTCGAGAAAATCGACTTTGAAAATGTTGTCACTCTGTTTGATATCTTTATGACACGATCCATGTTATAAAGCATTTTATATCAAAATAATGCACAAAAAGTAGCTAATATGTGTAGTTATGAAATCCTCTCATTTTAGTAAAGTCCATTCGGTCAAAGCCTTCGATTTTTCGACACTATTCACTACAATTCCACATTCTAAATTGAAAGAAAGACTCGCAAAAATTATAAGTAAGAACAAGAAAGAACGGTAATGGCAAATACAAATTTATTGTTGTAAACTATGACAAAACCTACTTTGTAAAAGAAAAGTCCGATTCTGAAAATAAGTACACTGAAACAGATATTATTCAGACGTTAAACTTTCTGATCGACAACATTTTATGGTGTTTGGAGGAAAGGTCTTCCAGCAAATTGTCGGAATTCCAATGGGGACCAATTGTGCCCCACTCCTTGCCGACATTTTCCTTTACTCGTACGAAGCTGAATTCATTCAATCTTTTGTCTCTGAGGAGAAAGATACTTAGCTTCTGACTTTAACTTCACTTACAGATACATAGACGATATGTTGTCATCAATATTCCAAAATTCGCGTATTACCTGAGCAGTATCTATCCTTTGGAGCTTGAAGTCGAAGAAACTACAGAGACAGATAATTCAGCTTCCTATTTGGACAAAATGCTGTCCAACGACACTGATGGTCACATGAACACCTCACTCTATGACAAACGTGACGACTTCAATTTCAGCATGACAAACTTTCCTTTTCTCAGTAGCAACATCCCTTCATCGCCAGCTTATGGCGTGTTCATAGCTAAGTTGATACGCTATGCCAGAGCAAGTATCAAATATACAAATTTTGTTCTGAGAGCTAGGCGTCTTTCAGATAAGCTTCTCAGTCAGGGATATGTTTGTGACCGACTAACATCGTCACTGAGGAAGTTCTAAGGTCGATATGGGGAAGTCATCATACACTATGATGTCACACTCTCCAGAATGGTGGATGATATTCTGTCATAGACCATTTGAACCATCTAACCAAGGATTGTACTCTATGTCTTCCGAAATGGAAGTAACCGGATGGGACAGTTCTACCGAATTGAAGCAGGAGATGCTTACTCTTCC
The DNA here is from genome assembly GCA_033119305.1 of Pinctada imbricata. Lineage (NCBI taxonomy): Eukaryota > Metazoa > Mollusca > Bivalvia > Pterioida > Pteriidae > Pinctada > Pinctada imbricata. The sequence goes on from VSWD01000006.1 coordinate 19,603,320, forward strand.
TGGGCACCTGGTCTCACTCCCATATCGGGGGTTTTTGTTTGTTTTTGTTTGTTTGCTTTGGAGATCTCCTCCCTTCTTTTGGTTCCTGTTTTATCCTGATTTTGTATGCCTTCGGTTTCTGATTTTCTTAATTATCGATTTTGTGCTGTAAACAGGGATATGGTCATTATCCGTATTTGTCATTTATATCACACACTTAAGGATTTCTCATGAATTCGAAATTTTCACACGGAGATAGAACAGTAAGGCTAAATCAAAGTACACTTTAGTGCATAAATGTCCACAAGCAATACAGGCTTCATTAAAAGAATAAAATCTTACTTATTGGCGTTGTTCTTTAATAATATCAATTTAAAACAATTATCATCAAATACGTAAAACCAATTATAAAGTATGAAAGAAATTTGATGAAACGGAAGGCAATTCAATATTACAACCACAGCTGCAAGAAATATATGGGCTCTATCGTCAAAATTTGAAATCGGAAAAGGTACAGAATAAAAATCTGTTTAAAATACCCTCCCTCCTTCTTTCCCCTCAAAGGAAATGTAATGAAACAAAGAAGATCTGATAACTTCTAACGACTTTCAACATATCTGATGGTAAATACAATGATAATGATCACAAAAATTGTGTAATCTTGCAGGGTGAAAGTTTTATTATTCAGAGAAATTGAAAAAAATAAATTAAACATGGAAATAGAACATTTTGTAGAAATAGAGGTATAACAATATTGTACACATCTTCCATGGTCATGTGATCAAATTGTACTCATTAATTGGACATTAGGGACATACAAAATTATTACACTAAAAATAGAGCAATTTTTTTTCAGATGACACAAGTAAAACCCGTGAATATCTTTTAATAGAAAATTTGAATTCAATTATTGTTAACGGGAGGAGATATAACAGTTTCTGGATATGCCGATGGTATGTTCATCTCATTTTTTTCGCATTGAAATTTCTGTCAACATTTGGCAGTGATGTATGGAAGCTGAAAATGGTCAATCATTAAAAATTACTAAATCTTCTCAAAATTCTAAAACCTGGGTCCTGTAGCATCATATTCCAGCCATCTTGATACGTCTTTCGGTATATGTAGGACTTAATTTTCACATATTTGGCTATATTACTTTGTCCAGATTGAGGATAACGGACAAGGATTTAATACCCGAAACCTGCATGTCTGGTCCATGCTGTAAATATATCTGCTCTAAAATGATGCTAATAAATTTGAAGACGTTTAACTTTCACTCATGTACATTGTATAACTTTTAAAAGACACAAAGTGTGAACAGAAATCTGTCAATTCATACAATGACAATAGAACGTTTCCTTCAAGACTTCGATTCCCGAGCATGTATGATGTATTGGTTTAATGCAAGCCAATTGTGATCAACTATTTCCTGAATAGTACTCTCCTAAGACTTCATAAGAATTGCTGGAAATTGAATTAGAAAAAAATATGTTTCTAATCATGCTTTGAAACAGGTTACTATGGCAACATTTGGTACGAAGGTGTAATTACCTGTAATATATAAAAGCTGAATCTAAAGATCTATGTTAAACAACTTTGAATTCAATAGCATCATTTAAAACCTGATAAATTTACAGCATGGACCAAACATGCACGTATGCCTGCTAGCGTTACAAAACTTGGTATGAAGATTACTAAAGACAATTTGATGCTATGATGGCTTTGTGAAAATGCCAAGGTCATGTGCTCAATTGTTAAGGTCATTGACAAATATTTGCTATGTTCAGGCCAAATTTTGTTATTTTTCAATGAAACGAGACATGATTAAGAACAAATGGAATTGAACATAGGTTAAACAATCAATTAGAGGTTAAAGTATAAAAAATGCATTCTCCTTCAGCACCAAGTCACGAGGTTACCACGTGAGAGATGCAAGCTTACACCCAGATCACTTTTGCAGCGAACCCAGAACAGTGTACACGTGTGTTATTACGTTAAAATTTAAATTGTTAAATCTATCATCAAAAGTGGATAGTTTAGTCTATTTGTGGAATTTAATATAGAACATTGTTTTGACTTTATCCGTGTTAGAATAATTTAGTGCATTTTATTCATCTGCGTGGACATTATGTCGGAACCTGTCCTTCACAGACTTGCCAGAGAACTTGGGATTAAGAACAATGAAAAGGCTAAGCAAACTTCAAGCAGTCTTGAAGAGCCGATTTGTATTGACCAGATCGACGTAGTCGCTGGGCAGAGCTCCTCCACTGGACAAAATGAACAGCAGTCTGTTCCCAGTGTTAGCGAACAAAACTTTCAAAACGAAATGTTAAAAACGCTATTGGAGGCACAAAAGAGCCAATTGTTCAGCACGAAATTGAAGCAACAAACAAACGTTTTGATAATCTTGTGGCAGACTTGGTGATTTCGGACGAACCACCATCGAAAAAACAAAGGATATTAGATAGTTCCAACATGGCGTCAGAAATTTCGGCGGCGAAATCTGCCGACACGGGGGATCCTGACCCAGTTCCCACAAAAAATGCAGACACTCCAAAATCTGCTGATATCAGCAACAAGGCGGAAGATACAAGCGAAAAAACTTCGCCTACATCAATGATAGCTCGGTTGGCCGACAAATTCACGCCCACAGAGAAAACAGGTCCCCAAATATCTGAGGGGCTGGCAGATTTATTGAAATCTGTTATCAGGGAACAGGGTTCCAAAAAAGATGAGGACAAAAAGCGTTCTGACATCTTTGATAAAAACCTGCGACCAGAAAATTGTGACGTTTTAACACCCCCTAAAGTAAACAAAGAAATATGGACCAATATATCATCAACAGCAAGATCCGGAGACTTAGATTATCAAAAAACACAAAATGTTGTACTACGAGCGATCGGACCAATAGTAAATGTGGTCGACAACCTTCTTCAAAAAGACCCAGAAGGAAAAGATGAACACTCAACCGCCATGGTTGATAAGCTAATGGAATCAGTTTCACTGTTAGCTTATGCAAATGAAGATCTAAACCAACTAAGGAAAAACAACATAAAAAATGAGTTAAACCACGACTTTAGAAGCCTTTGTTCAAGTCAAACCCCGGTTACAGAATATCTTTTTGGCGACAACATCTCAGAACAAGTTAAAACGATCCAAGACACCAACAAAGTGGGGAAAAAAGTTTCTTCAACTCCATCATCACATCCTTTTTTAGGCTCAAGACCTTCCTGGACAGGTGGGTCCAGGAAGGGAAAAGGAGGGTGGGGAAAGTCCCGGTATCCCCCTCAGAACAGCCAACCACAGAGGAATCCCCAGAGCGGGCCTCGGAAACAAGCGCCACTGAAGCGAAAGTATTAGAGGTTAGTGAACATGTACAGATAGCCGGTAGAATAAAACATTTCTATCAAAATTGGAAAACAATAACAAATGATACCACCATATTAAGCATTGTGCGTGGGTGTGAAATAGAACTTCAAAGTAACCCATTTCAATGTGTTGCCAGAGAAACTAAGTTAAATGCTCAAGAATCCAATTTGGCAGATCAAGAAATCGCTACTCTAATAAGCAAAGGGGTACTCAGAGAAGTCGATCATGACACTGATGAGTTCATATCTACTATATTCTTCCGCCCAAAGCCTGACGGATCTCATAGAATGATATTTAATCTGAAAGGGTTAAACCAATTTGTCAAATACCAACATTTCAAAATGGAGCATCTTAATAACGCTCTACTTTCTGTCACTCGTGACTGTTTTATGGGAAGCATTGACTTAACAGATGCTTATTATACCGTTCCCCTTCATGAAAATCATCGAAAATATGTTAGATTTATTTGGAAGGGGCGTGTTTTAGAGTATCAGTGCTTAGCATTCGGCTTGAGCTCCGCCCCCCGCCTGTTCACAAAGCTCATGAAACCGGTATTTGCTTATCTGAGGGCACAGGGTCATATTTCAGTAACTTACATAGACGACTCCTATCTTCAGGGCACCACTTACGATGAGTGTAAAAACAATATCAATGAAACAAAACGCCTGCTCACATCACTGGGATTTGTAATAAATGAGGAAAAGTCGGAACTGATACCCTCTCAAGAAGTAAAATTCCTAGGATTTATCATCAATTCGAGAGACATGACAATACGAGTCACGGACAAAAAGGTGCATAAACTAAGACAGAAAATAGACTCGATACACAAGAAACTTGATACCTTTGTTTCAATCAGAGAAATTTCAGAATTGCTAGGTCTTATGGTGGCTTACACAATTGCCCATTTGGTAGATTATTTTCCAAATCCATTGAGATCGATAAAATAAAGTCTCTTAAGATTCATCGCGGTGATTTTGAATCCCCAGTAATTCTTTCAAAACATTCGTTAAATGACATTAAGTGGTGGTACGATAACATTGGTAAGGCTGTTAATCGTATCCGACGAGAACCACCATCCGCAGAACTTTACACAGATGCGTCACTTTTAATTGGATGGGGCGCTGCGCTAGAAAATGTCAAAACGGGGGGAAATTGGTCGTCTGAAGATAAAAGAAAATACGAGCACATAAATCAGTTAGAACTCTACGCAGTGTATTTAGCATTAAAGTCATTTACTACAGATCTAAAAAACAAGCACGTGAAAATTCATATTGATAATTCTACCGCAGTCGCGTGCATTAATAATTTCGGTTCAACAAAATCTGGAATGTGTAACACGCTTACTCGTATGATATGGGATTTCGCTATTGCATCAGACATGTTTATTACCGCGTCTCATATACAAGGAAAACTGAATATATCAGCTGATAATGAAAGTAGAAAAATTAGAGATGAAACTGAGTGGATGCTTTGTCCAAACATTTTTCAACGAATCACAGAGATATTTTTCTACCCAACAGTTGACATGTTTGCTTCTAGACTCAATCATCAGGTAGATTCATACATATCATGGACACCTGATCCCGATTCCATCTCTGTCGATGCTCTCACTTGCAACTGGAGCAAATACAATAATATTTATGTTTTCTGTCCTTTTAGCCTCATTCATCGAGTGACACAGAAGCTGATAGACGAAGGGACGGATGCTATATTAATTGTTCCAAACTGGCCAACAGCAAGTTGGTTTCCGATTGTCATGAGATTGTGCATAGAATCGCCACTCCTATTACCGAAAAAGAAAGATCTGTTATCGCTACCTCAACAACCAGGTGCGCTGCACCCTCTTCATCAAAAACTACGCCTTCTGGCATGTCGTGTGTCAGGGAATCATTTACAAAGCAAGGCTTATCAGAAAAGGCAGTTTCGATTATTATGAAATCTTGGAGACCGGCTACTGCAGTACAGTATTCTACATATGTAAATAAATGGATTGTATATACTAATGAGCAAAACGCTTATTCCTATACTGTTGTTCCTATAAATTTAGTGCTAAATTTTTTAGTGTCATTACATGAAAAGGGAGTTTCGTACAGCGCCTTAAATACAGCAAAAAGTGCTCTGTCATCATTTGTTCGTACAATTGAAGGTGATCATATAGGGACACATCCGCTTATAAAACGTTTTATGAAAGGAGTATTCAACATTCGACCATCATTGCCAAGATACACAAAAACATGGGAAGTGTCAACAATATTATCTTATATTGACTCCTTGCCTGAAAATAATTCGCTAAGTTTGTATCTTTTGTCAGCAAAATTAGCCATGCTCATTGCCCTTACTTCAAGTCAGAGGGTGCAAACATTATCTGTCCTTAATATTGATCACATGTACAAATATGATGACAAGATTGAATTTCATATACAAGCTTTGCTAAAACAAAGTAGACCTTCTTTTCATATCAAACCTCTAGTGCTTATGAAATATCCTTCTAATACGAAATTATGTGTTGTAAATGCGCTTGACTCTTATCTTGTGATAACAAAAAATTTAAGGAAATGTTCATATTTATTTATCACCACTATAAAACCGCATGAAGCTGCTTCCAAGGATACAATATCCAGATGGCTAAAACTATTTTACAGAGAGCAGGAATTGACACTTCTGTGTATAAAGGTCATAGTACGCGTACAGCTTCAACAAGTGCAGCAAACGCTTCAGGTATCCCCATAAACATTATCATGGAAAAAGCTGGGTGGTCAAATGAAAATACATTTGCTAAGTTTTATAATAAATGCATTTCAAGTAAACAACATTATGACAAAGCCATCTTTTCAAAACATAATTAAAATGTTGAAAACAAATTTGTAGTTATTTTTCAACATCTTCTCTAAATGGATGATAATGTGTCAATATCATACTTTAAACCTCTCACGTGGTAACCTCGTGACTTGGTGCTGAAGGAGAATTAGAAAATTAAAGGAGACTTACCTGTAAGGCGAACTTTGATTGAAATTTTCCGAGGCACCAAGGAACAAGAGGTTATTACGTGCCCACCCTTATCCCTCCCATGGGACTTATACTTTATTTGATATTTCCACATTATGTTAAAAACTGATCTGGGTGTAAGCTTGCATCTCTCACGTAATAACCTCTTGTTCCTTGGTGCCTCGGAGAATTTCAATCAAAGTTCGCCTTACAGGTAAGTCTCCTTTAATTTTCTAATTATTTGTTGAGATGACTATCAAAATTATCAAACTCCTTTGAAAACGAAAATAAATGTCACATATTGTACGAGAAAAAATGTAATTTAAATACAGGTATGGTTTTTCATATAATCATAGGACTCAAAAATGGTTGAAACAATGTTTTTAAACATGCAGTATACGGAAATATTGATTACAAGATGCTATAGCAACGGGTTTTGATTCGTATTCATTACAAAATGGTGAGTTTGACCATAAGTTTTATTTCTTGATTCCTTACAACAATGGACATTACTGTTGTCAAGGTGACATCAAATAGCCATCACATGCGCCAAATTATGGTTTCCAATCTTCAAAATAGTACCAAAAAAATTGGTAAATAATGACCCTGAATATAGACCTGTTTTTGTTTATTTTTCACATATTTTGACTTAATATCAATAACTGCCTTATCGTCCCCTCCCCAGAAACAGTTTTTTTAAGAGGTGAAATTACAAAGAAAAGATTTTGTATTCATCAATTAAGTTTTGATTATGGCTTCCATGGCAACATAATGCAACAGTATGTCTTATTTCTCATATAAATGACGGTGTCAAATAGATAGTTACTATGGCAACCTTTGTTCAAATATAACACTATAATTTGTTTTCATGGTTTTTACATTAAGTATCATGATAACTACAAAGAGTTACATCAAAATCCATGACAAGCCGGGGCTCGCTGAGTTAGGTTTTTACAAAGAATCCATTTTAACTGAATTTTCATGTGAATTTACTTTTTGTTTATCAGCAAGCGAATAGAAACTTGCACGTTTATTCTTTGTCACTTAAGCGCTTGAATGAATCTCTTTTAATCCAATGACATAGACAAGCACGCAAATTATTATAGTCTAGGTGCCATTCATGAAACCCAAAAAATTCTTATGCACAAAATGTTTTTGCATTAAAGTGTTGACAATACCCTCTTATTTGATAATCCGGCGGATGCCAATCTGGCGTCCTTGGGCATTTCGAAATTTTGGGGTAAAATGGTATTTTTGGAAGAAAAACCATTGAAAATAGGAAAAATTAAATTAATTTTTCCTTGCTGCAGCTAGATCAACAAAATTGGAACAAAAAGAACGACAATTTAATTGTCTTTAAGTCTCAAGTTCAATTTACCAATCTACTTGTCAATAAAATGGGGAAAACTATGGATTTTTTATGACAGATCCTTGAAAATATGGAAAATCTTTTTTTTCATTCTGTAGCTAAATAAATAACTTTGGTACCAAACGCACGATAAAATTATTGCCTTTCATTTTAAATAGTACAGAAGTCAGATTCGCAATTTGCTGGTACGAAAAATTGGGAAAAACAACTACTCTTGGATGTAAAAACGCTGAAAATGTGCAAAATGCAATGGACTTTTTCAAACCGAGTTAGTATGAGGTACAGCAAGTATGGTACCAAAAGAATCTTTTTTATTGTCCATCATTCTGAATTCGTATTAAGCAACTTGCTCATAAATAAAGTGGGAGAAGACCAATGAGGGAGAAAATTTTATGTTTGAAGGGTATTTTCTATGAAAAGTTGGGACTTTGAAAAATGCAAAACGTTTACAGAAAATCTTGAACAAAGATATGTGTATTCAAGTCAACACTTTTTTTAAAACAGTTTACTGGTACATGGAGACTTGTAGCGAGCTTTTGAAAAACGTGGGTGAAATTGGAGACATTGTTCAAAAGGAAGCGGCTACTGTCTATATTACATAACCTGCATGTCTGGTCCACGCTGTTAATCAATCTGCTTTTAAATGATGCTCATGAATTTGAAGACGTTTAACATTTGTACTACTTGGTGAATGTTACTGCTGGTGGACTAGGAGTCCCCAAGGGCAAATGTAGCCAAGATCGATCAATTTCGATTGGTCGTTTCTTCAAACGCATTCGAAAATTTTTGTCTACAAAATTGTCACAAATTTCTGAGACCTGGGTCCTGTAGCATCATATTTCAGTCATCTTGCTACGTCTTTCGGTATATTTTGGATATAATTATCACACATTTTGGCCATATTTCATTGTTTGGATTGAGGATCACTGACGAGGGTTAAATACCTGAAACGTGCATGTCTGGTCTACGCTGCTAATTAATCTGCTTTTAAATTATGCTAATTAATTTGAAGACGTTTTTAAAAGATAGATGATTTCTGCCAGGGTTGTGTTGTTGTTTTCAATTATTGAAGTGGATCTTAAAGACCTGCTTAGTCATGACGTTGTTCTAGTCCCTATGTCGATGTTGAAAAGATGACTTCGGTTTTGCAACTTCCAAACATTGCAATGTATTTCTTTAAAAGACAGTGCATGTATTTTATATATTCTTTTCATTTTCGTGCGTGAACATCGATGGCGGTTGCGGCTAGCCAACAGGGGATGCTTAATTCTCCCGGGCACCTGGTCCCACCTCTAGCTTGCTAGGGGTCAGTCGATGCTCAATTTTGTGCTCTTTTGTGAGTGCTGTTGAGATTATCGTCAGGATTTTCTTTAACTCATTCGAAATATGCTCTTAAAATAAGCTCCAGCTTATTCATTCGACAAGAAAGCCTAGGAGCTGATGATCGATTGATGTATGCAGGACTCTCATTCATGCAGAATTAATACCTCGAATGTTTCTGGTCTCATATTTTAAAAACACTAAACACTTCAGATGTTCAATATTCAGTATTCCAACTATTTACCTTCTTGAAGAAGGTTTTATACCAATTTTGATGCACCAGACACGTGTTTCGGATAGAAAAATCCTCATCAGTGATGCTTTCAATTAAAGTGACTTCATGGCACAGCCAAAATCCTCTCCAACAGCGTCCCTGGCCATATTTTCTGAACTTAAAATTGCTATCACTTTGCAGAGAGCAAATTTAAATGATATTCAATTGACTCCTTCTTACCATCACGATGACATAAAGGATTCAGTCAAGAAAGCTGCATCTCAGGAAATGAAGTGCAACTGACTGATATTACATGTACTTGCAATCAGTTGATCGCGAAAGCAATCCGATTGATTAAGAACACATTCTACACATTCTGAAGATTATGGTATTGAGAACAGATCATGATGATGGGTACATGTGTATCATCAACATATGATGGTATTGGAATGACTAGGTTGTTCTGTTTGAAGTTTTTGAAGTGGTGATCCGTGTCAAATTTTAAAAAAGTTAATTGAAATATTGAAAAGATGGTGACTGAGGTCATGATATTCATCAATAATTACTATCGTTTAGAGAATCTAGACAGTATATCTGATGTCAGGTCCAGTGTACGATTGAATGAAATGCGCTAAAAGAGTTCAAAACTCTAAGATGACCATTGTCACCTTCGGCCTCGGTCAACAGTTCATCCTCGGGTCCAACAAATTAGCTGTTGACCTCGACCCCAGTCAACAAATGTATAATATATATTTCACAGTCTTCAATATACAGACTTTCATATAATTATTACTTTTAAAACAATAAGCCTGAAAATAATTTCTAAAAAAAACCCGAGAATTTGGCTACTCAGTGATTGTTTAGAAGACTAATTTTTTTTTATTATCATTTGATATAGGGTATCATTACCATCAAATTCAATGGTAATGGCATCACTTTATAGATTGAGTGTCGACTGCAAAGCATAGCGACTTCGCCCTTTGTCGGTCCATCTGTTCACCATTCCGTCTGTCTTTCTCACTTTGCATGTCACAGCCAATGTTAAACGTCTTCAAATTCAATAGCATCACTTAAGACCTGATAAATTTACAACATGGACCAGACATGCACGTTTCGGGTATTGAAACCCTCGTCAGTGATCCTCAGTCTAAACAATTGTAAAATGCCAAAAAACGTATGGAAATTATTTTGTCCAAAAATGTACCAAAAGACGTAGCCGAATGGGTGGGATATGATGCTACAGGACTCACTTTTAAGAGATTTGAAGAAATTTTGTTACAGAAAATTTCAAATGCGTTAAAGAGACAGACGATCGACCGAAGATGATCGAACATGTGCTCTCGGGGACTCTTGGTCCACCAGCAGTGACACTCACCAAATAGTTCAAATGTTAAACGTCTTCAAATTGAATAGCATCATTTAAGATCTGATAAATTTACAGCATTTTACCAGACATGCACGTTTCGGGTACTTAACCCTCGTCAGTGATCCTCGGTTTTAACAATGTAAAATGGCCGAAAAGTATGAAAATTATTTTGTCCAACAATGTACCAAAAGACGTAGCAGAATTGGTGGGGTATGATGCTACAGGACCCACCACAGCACGAAAAGCCGAGTTTCCATGTTTTGGAAACCACGTGGAAACTGCATGGAAACCTGAGGTTGACAGTTTCCAAGTGGTTTCCAAGGCATGGAAACCTGGCTCAGGTTTCCATGTAGTTTCCACCTGGTTTCCATTTTGGAAACTTGGTTGAGTGGTTTCCATTAGGTTTCCATTTTGTAAACTACTATTCAAAATTAAAGAAGCAATATTACTCATTTATTTTTACTTTGACTTTGGGGAAGTTGACGGATCCGGCCCATAATCGACATGCAGACGGCATCTGATATCTCAGGAACTATGCAAATTCGGTACACTAGCTCCGTACGGCGACTTTACATACATACCATAACGGCACGGTGGAATATTTTTATTTATTTATTTATTTATTTATTTATTTATTTATTTATTTATTTATTTATTTACAACACATTCGTTTGTTATACAAATACAATTGTGATTAATTGATTGATTAATTAATTTATTTATTTATTAATGAATAAATGAATTAATTAATTCATTTATTTTTTTTTATTATTATTTATCTACTTATTTATCTATCTATTTACGCATCTTTTTTTTTTTGGTTTCTTTTACTAAACCATAATATATCAACTATATATAACGTATATTAGAAAAAACTGTTTGTTCTAATTCATTTTTTTCCTAGTATTTATAATACCGGTAATACATTTCTGGAAAGAAACTTATAAAATTAATATGCAAAATGTTATCATTCATAAATTCCATAGAGCATAAGCCATTTATTCTCTAAAGCCAGCGGAGTGGTTTAATTTCAAGTATATACACAGACACCGGTTATGTAACGTTTGACCCCATGCAAATTGCATGTCAATTGGAATTCAGTTCTATAGTCGGGGGCGGAGCGAGGCTGTGACAAGTACACAGTTGATGCATGCAATCGCGGCATGTTATTAACGTTTGACCCCATGCAAATTGCATGTCAATTGAAATTCAGTTCTAATGTCGGGGGCGGTGCGACACTGTGACAAGTACACGGTTACTGCATGACGCAGCATGTTAGTTTGTAACGCCGCTAGGAAATATCTTGCATGGAGAGAGAGAGAGAGAGAGAGAGAGAGAGTTTTCGTCATGTTTATAATTTTAATAAAATTCGAAAAATCAGCTTGAATGTACTTTACACAAATATACGTACTCAGTCATGCATCTATTAAAAAATCTGAAGTTATTCGTACATGGCGTATGTACATATATATATATACTGTACGTTTTAATCAACATAGTGTAATATAGTTTAATGAGTAAATAAAGCCTAGAAAAGGGTAGACTAGGCAGTGGTGGATCCAGTGCCCCCTTTACTTGGGGTTAAGGGGCAAATTTTGTCGATTTTTAACGAAAATGTCTGATTTTGGAAAATTGTGGGTCAGTGCCGGGGGCGGACGCCCATCCGCCTCCCCCCTCGATTTTGCCACTGCTAGGATTGAAGCTCATACTGAAGCTCATACTGTAAGCAGCGAGACAGAGACTCAGATATGCATAAAGTGAAAAAGGCAAGAAAAAGACTGAAAGGAAACATATTAAAATTATGGTTATTTCCTACTCATGCCAAGAAATTCTGTTCAAATCTGCCGGTCGTCTCGATACGGTAGCTTATTAAAACAGCTGGTACCATAATAGATGATAATTTATAACGGTTAACTCTGTAGAAACTAAATCGCTAAGGATTTCTTGGCATGGGAGAGATATAGAGATACTAGTACCGATCCCAATTATTGCATATCTAGGTCATTGTCCTGTCAAATAGTTCCTATAATTTTATCATTTTTTCAACAGTATGTAGAAAATGCACATACAGCGTATCTGGAATTGTCTTCCTGTCAATGTTCAATAAATAAATGAAATAAAATGGTGAGAATAGTTTAAAGTGTGTGAGACGTTCACATGTGTGGAAGAATACGTGTGAAAATGGGTCCTCGGATAAGTAAAATTCGAATAATTCCGGTCCCGATCCAGGTGCATGACTTTGAAAAGATATTTTTAAAGAGTTGTGTTCTTTGAATCTTTACGGATTTTTTGTTTCTATGTGATTTAAATAAAATTTCTGATCAATGATTATGAAGTTAAGCATACATATAGAAATGGTATGACCAGCGAACCCCCCCCCCCCCCCCCATCCTTGTAACTTTTATTTTTGGATTCATTTTGATGATTTTTTTTTAAATATTATTTTCATTTAATGAATAACTTATTTACAAGTGAGAAACTAGCAAAGTCAGAGTCTAGCCTACGATTTTAAGCTTCATTCTGAGCTTATACCGTACATACAGAGAAAAACGCGGGATTGTAAAATTCAGGGGGGGGGGGTCTTTCTCTTTTTGCGGGTCGATATTTCGATATATGCATACTTTTTTCACCTTATGTTGTTTATTTATGGTCACTGACAAAGAGCAAGGAAAAGAATAACATTACAAAGCCAGAAATGTCTTTTTTCAGTTGATTTTACGCATTTTTTACAGATTGTTTTATCCCTCTCAGGCCTCACGGAAAAAAAATCATATAAATTCTAAAAATACATCTTGAAGTTTTTGCATTTAAAATATCCTTAGATCAAAGTTTAAAGAAGACAACACAGTTTATCTTATGTAAATATCTTTATTTGGAAGAGAACAGGACAGTTTTGAAAATGTAATGAATTTTCCCAGATATTGCGTGCCTAGAAACAGCCATGCCAAGAAATTCTGTTCAAATCTGCCGGTCGTCTCGATACGGTAGCTTATTAAAACAGCTGGTATCATAATAGATGATAATTTATAACGGTTAACTCTGTAGAAACTAAATCGCTAAGGATTTCTTGGCATGTATCTCATTCAAACTGAATATAACTAATAGAGTATAATTTAAGATCAATGTAAGTATGTTTGTCTGTTCTTTGTATTAATGGTGACTCGCTTATAGATCTGCATACTAGTATCTATACAAAAAAAAAACTAACAATAATAAAGATAAAACGATTTATAACAACATATGAAATCCTTTTTTAAAAATCATTTTTGAAAGAAATAAGGCACGGTCCATTTAATATATTCGGGGAGGGGGGGGGTTGTCAGAGCAAGATTATTTTTTCGCCTCGGACCGGAGCAGAATTATTTTTTTCTCGCAGAGTTGGAGCAAGAAAATTTTTTCAGACATATAGTGTGCAATATATTAAGATAAGAATGTTTGTGTTTTATCGATAGAGCCGGGAATTTTTTGAGAATTTTAAGCGAAATTTTATAGTAATTCTTCAAATTCAGATTACTTGTAAGAACAACATTATTTTTTTCTGACAGACCATAAGCAAATTATTTTTTTTCATCAAAATTCAGACCAAAATTATTTTTTTCGAAAAAAACCCAAGCCCCCCCCCCAGGATATCAAATGGACCGTATCTAATACAATTTAAAAATCAATTAATGTACATTGATCAGCTTTAATTGTCATGGTACAACATTGGAGGATCGAGGATTTTGGAGGAACGAGATTTTTTTCCAAGATTTCTCGCATCCTCTATACCTGTATTTTTCAGTTAATTGCCCTTCTTTATTTACAAAGGTGTAATGCATTATAAGGGACATCAGTTGAAATTGATAATAAATTATAATTATGTATTTGATAAAATCTGGCAAGCGTAAGTGAGCCCAGGAATATTTTGAAATGCTCACCGTTAAAAACTTAATAAGAATGAAAGATTTTCAATACAAATTATTTTTCAAATATTATGACAACAAAAGGGGAATCGGGTTAATCTTATGAAAATTAAAACATCTATATATATGAACTTTATCAAAACTCCAGGGGGGAGGGGTTGGACACCCCCCCCCCGACCCTCTGGATCCGCGCTTGTACAAAACAAATAAAAAGTTTTCATACTTCTTTGAATGAAATATCAGAGAGCCAGACAGAGAGACCGACGACCGAAACACTGGGCAGGCGGTCTTTCCAGACTGCTTGATGCCAGTGGTGCTTTTTAATTTTTTCCGAGGTCAAAAGAGATAAGACTTTGGAAAATTACACGAATTCGTAGAGTGAAAATAAAATAATGATATTGAACTCTACCACGAACTTAAATAATGATTAACATAAAAAAAATTAATCGTTCAGGATGATTTTGCGGGCTCAGAATTTCAAAATAAATTTTGACCAATCAGAAGCGAGCATTTATTTTTGAGCAGAGGAAACGCTGGAACGGCCTGTCCACCAAAATTCTACACATAAACTAAAGAAAACACGCATTCTATTGCAATGGATAGGTAAGATGAGAAGATCAATGGTGAAAATTAAGTATTTTATACTATTTGCTTCTTTTTTACAGATGTATGTATGTCGATATTGCTAGCTCAGCCCACGCGTTGTTTTCAGAATTTTGTCCAGTGTCTGTTCGAACCAGAAATCTGTAACGTTGCCGTTAATTAACCTTTTCTTACAAGGAATCACATTTCTTAGTTACTTTTAAATTAATTTGATTTGAATCGGCAATTCAAATCCCATTATTTATGGTCAGATGGTCAGTGATGAGCTGGCCGCCCCACCCCCCCCCTCCTGATAGTCATGTTCAGAGTTTTTACAGTTCTATTGAATGTGGAAAATGAACTCATGGAAAAACCATCTATGAGGACGAAGTCAAAACACTGTTATTATACCCCCTGCAAATGAAGTTTACTGTCCGCGTTGCTCACTTCGGAAATTAGATAAATGTGATTTTGACTATTTTATCATTCAGAAATTTTATTAAAATTGATACCATTCATTAGATCTCGCTTAGTCATAAATTTTGGTATAAGTTATATGATGGTCAGTGCACGCAATTAAATTTGACAAACAAAACAAGTTTTAGATGGGCCATTTCCAATGCTAATTTTTCCCGTGTCGTCGTGACGAACTCCATAGGCTCAATGTAAACTTGGCCATGTCACGCTAAAATTTAACATTGAAAACGCCCCATCTAAAATTTATTTTATCTGTATGATATGATTGCATAAACCCACGACCATATAACATATACCAAATGTTACGCCTAAGCGAGAATCTATTCAATGATATACACATATGTAGATTTTATTTTAATTTTTGCATAACAAAGCAATCAAAATCGCGTTTATCCAGTTTCCGAAGTGAGCCACGCGGACAGTAGGGGTACATAGGAATCACCCTGTCCGTCCGTATCAGTGATTTTTTTTTTTACCTTTTTTAAAAGCCACCTGTACCTTTTCATTTGGGAAAATATGCGACATTTTGGACAAATTGGGAAAATCTAGAAACAAAATTTCGTTTTTTTAAAGAAACACTCAAATTATTGGTTCAAAACAGAAATTTTCATTTCATTACGATGTTACAGATCAAACATTGCCCCCCCCCCCTTAACTGTTGAGAAGTAAAGCCATTTGTATGATGCTTCATACTTTTGGGGTACGAATTTACGAATGTCAGGAACTGGGACACTGTTGTCCTCATTTGAGATGTCCTTGACTTCTTTATTGGAAACAGAGGCCTGTTCGGATCGAGAACCGACGCTGTCGGCGACTTCATTTACATTGGATATTACGGGAGTGTTACAAGTACCTTTATTATCGCAATCCTTTATTAAAAAATGAATGGATTTTTGGTAGATCTCTTGTTTTTTTTTTTTATTTAGTTTTTTGACATAGTACTAAGAAGTCTTAGACCGTCCCCGTAGCATCCATCAACAAGTAATCAACGTGAAGCGCCATCGTATGCTTAAGAGTTTTTGATTACTTTTGTGCACTTTTCGTGTCAAATTCAATTCTATTTTGAAACAATTTTGATCTCCATGTATTGGGAAGATATGAGCCGATTTTTGGGTAAATAAAGCTAATTTTTACGAGGGGAAGCCGCCGATATTCGGCGCCAAATCGGGCCAAAATAAAATCACTGCATATGTCTGTCTGTCTGTCCGTCCGGTTAAGTTTCAAAAGCAGATTTCTTTTATACTATTAATGGTAGCCTTTCATATTTCATACACACATTCACCATAAAGAGTACTACATTTTGGTACCATGACTTTGACCCTGTAACCTTGACCTTCAGCCTATACAACATTTTATGTTAAGACGTTTTGAAAGCAGATTTCTTTTATACTGTTAAAGGTAGGACTTTCATCCAAACATGGCATCTTCTCGTAGACGACAGTGCAGGTCGTCCTTGAACATCGTCTGGTGTGATCATGTGACGCTTGATCGACTTACTACGTCACATGTCTTGGAAGTGTACATATGGATCACATAGATTTTGACACATGTAATCACTAGAGGATAGACAGCGTCGATTGATAAATGAATTTTGAATCTGTGTTGAAGCAGTAAATAGAATGGGCATTTAATGGGAAATTGTTCAAATGTCATGTGATAGGGTCTTGCGTTTATCGAAAAATGCAGTGCAGTTGGTTTGGTACCTTCATATAAGGGAAACGCAGTAGGAATGTAAATATAAGAAAATGAAAATGCATACAGAGGGACACAGCGATTGGAAATCTATGGTTCCTGGGCAATTTTCATGCGTCAGGGACGCAGGTCGTAGATGCAAATTAATCCCTGAACTTTTACAATCTTATCAAGCTGATTTAATTTACTTTTCAATTTTTCTTTCAGTATACCTGGTGTAGCCTTGACATTACTTTCTTATCCAAGCATGTGTACACTGCACTATCAGCATTATCAGAGGCCATCTATGACATCTTAACTGTATATCTGATGCTGAATGTGGAAAAGAATGTTGTACATATTCAACAGATGTAGAGTACAATAACCAAAAGTTGCCATGGACATGGATCAAGGATTGGTATGACTTAAAGTTAAACATGTATTATATTAACAATTGTAATACATCATCATGTATGTACAGTAAGGGTGAAACGTTTACCAAATTTCATAAACATGTACACAGAAGGCTGTAAACGAAACGTAAACGTTTAAACGCTTCTTGTACTTCTATTGTGAAAAGTGATATCCATTAATGTTTATTTGCAGACGTGGTCATAAATTGACATCAAAACAACTTAGTTATGCTTGACTACATTAAATTCGTAACTGAAATTTAATAGTATAAATACGACATGCTGATGTTTCGTATGGCAAAAAAACTTTCAACGATTTAAAAATCAAACTGTTATTTTCAAACGAGTTTGAGCAATTCCCACAATTCAATCATAGAAGTAAGTTACAAGAACAGTAACTCCATGGAAGGTTGGACACCAGGCCATCGAGGAAAGGGCGTTAATAAGCGGAGAAAGAGACGAAGAAATAGACGACTGTGACGGAGAAAGAGATATCGGAGATATAAGCTCCTTCATATGTGTCAGGATAAGATTGATTTTCAGATAGATTTTCTTCCTGTTTTAAGCGTTTGTTGAAAGTTTGTCCTCTATGTTCGAATCAAGGTATGCATACATAACATGATAACTCCGACAGCACATACATCTACGTACGTTAGATAAAGAATCTATTGCCTCACTTCGCGACTTCAGGAAATCAATACAAGTATTGAGTTTTTAGAGTTATAACGATATTAAAGAAGATCTTTTGATTGTATGTACAGTAGTCCGTGTACATGTTTAGAAATTATGTAAATGTTTACAGCCAAAAAAAAAAAAAAAAAAAACGAAACGGATCCGTGTACATGTGTAAACGTTTCACCCTTAATGTACAGTATATTATTAAGAAGAGAATTTAATTTTAAATTAGGCCAGACTTAAACAAATTGTTAATTTGTTTGTTTCCCCTCCCCCCGTTCTGTTTTTCGCAGGTGACCCAGCAGGCAGGTACTGGTTTTTTTTTTGCTGATGTAATTTGAATCATAATTACACATTATTTGACACCTAGCTAAGAGACACGCATGTTGTGATATATACTAAGAGTCGGCAGCTGACAATTGACAAATGAGATTTCTTATGTAGGAATAAGAAAGCTATAGAGTTGATTCACAGTCTATTTGGACAGAATATTGCAACATTAAAATAAAAAATGGACATGGCTGTGATTCAATATTTGCAAAAAAAAGGGACTTTTGGCTACAAAAAAAATCTGACTCAGTGGCATTTTTTCTGACCTGGTCGGGGCAAGGGGAAACAAACAATTTTTTTTATTTTGGCCTTATGTTTAAATTTTTTCATAGGCTTTTTAAAAATACACCGGTACCTTCAACATGTTCAATAGCTCTTGCAGCTCTCATTAATTATTGAAATAAATTGTCAAATACAGATAAAAGATGATTTCTGACTCAATGACTCATTAATATACATTTATATTAGTCTATTTTGATTAATATTGCATTTGGGTGAACTGCAGCAGCATTTACTTCAATTTTACAGAGCTCTCACACCCATTTTGGGGACTGGGGCCCTGGGTCTTTGAAATTGGGAAAAATAACAACATTTTCTCGGAAATGGGGAAAATATATAATATAAGGTTGGATGTCTTTTCACTTGAAAATGAGAATTTTTAACTTAAATTGTTGAATTTTCCATGAGATTTCAAATTGGGAAAAATGGTAAACAAACAGGAAAAAAAGATATTATTTTTCATTGGGAGTGGGGCGGAATATGGGCCGCAAATTAGGCTAATCTAGAGCCCAGGATAATAAGCCGGCAATCTGGCACTTTTTGTAAACTCTGAAGACTTATTTGATAAATTTCAACATATTAAATCTTCATTTTCACTTTCAGGTCAATATTGTACTGTTACCATTGAAGAACTAGAAGGACTGCATGAAAAAATAGCATCCAATGATGTCAATGTAAGCTTCTTACTATACTGAGTTGAGACACTTCATTCATGTTGCCTGCAACATAAGAGCGACATAAAGGGATCATTTGTCAGGCGTCTGCCTGTCCATCTGTCTGGTAGTCACACTTACATTTTTGGCTATAACTTACTTGATATACATCATACATCTTTCAAATTTGCAGGGATGGTAAAGCATGATGGGACTAAATTTTTACCCAAATCAGATCAGGGTCATTTTCAAGGAAAAGGTCACACATTTTTGGTCAAACAACAAATAACTATTTATAACAGACACAGACAGATAAGTTGTGGGAGAAAAACAATCAAACAACACCATGAGGGAGGGATGGCTAAATCTCAACCCTCATGTACAAAATTTTGCTTGTCCACGACTCGGCAAGCCTCGTTCTTGACTTGCAGAATTTTTGCACACTCGGGTTGAAATTTCAGCATCACCATGGTATAATAGAGAGGTTGAGCAAACCGAACTTGTACATGTACGCATACGTCAAAAAGTTGTTTATGACGTCATCATATTTTGCGCTCCACGCACCTGTGTTACACGTTACACGTTCGGTATAACGTGTAAAGCGGTAAGTACACATTGATGATTACATGTACTTGTAGATTTTATAAGCAACTGAATGCAGATAACCTATGAAAACCTATATTCAATTTATTTGGGAACGTATGTACTTTCTGAATATTAGAAGGAATTGCAAATAAAATGTATCACATCTTAAAGAAGAACCCTAAAAGTTGACCTAAAATTTTACTCTTGAGGTTTAATTTCTATGTTATATAAATCTGATTACTTAGAATAGATAAATCAATTCACCGTCAATGCTGAATGTCTCTTACCTTTAGAATCTAGATGCCAAGTTATTGACGAATAAGCAGTTGTAAACAAAATATGAACGTATATACGATATGCACGTAGCAGTACTCGTTGTGACATCTGCTCAACCGCATAACGTCAACGTGTAAACAGATAACGTGTTAATACACGCACAAGTTCTCGTACACGTACAAGTTGGGTTTGCTCAACCTCTCTTTAATTTTAATTCCATGGGGGATAAATTTGTGCCTTTTTGGAACTTCCACTTTCTTATAATTCATAAATTGTTGACATAAGCTTCTTGTGACATCCGAACCTGCAATATTAGTTCTCTACAACTGTAGGTTGTAATTTTGTTGCCGCTTACTATATTTTTTTTTTCATTCATTCCAGATGAGACAGAGGAAAGAAGAAAAAGTAGAGGACAGAAGAAAGAAATTTGTAACAGTGGTCTGAAACATCATGAACTGGGATTTCCGTCGAATGTCAATCTCTGCAGAATAACAAATTTTATCTGAAAGAGATCTCTTTGTGACTTTGTCTGTTTTTGGCAAAGATAAAATGTGTCCATCATTTCTGCACACTTGTTTAAAAATATCTGTTTTTTTTTCAAAGAATACAAGTACATTTTATTTCTGTAGTGGTTTCAAAGAGACACGTCCATCTTTTTCTAAATTTCATATCCATCTTAAAAAACATGATATATTAAACAAGGACAATGAAGAATGGAAGATGCCATTTTTAAATTTGAAAGCTCAAACATGTATATTTATGATTTCATAGAATCTTGTACATCTGATGTTGAATAAGCATGTATTCTGAATATATATTACACAGTATGATAAGCATGTTTTAGGGTTTTTTTATTATGACATAAAAAGTACATAGAAGAATATACATGTAGCCTTGATACTGATATAAAGGAATACGATAAGTGCAGGATTCAAAACTTTCAAATTCACTGTATATACTAACACATAAAGAGTTTTTCATACAGTTACAGTATATGGAAACCAGTTTACAAGATATGGAAACCAAAAGGAAACATCCAGTTTCCAACTAATTTCCATCATGGAAACCAGCTCTTATACAGGCTTACAAGATGTGGAAACCAAAAGGAAACTTGAGGTTTCCAACCCGATTCCAAGTGGTTTCCATCGTGGAAACCAGCTCTTATACAGGTTTACAAGGTATGGAAACCAAAAGGAAACTTGAGGTTTCCAACCCGATTCCAAGTGGAAACCGGGCGTGGAAACCGGGCGATTAGCGCTTTCCAAACACATGGAAACCACTGGTTTCCTTTATGGAAACCTGGTGGAAACCACATGGAAACCCCGGGTTTCCATGTGGTTTCCACCAGGTTTCCAAGGTATGGAAACCTGTTTTTTCGTCCTGTGCACTTTTTAGAAATTTGACGAAATTTTGCCACAGAAAATTTCAAATGCGTTAAAGAGACAGACGATCAACCGAAGTTGATCGAACTTAGCTACATGTGCCCTCGGGGACTCTTGGTCCACCAGCAGTGACACTCACCAAGTAGTTCAAATGTTAAACGTCTTCAAATTCAATAATAACTTTTGAGTGGTAAGTAACTGGGCCTTGATATTTCACATGTGTATTTCTTGTGATAAGACCTTTCTACACATAGAATATTTTTTGACCTAGAGACCCTGACCTAGGTATTTGACCTACTTTTAAAAGAAATCGAGACTGGCTTAATCGTTTGATTGGTATGTGCTACAGCTTTAATTTTCTTTAGGTGATATATTTGTATTGTTACCAACTTTTTTTTTACATAGTGACCTTGACCTAGATGATTGACACTCTTTTCTGAAAATTTGAGATTGACCATATATTTTAATCGTGAAGTACATGTAAAGGTCTGATATTTTACATTTGAGTTTCTTTGACAATGAAAGCCTACTGATACCAATTAATTTATACCAAGTGACTTGACCAACATGTTTTATCCACTTTTTGAGAATAAGATTCTTCACCTGCAATACAATCATTCATTGGATTCATATTTTTGTTCATATATATGCCGAAAATATGGAAACGTCTTATATTTTGAAAGATAAAAAACAAATCTTATCAATTTGCACAGTTCAATAGAATTTTACAATGTTGAACAAATGTATTTGAAGAAATATTTTGCATTGCATTTTGAATACATTTTTTTTCTTTTTCAGGAATTCAATATGTTCTAGGTAGAGTGAAAAGAATTGTGAAACAAAAAATACCTTTTCTTTTACATTGGTTAGACTGAGGATCATTGAGGCCATATTACATTGTTTAGATTGAGGATCACTCACGATGATTAAATACCAGAAACGTGCATGTCTGGTCCATGCTGTAAATTTTTCTGCTCTAAAATGATGCTGATAAATTTGAAGACGTTAAACATTTGTACCACTTAGTGAGTGTCACTGCCGGTGGACCAGAAGTCCCCGAGGGCACATGTAGCCAAGTTCGATCAATTACCATTGGTCGTTTCTTCAAACGCATTTGAAAATTTCTGTTTACAAAATTTTCTCAAATTTCTAAAACCTGGGTTCTTAAGCATCATATCCGAGCAATCTTGCTACGTCTTTGGGTATGTTTAAAACATAATTTTCACAGATTTTGACCATACTACATTGTTTAGACTGAGAATCCTGATGAGGGTTAAATATCCGAAACGTGCATGCCTGGTCCTTGCTGTTAATTTATCTGCTCTAAAGTTCGATCAATTTCAGTTGGTCGTTTCTTCAAACGCATTTGAAAATTTAAAAATTTTACAAAATTTTCTCAACTTTCTATAACCTGGGTCCTGTAGCATCATATCTCACCCGTCTTGCTGTGTCTTTCGGAATGTTTAGGACATAAATTTCACAGAGTTTGGCCATATTATTGTTACATTGTTTAGATTAAGAATCACTGACGAGGGTTAAATACCCGAAACGTGCACGTGCATGTCGTAAATTTATCTGCTCTAAAATGATGCTTATGAATGTGAACACGTTAAACACTATACTATACTATATATTAAAATGTTAATATCAAAAGAAAATATTTGAAGGTACTTTAACATACAGTCTAAAATTGATATGGGTACCAGTAAATGCATGTGGATCAAGGAAATGCGGCGTGTACGCAGGAATGTTAAGGCGTCCCATGGAATATTACGTCAAAAATTTGCCGCGAAATAACGTAACGTCATTTGACGTCATGGACTCCGTGTCGTCAAGTACGGTAGCAACACAGTATTTCAATTTATTTTTATGATATTTTGTAAATTCAAAGGATGAAAGTTATCAGTTATAAAAAGTCATGTACATAATCTATCGCTGACACTCCGTCTATTCAATATACGTTTGAGAAGACCCCCAATTTATTGAGTGCACTTTGTGACCCCCTTGTGTTGTTAGCGATCTCTGCGTTACTGAGAAGCTTGAGAAGCGATGGAAGGTGCGATCCGACAGTTTACAGGGCGGGTGATAAGAAAAATTGAGAAAACGGTAGGTATTTGTTAAAATTACATGAAAACAGAGATGCTGCACAAAGAACATATCCTAATATACTCAATCATATATGTAATCAAAGACAAAACTATTTAAAAAGGTACGAAATCATTCTTTTTATGTACCTTGTGTACAGTACTGGCGGAGTACACGTGTGTCATTTGATGCATGTGTCGTGTAGGAATTATTGCAGCAGTGCTGTGAAAAAAGTATGGTTGTAGCGCTATTGTTATTACTTTATTTTCCATATAATCAGTGTCTGCTACGATATATAATTTAGATACAAGCATATTCATGACAAATGAAAACTTTACGAGGAGAAAAAAAAAATGGGTGGGGTGGGGTGGATGTGGGACATGCATGTGTACTGTTTAAGTATGTAACAATGAAACTACTTTGTATTATACAATTAATAACACTTATTTTTTTATTCATTTGTATTTCAGACTGATGAAAATTACATATTTAATCATCTCATTAAAAAAACAAAACAGAAATATTTTGGCACTGTTGGATGCTGCATTAGCCCAGAATCATAATTGAAAGAACTTTTCAATGACCAGGTATATATATGATATTTAATTTTCTTAGAGACTTGAGTGTAAAAATATCTTCCCATATATCTATATACATAGTTGAAATTTGATATAAATCTAGATCTATCTATGAATATTGTCAGAACAAATCTATAACTCATTAACTGTTAACAATATTTGTGTTATTTTATTTTCTTTTAAGTTCTGAAGAAGTTAAATAAACAGTACACTAAAAACCCTAAAAGGTTCTGTAAGAAATTACATTTTGATACAAAAAAACCCCTTATTCATTCACCTAAATTTGAATTTTATTCTAATTTCAGAGATTTGCCTTTGGAAGAAAATATAACTTTACCCGAATGCCAGCAAGAAGATGTCAGGTCAAGTGTCTGTCAAATGTTAAAAATGTGTCAATAAAGATATTTTATTGTAAAGTACATGTATTTGTGATATATTTAATCCTAAACTATAAAAGCCTACATTTGGAGTCTTTCTGATGTCTATAAAAATAGGGATATCATGGTGTTTTATTTAAAACATGGGCTCTAGAGTTCAGAAGCTGAGGACTTTCGAATGGCAATGAAGGAGGTCGAATGCAAATAAAGATTTACCTCCAGCAGCTCACAAAAAAACCCTCCAGAGGGAGGAAAATTTTTACTGAATTGAGAAATTTTAGAGGAAAAGTGGATGCTTTAACATACTGTCTCAAAGATACTTTGTTGTACAAGGTCCTAACGCATTATGGTTTTCACAGCGATATTCAATTATTGTGATAAAGGATGCCATTCTAAATGTACCTGTACAAAAGAGTTCACGTCTATCGCCTGATAAATACAGAGCTGCTGAGTTATATATTTTGTTTATTTATTAATTTTAAAATATAATGAAATTGATCATAGCAAATCTTCCGTCCTTTGTATCTAAATAATGTACAGATCTAAATTTACATAATGAGGAGTTATGAGGGGGGGGGGGGTTCAAGCCTGCCCATGCAGGGTGATATAGCCTATTATACATGTATAAAATACTAGGTTGTTGGTCTAAATATGACCATGGATTTTTATCTTAAATTTAGGAAAAACAATGACCGAGTGATTTTATACAAAGCTGACAGATGGAACCCCCCCCCACCTCCTCTCACGAATTCGAAAAACGAGGTGAGAAAATAAAGAATATTATTGGCAGACAAAGTAAAAATTTTGTCGATGATGGCGAGATACATGTTTCAATCAAGTATACATGTAAATATATAGATACATGTAAATAAATATACAGGTTTCAATCAAGTATACATGTAAATATAGATTTATCTCGACAGAGTGGAGGTTTCTCCTTTCGGTGCCCCTGAAGTTGAACATTGCACATTTGCATAAAATTGTATTTTCCGGCTTTTTCCTGAGAGGAGAGGTAAAAGAAGGGAGGAGTTTCACGTCACTTACATCCATTGTCAGGCATGGCCGGTCATAATTATGCGAGATTGGTACATAATAATTATTATAGTACATGTAGTACTGATCATATCCTTTTCCTCGAATCTGGATGCGGTTTTTTTTTTTAAATTTTTTTTCTTTTTTTTTGTTGTTAATCTTCCCGATAAGCAGTAGATTGAAATATTTCTTCCGGAGGGAAAATTAGATAAGCTTGAACTTGAACTACATAACAGGCTATATCACCCTGCATGGGCAGGCTTGCCCCCCCCCCCCCCCACGATAAGGATCCTTCCAACCCTTGTTGTATTTGTATCGTATGTAACATGTAATTAAATGAAGAAATTGCGAAATGAATATGCTTCATTTACAACTTGTTAAAAAACGTATATTTGCTATCAGCACCGCCCCCGCCACCTACAAATATATAAGCTAGTAATAACCTCTCTCTCTCTCTCTCTCTCTCTCTCTCTCTCTCTCTCTCTCTCTCTCTCTCTCTCTCTCTCTCTCTCTCTCGTGAACAATTATAAGCCTGTATTATCACCAGAATAATTTAAAAGTGTAGATGAAAAAAATTAATCGAAAGGTTTCCTGGATGACGAAAAATAATTTCAGAAGACTCGACGCTTAATCTGACCCCACCTCCAAGCATTCTGACTAGCAGAAAGAAAAAAAATTAAATGAATGGAAAGGACAAATGTAACAGAAAGACATGGCTATATAGTGATAAAAGGTATAAATATAGTGATAAAATAATAAAATTATGAATTTGTTTGAATTTGTGAGAAACTTGAAAACATTGTCACAGATAAATATTGCAATATAGAAAAGCAGAGGGGCGCACAAAGGGTTCTTGAATGAAGAGTAGAATTTACTGCATTGGATCATGACTTCCATTGGATTTGCACATATGCTTTATGTCTTCATCAACATATTATAATAAATATTGACACTCAACACTTCAAATTCTTCAAGAAAAATAAAATTCTTGCCGAAATCACTTGATCATGCCGATTTTGAGACAGAAGAATATGAATTTTCGTTGAAATGTACCTGTACTGAAACGTTTTTGAGAAATTATCTCCCCCTGTCAATCGCGCATCACGTGAACGTTTGAAATGGTACTCGGGAGGAGAACTTTTAGGGGTACTCATAGAAAATAGATTAGCGCAAGTTGTTCCTCAAAATAAATTGAAAGAAGTTTGGTGTATATCGAATCTTCCATGATTTATCTATATAGTTCATGCTACGACAACTTGATTTTTTTCATATTAATACTATACAGGGACGTAGACATTGAAGGTGTAACGCAAAACCCTGGGTGCGCCGTAGAATTCTTTAATTTTAATTTTAATCCATAAATATATGGAATTCACGACTTGTCGTAGCAAGATATATGAAGTTTGAACATTTCTCTACACAACATCAACCATAAGTTCACTGAGAAGTTAGTGGAACAACTTGCGCTCGACGCTTCTTTTTCGTACTGTGTACATGTGCTATAAATAGCGATCACGTGACTTTCATCACACCTGTAGAACTCGCCAATGACCCTTGACTTTCCTTCTGTAAAGTACATAATCATACTTTTGATTAAAGTATACTTTATTGAGGGAAAGAGGTGTTCATTACAAAGGTGCGATAAAGGTGATGGTATTTCCATGGGACGCCTTAACATACCCGCGTATCTGACAGTTTTATGATTGAAATCGTGTATTCAATTGAATATGATCACCTTCTAAATGCATTATACAGTATTTGAAAAATGCTAATAATAAATCACTTCAAACGCAACAAAGAAACTACGTCCTTACAATGAAATAGAGTTATCCTTGCTATCTTAAACCCCCTTATGCTTGATTTCAAGGCATCAACATTATTTTAGCTGAATCTTGAAGCAGGTTTTCGGTAACACAGCTATTCAACTTGAATCATACGAGAATTGATAAATTCAGTCACCATGCTAATTTTGGCTTCCTACTCTTTTTACCAAGTTATCATTTGATTATTATTCTCCGATTTTCCTATCAAAATGTCCTCTTATTTGTCTATATAGGTTTTGATAACTGATATATAATGTCTCATGATAATAACATATTGATAAGTTTATTATCATAAATCACAACAACTTCAAAGCCTCCAGAATAATCCGTGATTATGACAAGTACACTTATTATACTAACAGTGAAAATTAGAAGTTGTCATAAGAGATTCCTTGTCACTCCGACTTGTTTTCAGTTTGACCTGTCACAATACACTTTGACCTTTTCAACATTAGCCCCCAGACTTCCGGTTATGAAACGAATGGGGTAGGAAGTGTTCGATTGGAGCCCCGAAAAAAAATCAGCAATCATCGCCTTAAGGTTCATGGTTACACCCTTTCCAAAACACCCCTAAAACACTATTAAACATCTCAGGTTAAGTTTTATTGATTTTATTGGTAGAGAACAATGTAATGTACAGTATTTTAATGAAAAAAGTATATGTCATCGAGCTTCCAGTTGATTTATGACCTTCCAAAGAAGTACATGTCCACTTTTTCTTTAATTTTCCCAAATTTGCATCATATCATCAATAGACCCCTGTTATTTTAAACCTGATGCATGAATGTATATGGTCATTTTTTTAATAACAAAAGAAGGTCTGAAACAAATAAAAAATAGAAAATACATCAATGCTGGTAAGTCAAATTCTATGAAATAGTAAATATTATACCATTTTAGGCTCTATTCTTGACGTCATTATTTTTAGAGTCCAACCAGTAAATGGCGGGTTTAAGTACTTTGTTAACATGCCAATGAGCGGAAAATTTGCTATCTTAATCTAAGTTAACATATCTTTCAACAATAAAAATAAATGTTGCAATCATCGAACAAAATTTTAATTTGTAAATTCTGTAACCCATTTTATAATATTTACCTATTATATCAGTAATATTAACGCCTGCAACAGTTTTAAGCAAATGACGTCACGTGATGCATTTGGCCATTTGAACGTCAAATCAATTTGATAAAGAAATAAAAACGGTCTAGAATGAAATGGGGCGATGAAAACAAGATGTATATCTTATGAATAGAATTATAAATAAATAGAATGTATTCAGATAAAAGAATATGCAAAGAAAATTACTAATACTTGAATGTAAGTGCAATTACACGTTATATATAATATACAGGCTTAGTACATGTATGTTGCTATCCATTGGTTTTGGATGAGGAGAAAAGCCGGGGAGGGCTAAGATCGGCCTTGTGACAGAATATCATTTTGAAATAGTTTTTTTTTTTTTAATTCCTATATTTATGAAAAATCATTCATTTCCGCATGACATTTGTTTTCTTCTAAGAAAGGGTAAACAATAGCACGAACAACGTCGTTTTGAACCAGGACGTCGCCTTATAATTGCTCGGCGTCATGAAACCTATTTGTAAGAATCTGTGTTTCAAAACAGAAAACATTTACAAGGATTTTTTTAAATATTTTTAACCGAAAAAATCCATATAATGTAAAATGCAACTAAGTGACTTATAACAGTAAAACAGTGCTGCAACTGAGTTCTATCTTCGATAAATATTATAAACGTTCCATACCCCCCTCCTCCTCCTTTTTTTTACTGGTCTACGTGCACATATTTCATTATAGGCGTTTATTGACCAATTCTTTCCTGATTGCAAAATAATTTTAGTGTACTTCAATGTAATACGATAAAAACAGTATTCCTTGCATTTACGTATTTATGGAGATCATATAATGTAGGTAAGTCGGCATTCGCATTTTTCATCAAACATGCTGGGATATTCAGCATTATGGCATCCAACGTGGGTCAAGGTCATCCTCAAGGTCAGTCTGACTTGTTCAGGATCAAATATCTTGATAAATAATTGGAATTTGGAAAATTTGGGGTCATTGCCGGGGGGGCCCTCCGCAACCCCCCCCCCCTGAATCCACCATTGTTAATTTTAAAATATGTATTTACTTTCCATTCCTATAATATTTAACGCATACCGGTAATAATAATTCACTGCCGGGGAAAGGGTTAAATTAAGGCAATAATCCTGAAATCATTGATTTATAACAGGTCCATGAATATTCGCATTGTAAGAAAAGGAGAAGAACAAATAATGTAAAAAAAGAGAACTTTTTCAAAAAGAGGATTCACTTTGAGAAGATTTGACTTATAGTACTATGTCATTTGTCATGAAAAGTCTTCTGTTCGATAAATTCAAAATATAATTATTAAAGTTCGCTTATAATAAATGGCGAATCTTACACATAGCGGAGAGAAATTGCTACGTAGCAGTAATACTCCCCCTCCTTTGCCCTTATCGTGGTGCTTGCTGTTCTAAATATCACTACTCCTAGATATATAGACATAGAAAAGTCCATTCATTTGTTTTACTCAAATCCCGCGTGTAAACTAAGGAGTTGTTTCCTAATAAAATGTACAATTTTGCGAGATGTTGCTCATTTAAACCCCGCGTGTAAAAAAAAGCATCACTCACATTTTAATTAGATTCTATTGCTATTTTAACCCCAGGTATAAATCAAACGATTTTATTTGTTTACAAATAAAACAAGCATAAAATTATTCTTTCGTGATTTTCTCGTAGAGATGACGGCGAGCGGCAGAATGCGCTTTAAGCCTTTTCTCTGAATGAACATACCCATCAAAGAACTGTTTTACATCAATTTTTAATCAGGATTCAAAGGAAAACGATAGTCCCAATCTTATCAAAATACGGCAGTTTTATGTAGCACAATCCCTAAAATACTAGTTCATGTTTCAGGACGTAGGTGAGTCAGCGTCAAATATTAAGAGTGCCGATGCAATTTTGGCGCGTTTTTTTCGTGACGTCATACACAACGTGACGTCGATTTTGGCGACGAGAGAGACTCCGAAGTGATTTGTTGTTCGGATGGTGTATCCTTGAACCTTAAATCTGAGTCTTTGTCGTTATATTATATTGAAACAACAAAAACGAGTCCCGAACAATTTTTTCCCTTTTACATAATTAATGAATATTACTTGGACTGTCATTCGAAGAATTTCAGTTCATTATTCCTAAATACATATACATAAGCGCTAGGAAGACATAATATGCTTAGATAATAAAGTCACAGATAATCTACATTTCTTGAGTAAAACTGTATTAGTTGACATTTGTGTATTAAAAAATTTACGATTCATCACAATTTGCCACGACATCATAAAAAGTATGGAGGGGATCGATCAAATACAAACATGTACGAAGGCAAGTCAATGTCTGAATGTTTTGCTTTATTAGACCTGAAAAATGAACTTTTCGCTAAAGAAATAAAAGGTGAAATAAGTCAAATTAAAGAATAATTTAATGACCTGATTCAAGCCTACAGTCGTGCCTGAAATCAGATACACATTGGGCATATCGACATGCTGTGAACCCCAATACACAATTCTCGCGGCGGTATTTGAAACCCACTCAAGCAAAACACGGACTATTCAATCGACTGTGACTACCTGGCATTTGAATTAGTTTAGTTTCATTGTTATATTTTCATTTGGAAGATGCAAAGAGCATATTTGTTTTATGTATTGAATGTTGTTTTTGTTTTGATGTGTGAGAGAGGTGTGAAATTGAGATTCATATATACTGATTTAAACTTTAAGATATTTGATGACAACTATTAAAACTGAAGATACTATAATTGTGATCATCTTTTTCTTTTTGAAATTAATAATTGTCTCAATCGTATGCATGGAGAGTAAATGGATGGTGATGTCTAAATTGTTTATGTAAATAACATATCATATGTGGAAAATGAATAAAATATTGAAATAAAAAAAAAAAAAACATTAGCCCTCCATGTATATCTAAGCATATTATGTCTTCCTATCGCTTTTGTACATGTATTTAGGAATAATGAACTGAAATTCTTCGAATGACAGTCCAAGTAATATTCATTAATTATGTAAAAGGGAAAAAGTTGTTCGTGACTCGTTTTTGTTGTTTCAAATGAAAAATATCCGAAAGTATGTCATTTTTATTGAAAAGGAAAAGTGTATGGTTGATCGACTAAAATCGTCTTTTTCGAAATTTATTTTTGTGGACATTTTTAGAGAGTCTATATTTAAAGAAAACTAGTTTTAAAAACTACTCATCATTTTTAAAGACATGGTAAATTGTGCATAAATATCGTGCAAACCAATTATTTTGTCAATTTGTCTCGATAAACTTGATTATTTTGAAATTCATTGAGTTATCATCGAGCGGGATTGTGAACGCCACCTCCAACCTTTGCATGCACTTAAAGACTTGTAAAGATAACAACATATAACAATATGATTTTTTTTCAGAAGCCCTCTCGATATTAACTTATAAAAACTTTGTCGCAAATGTGACCCAAAATTATATTTTTCCGGAAAGGAGCAGGTACGGTGACCTGTCATTTCGAATGTTGCTATTTGCAATGGCGTAAGGTCCCCTATAAGGAAAAAAAAATTATCGACTATATTGTGTTAGATGGGACCTTTCGCCATTGACTTTCATACAGAGGGGACCTTACGCCATTGATTTTCTATAGATGAATTTATACTGGAGAGGAACTTACGCCAATGACTTTTTATATGGACAATACTATAGAGAGGGGAGGGTGAGGTGGGGGGTGGGGGATTACACCATTGACTTTCTTTTTGGACAATACAATGGGGGGGTAACCTCTCTCACACCTCCCGTCCCTTACCCCCCTCTCCCTCCCCTGCCCTCCTTCCTGTCTCTTCCTTTCACGATTTCCTCCCCTCCAACCCCCTTCCTCCCTCCTCCTCCCATTATCTCCCCTTCCCTCCTTCATCCTCCTCTCCCACCTCTTTCTCCCCCTCCCTTTCACCCTGTCCACCCCCTCATTGGACAGACCTTCCCTAAGCCATTGACTTTCTATATGGACAATAACATGGGGGCTTTTCTATGTAATATGGACAATACTATAGGGGGACCTTACGCCATTGACTTTCTATGTTGACAATACTATAAAGGGGACCTTATATATGGACCATAATACAGAGGGGACCTTACGCCATTGACTGTTTACATGGACCATAAAACAGAGGGGACTTTACGCCATTGACGTTCTGGATCATAATACAGAGGGGACCTCACGCCATTGACTTTCTATATAGACCATAGTACAGAGGGGACCTTACACCATTGACATTCTACATTTTGATCATCGACATTATACAGAGAAGAAACTTACGCCATTGACTTTTTCTATAGACCATAATACAATGGTGACCTTACACCATTGACTGTCTATATAGACCTTAGTACAGAAGGGAACTTACGCCATTGACTTTCTATATGGACCATAATACAGAGGAGACCTAACGCCATTGACTTTCTATATAGACCATTGTGCAAAGGGGACCTTACGCCATTGACTTTCTATATGTATCATAATACAGAGGGGACCTTACTCCGTTGACTTTCTGTATAGACGATAGTACAGAGGGGACCTTACTCCATTGACTTTCTATACGGATCATAATACAGAGGGGATCTTACTCCATTGACTTTCTATATAGACCATGGTACAGAGGGGACATTACGCCATTGACAATCCATATAGACCATTGTACAAAGGGGACCTTACGCCATTGACTTTTTATATGTATCATAATACAGAGGGGACCTTACGCCATTGCCTTTCTATATAGACCATAGTACAGAGGGGACCTTACGCCATTGACTTTCCATATAGACCATTGTACAAAGGGGACCTTACGCCATTGACTTTCTATATGTATCATAATACAGAGGGGACCTTACGCCATTGACTTTCTATATAGACCATAGTACTGAGGGGACCTTACGCCATTTACTTTATATATGGACAATAATACAGAGGGAACCTTACACCATTGACTCTCTATAAGGACCGTAATACAGAGGGGACATTACGCCATGGGCTTTCTATATGGAACGTAGGACAGTGGGGTCTTACACCAATGACATTCTACATCGACATTATACAGAGAGAGACTTACGCCATTGACTTTCTCTATAGACCATAATATAATGGGGACCTTACACCATTGACTGTCTACATAGATCTTAGTACAGAGAGGACCTTACGCCATTTACCCTCTGTATACACCATAATACAGAGGGGACCTTACACCATTGACTTTCTACATAGACCGTAATATAGTGGGGACCTTACGCCATTGTCTTTCAATATATACCATAATACAGAGGGGACCTTACGCCATTGACTGTCTAAATTACCACAATACAGAGGGGACATTACGTTATTGACTTTCTTTATGGACCATAATACAGATGGGATTTTACGCAATTGACGTTCTTGATCAAAATACAGATGGGACCTTACGCCATTGACTTTCTATATAGACCATAGTACAGAGGGGACGTTACGCCATTGACTTTTTATATAGACCATAGTACAGAGGGGACCTTATGCCATTTACTTTCTATATGGATCATAAAACAGACGGGGCCTTACTCCATTGACTGTCTAAATAGACCTTAGTACAGAGGGGACCTTACGCCATTTACTTTCTATATGGACCATAATACAGAGGGGACCTAACGCCATTGACTGTCTATATAGACCTTAGTACAGAGGGGACCTTACGCCATTGACTTTCTATAGGGACCATAATACAGAGGGGACCTAACGCCATTGACATTCTATATAGACGATAGTACAGAGGAGAACTTACGACATTGACTTTCTATATAGATCATAATGCAGAGGGGACCTTACCCCACTGACAAGCTATGTAGACGATAGTACAGAGGAGACCTTACGCCATTTACTTTATATATGGACCATAATACAGAGGGAACCTTACAATATTGACAAGGACCGTAATACAGAGGGGTTATTACGCCATATGACTTTCAATATAGACCATATTACAAAGGGGACCTTCCACCATTGACATTCTACATCGACATAATACAGAAAGTACAGTACGCCATTGACTTTCTCTATAGACCAAAATACAATGGGGGCCTTACACCATTGACTGTCTATATGGACCATAATAAAGAGGGGACCTTACGCCATTGACTTTCTATATGGACCATAATACAGAGGGGACCTAACGCCATTGACTTTCTATATAGACCATTGTACAAAGGGGACCTTCCGCCATTGCCATTCTACATCGTCATTATAGAGAGAGGAACTTATGCCATTGACTTTCTCTATAGACCATAACTGTCTATATGGACCATAATACAGAGGGGACCTACAGCCATTGACTTTCTATTTTGAACATAATGCAGAGGGGACCTCATGTAATTGACATTCTCTTAGAGGGGACCTTACGCCATAGACTTTCTATATGGACCATAGTACAGAGAGGACCTTACCACATTGACTTTCTATATGGACCATAATACAGCGGGGACCTTACTCCATTGACTTTCTATATGAACCATAATACAGAGGGAACCTTACACCATTGGCTCTCTATAAGGACCGTAATACAGATGGGACATTACGCCATTGACTTTCTATATGGACCATAGTACAGTGGGGACCTTACACCATTGCCATTCTACATCGACATTATACAGAGAGGAACTTACGCCATTGACTTTCTCTATAGACCATAACTGTCTATATGGACAATAATACAGAGGGGACCTAAAGCCATTTGCTTTCTGTTTTGAACATAATGCAGAGGGGACCTCATGCAATTGACTTTCTCTTAGAGGGGACCTTACGCCATTGACTTTCTTTATGGACCATAGTACAGAGAGGACCTTACCACATTGACTATCTATATGGACCATAATACAGAGGGGACCTTACGCCATTGACTTTCTATATAGACCATAACAGAGGGGACCTCATGCCATTGACTTTCTCTATGGACCATAATACTGAAGGGAATTACGTCGTTTATTTTCTATTTGGATCATGATACAGAGGGGACCCTAGGCCATTAAGTTTTTATATAGACCATGGAACTGAAGGGAATTACGTCATTTATTTTCTATATGGATCATAAAACAGAGGGGACCTTACGCCATTGACTTTCTTTGTGATCCATAATATAGAGGGGACCTTACTCCATTCACTTTCTATATAGATCATAAAACAGAGGGGACCTTACGCAAGTTACTTTCTATATAAACAATAGTACAGAGGGGACCTTAAATCATTGACATTTTACATCGACATATAATACAGAGGGGACCTTACTCCACTGACTTTCTGTTTGGACCATAATGCAGAGGTGACCTTACGCCATTGACTTTCTATATTTACCATATGACAGAGAGAACCTTACGCCATTGACTTTCTATATGGATCATAATACAGTGAGGACCTTACGCCATCGAATTTCTATATGAATCATAATACAGATAGGACCTTGCACCATCGACTTTCTATAAGGAACATAACAAAGAGGGGGCCTTACACCATTGACTTTCTATAAGAACCGAAATAAATAGGGAACCTTATGCCATTGACATTCTATATATACCATAATATAGGCCTTTCAACGACCGCTAGGTTTCGACTGAAAGTAACGACAACTCGTACCCTAATTGTCAGAAATCGGGACATTTCGAGCTTCTTCATAAACATAATGGGCCAAAATCACTTCGAATCATGAAATTTCTCATTTATTTATCTCTTTTTGGTTGTTGGACAAAGTTGGTATGATTCAGCACAATACTTTGATTTGTTTCATGTACTTAAGATAATAAATGGACAAAGAAAGATAGCACAAATTTGCACATTCGATTTTTAGACCAAAAAAAATTTTTCCTTCTGGTAAAACATTTGAAGGGAGGTAACTCCTTAATAATATATGTAAAACACAAGGGCCTTTAAACTAAGAAACGATATGAAAAGAAAAGAAATGAAACGAAAAATAAAATTATAAATTTTACCGTTAAATCATTCGTTTAAGATCAAATAGTGGTGATATTTCTTGTATTCTCCTCCCGTGTGCCGCGGAAACCAGTGCGTATCATAGAATCTACATTTCAGCTCTGTTACGCCCCCTTCACACTTTCAGCTACGGATCGAGAAAAAAATTATATCCGTGGCTATCCGTAGCTATGATATCCGTTGCAATCCGTAGCTCGATCCGGCACTATTCGTGGCAAGTCGTAGCTATCCTTAGCAATCAGAAGCTATCCGGGCTGAGACAGAAATTTTTTGAACATGTTCAAAATTTTCTACGACTCCGCTACGGATAGATTTGTCGTAGCGGAGTCGTAGGGGAGTCTTAGCAACCCGTAGTGGAGTCGTAGCTATCAGTAAGGGAGTCGTAACAACCCGTAACGCATCCGTAGCAATCTGGGACCATTTTTGTGATAAAAATAGTCATACGACTCCTACGGATTGCTACGACTCTCCTACGGATTGCTACGACTCCCCTACGGATTGCTACGGATTGTGTCTGATATAAACTTAAAACCTATCTGTATTGTGTGCGTTTTTTGTCAATATATGGGTTAATACTTCAACTATTCACTTTTTCCAGATTTTTATTTCAAAATCATAGGTATGACAAAAAAGAATTGGCTGAGCCTTCATAATTGATCATCGATTACAAACGGCTGGTGGTCCGATGCGATTTTTACGATTATTAATCGGTTACGCAGAATTCGCAGAAATGTATCATTTACACGTAGTCTGAAAAGTGATTTTTTACGAGAATAATTACTGCAGCACCTCAAATGAACTTGTTTTGATACATTTAAAGGCTTAATGTTGAAATACACTTTCTCTGGAAAAAGAATCAGGTTTCACTTATTTATATATATTTATTTTCTTAAGGCAAACAAAACAAATTAAAGCAAAAAGCAAAAAAAAAAAAAAAAAAAAAAAAAACAAGACTTGAGATTGTTTCCCTATATGTACTATAGAACTCGCCTGGTGTAAAATCTCCAACAAACTTTCAGTTCGCCAAGCTCTGGCTATGCACGTACAATAGAGATCGTGCAGAACAATATTAGACCAGCTAGCTGTGATTTGTTGTCCAGTAATTCCCCTCGTCGCATGAACCAATGAAATTATCACCTCGCCGTTTCGCGGCTCGGTGATAATTTCATTGGTTCATGCTACTCGGGGAAGTATTGGACAACAAACCACAGCTAGGTAGTTGTTATTTCTTAAAAAAGAAAAAATGAAAGATTTTGTTTTTACTTCTTTTCATACTAAACTGACTGGATTTGCTATATCTGGGGGTCGGGTTAGTTCTTTGGTTATTTTCACCTGTTTGAATATTTTTCAGAGACTTCTGCGTTTTAACAGTTCAAGATTGCTATACTGACACCGTAAAGTGTTTACCCTTAAAATACTGACATACGTACATGTAATTTCATTTGACAGAATAGGAGAAATATCTGGTGGAAGAGGAGGGGATAGAAATATGTAAAAAAAAAGAAGAAAGAAAGAAAAAAAAACATATCTAGCTGTCTTGTTATACAAACATCCCCAACTTGTTTTCATAAAACGCACCGAAATTTGGTTTTTAATGTGAACGTTTATTTGTAAAAGAAATGACATCGAAGTGTGTATGTACATTTGTAACGGCTTTCCTGATAATAGATTAATTCTACAAATAATCTAGCTGTAATAGATAAATAAAGGATGTATGAGCACAAAACACGAAACAAAACAAAAGAAATATACATGTAAATGAATAATCTTCCTGCATTCCTACGAGAGAAATTGTCGTAGATGGCGCCACTGAATGAATTTTTTGCTTATACCATGAGACAATTCAGAGGTTTTTTCTTTCATTGATTGATTTTCATTAGTGTTGTATAATCGTACAAATCTCATAATCAGAATTCTAATCGATTTTTAAAAATTCAATTGGATTTTGATATTTGATATTTTCACCAAAAAGTTACCAAAATGAATGATATAACTTCAATAAGTAAGATACTTCTATGCATGGCAAAACAGTCTAGAAAATATTTCTACTACAAAATGATAAAAATTCGCTCTTTAGTTCAAGCAAAGAACGAATGAATTGGCAAAACTAAACTATCACTGAGCTTGTCCTTACCTCTGAAAAAGCTCTGTTCGGTCGGCATCACTGTTTTCTCCGTTAATGTTTAATGTTACGTATGAGGGGGGGGGGGGGTTTCATCCAACCTTAGTGTCTTGTTTAAGTGATTTTATGGGAACAAAGCAAAAAATAAAGACAATTTTCAAGCGCATGAACATCAATAACCTACATGTATTATTTAAATTCTACGAAGCGATTGGTCGGTGTAACTTTTTTTTCCGTTACGCATCTCGAGTTGAGGTCAGGGAACTTCGTATTTGTATCTTGAGGAGAATCCGGATCCTATTCATGATATTACTGGGCCTACAACAAAACTGACAGAAAATGTACCGGACCTTTCAAATTATTTACGGTAAGCATGTAGGTTGAACTCATGGATACTATACCCGAAGGTACAATGTCATGTAATATAATCCGGTTGCTTTTCCTCCTTTTGTACGTTTTGAATTTCTAATTATAAAAATCTGTATAATATTTTCTTTGAAAAAGAAAAAAATTCGTTTCGTTTCGTTACTTTTCATTTCTTTTCTAGTGCGTTTCATAATTTAAAGAAACCCGTTAAACTCGGTGAATCTAGAGGTGTCCCGGGAACAAAGTGTTTGTCAAATAATACAGTTTGAATTGTTTCCCTTCTAAAGCAGATTTTGTTTAGAATTTGGTATTTAAAATTCATTAATTTTCGAAAATTTGCTTGTCTTTATCAATTCAAAGTTCTTTAATGCTCTTCAGACACAGATTCAAATATCGTGAATCACTTTTAAAGGAACATTCTTGGATCTGAAAATTTAGCTGAAAGGCCTACATAATACAGAGGGAACCTTACGCCATTGACTTTCTATATTGACCATAATACAGAGGGGACCTTACGCCATTGACTTTCTATATAGACCATGGTACAGAGGGGACCTTACGCCATTGACTTTCAATATGGATTGTAATACAGAGGGGAAATTACGCAATTGACTCTCTATATAGACCATAGTACAGAGTGGACCTTACGCTATTGACTTTTTATATGGATCATGATACAGAGGGGACCTAAAGCCATTGACTTTCTATAAGAACTGTAATACAGAGGGGACCCTACGCCATTGATTTTCTATGTTCACAATAATGCAGAGGGGAACCTAACACCATCAACGAAATCTGTATGGACCTTAATACAGAGGGGACCTGACAACATTGACTTTATACATCGACCATGATACAGAAGGGACCTTACACCATTGACATTCTACATGGACAATAATACAATGGGAACCTTACAGTATTGACTTCTAAATGAATCATAATGAAGAGGGGACCTAACTCCATTTACTTTCTATATGAACCATTGTACAGAGGGGACCTTACACCATTGACTTTCTATATAGACTATAGTACAGAGGGGGCCTTATGCCTTTGACTTTCTATACGGACCATAATACAGAGGGGACCTTACGCCATTGACTTTCTTTATGGACCATAGTGCAGAGGGGACCTTACGCCATTGACTTTCTAAATGTATCATAATACAGAGGGGACCTTACTCCATTGACTTTCTATATAGAAAATAGTACAGAGGGGACCTTACTCTATTGACTTTCTATACGGATCATAATACGGAGGGGACCTTACTCCAATGACTTTCTATACAGACCATAGAACAGAGGGGACCTTACTCTATTGACTTTCTAAACGGATCATAATACGGAGGGGACCTTAATCCAATGACTTTCTATATAGACCATGGTACAGAGGGGACCTTACACCATTGACTTTCTATATGGACCATAGTACAGTGGGGACCTTACACCATTGACATTTTACATCGACATTATACAGAGAGGAACCTACGCCATTGACTTTCTCTATAGATCATTATACAGCGGGGACCTTACACCATTGACTGTCTATATAGACCATAGTACAGAGGGGACCTTACGCCATTTACTTTCTGTAAAGACCATGATACAGAGGGGACCTTACGCCATTGACTTTCTACATCGACCATAATACAGAGGGACCTTACGCCATTGAATTTCAATATATACCATAATACAGAGGGGGCCTTACGCCATTGATTTTCAATATATACCATAATACAGAGGGGACCTTACGTGATTGACTTTTTTATGGACCATAATACAGATGGGATATTACGCCATTGACGTTCTGGATCAAAATACAGAGGGAACCTTACGCCATTGACTTGCTATAAAGACCATAGTATTGAGGGGACCTTACGCCATTGACTTTTTATATAGACCATAGTGCAGAGGGGACCTTACGACATATATGGATCATAAAACAGAGGGGGGCATACTCCATTGACATTCAATATAGACCTAAGTACAGAGGGACCTTATGCTATTGACTTTCTATATGGATCATAATACAGAAGGGACCTTTCTCCATTGACTTTCTATATAGACCATAATACAGAGGGGACCTTACGCCATTGACTTTCTATATAGATCATAATGCAGAGGGGACCTTACTCCATTGACATTCTATATTGACGATAGTACAGAGGGATCCTTATGCCATTTACTTTATATATGGACCATAATACGGAGGGAACCTTACAATATTGACTATCTACAAGGACCGTAATACAGAGGGGTTATTACGCTGTATGACTTTCTATATAGACCATACTACAAAGGGGACCTTCCACCATTGACATTCTACATCGACATA
This sequence comes from Pinctada imbricata, assembly GCA_033119305.1. Taxonomy (NCBI): domain Eukaryota; kingdom Metazoa; phylum Mollusca; class Bivalvia; order Pterioida; family Pteriidae; genus Pinctada; species Pinctada imbricata. Next base: position 19,644,949 of record VSWD01000006.1, read on the forward strand.
ATACAGAGAGTACCTTACAATATTGACTTTTTCTATAGACCATAATACAATGGGGACCTTACACCATTGCCTGTCTATATGGACCATAATACAGAGGGGACCTTACGCCATTGACTTTCTATATTAAGACCATAGTACAGAGGGGACCTTACGCCATTGACTTTCTACATTGACCATAATACAGAGGAGACCTTACACCATTGACTTTCTATATGGACCTTAATACAGAAGGGACCTTACGCCATTGACTTTCTATATGGACCATTATACAGAGGGGACCTTACACCATTGACTTTCTATATAGACTATAGTACAGAGGGGACCTTACGCCTTTGACTTTCTATATGGACCATAATACAGAGGGAACCTTGTGTCATTGATTTTCTGTATGGACCATAGTACAGAGGGGACCTTACGCCATTGTCTTTCTATATGGATCATAATACAGAGGGGACCTTTCGCAATTGACTTTCTATATTTAGCATAGTACAGGGTAAATCTTATGCCATTGACTTTTTATATGGATCATAATACAGAGGGGACCTTACGCTATCGACTTTTTGTATGACCATAGCAGAGAGGGAACCTTACAACATTGACTTCTATAAGAACTGTTATACAGAAGGGACCCTACGCCATTGGCTTTCTATGTTCACAATAATACAGAGAGGAACATAACACTATTATCGAAATCTGTATGGACCTTTATACAGAGTGGACCTTACAACATTGACTTACTATATGGACCATAATACAGAGGGGACCTTACACCATTGACTTTATACATAGACAATAATACCGAAGGGGCCTTACACCATTGACTTTCTATATGGACAATAATACAATGGGGACCTTACACCCTTGACTTCTATATGAATCATAATACAAAGGGGTCCTTACTCCATTGTCATTCTATATGAATCATAGTACAGAGGGGACCTTACACCATTGACTTTTTATAAGAACTGTAATACAGAGGGGACCTTTCATGGGAGAAGAAATAGATTCTATCACTTTCTACTGAGACATTAAAAGTTACACTCTATGCTGTCCCACGACTCTGATGGTCACATGAACACCTCATTCTATGACAAACGTGACGACTTAAGTTTCAGCATCACAGACTTTCCTTTTCTGAGTAGCAACATTCTTTCAGCGCCTGCTTATGGCGTGTTAATATGCCAGATAAAGTACAAAATATATAGATTTTGATAGTTGTAAGCAGGAGATGCTGACTCTTTCTTGGCACCTGGTCTCACTCCCCTGTAATGGGAATTCGCTTCTTTCCATGTAGTGGAAGCGGAGGGATCACTTTGTCCATTGTCCGTCTGTCAGTCAGTCCGTCCGTCCGTCTGTCTTTCACACTTTGGGTGTCATAACTTTTCATCGGTAAGTGATAGGGCTTTGATATTTCACATGTGTATTTCCTGTGATGAGACCGTTTTACACATAATTTTTGACCTAGTGACCTTGACCTAGATATTTGTCCTACTTTACAAAAAATTAACATTGGCTATATCATTTGATTGGTAAGTGATAGGAATTTTATAATTCACATGTGTATTCCTTTTCATAAGACCTTTTTATAGATACCAAATTCTTTTTACCTAGTGACCTTGACCTAGATATTTGACCTTCTTTTCCAAAAAAAAAAAAATTTGCTATATCTTTTGATTGGTAAGTGATAGGGATTTCATAATTCACATGTGTATTTCCTGTGACATAACCTTACAACATGTGCCATAAATTTTGACCTAGTGACCTTGACCTAGATATTTGACCTACTTTTCCAAAAAGTTAACATTAGCTATAACTTTTGATTGGTAAGTGAAAGGGATTTTATAATTAACATGTGTATTTCTTTTCATAAGACCTTCCTACAGATACCAATCTTTTTTACCTAGTGACCTTGACCTAGGTATTTGACCTACATTTGAAAAAAAATTAAGAATGGCTATATGTTTTATTTTATAAGTGATACGGCTTTGATATTTCAAACATGTATTTCTTATGATGAGTCCTTTCTTTTATTCCCAAAACTTTGTACCCAGTGACCTTCACCTATATGATTGACCTTTTCTGAGAGTAACAGATTGACCATATCTTTTAATTGATAAGTAAGAGGTTTCATAATTCACATGCGACTTCATTTGACAAGACTTTCCCACTGATAAATGTACAAATATTGAACCAAGTGACCTAGACCTACATATTTTATCAACTTTTTAAAGATAGGCCGCTTCGCAGGCGACACAAGCATTCCTTGGATTGCTATTTTTGTTTGTTTGCTTTGGTTCCTGTTTTATCCTGATTTGTATGGCCCGGTTTATGATTTTCTGAATTATCCTTTTATTATTGTATTTTGGGATATGGTCATAGTCCATATTTGTCATTTGTATCGTGGATATGATCCCGCTGTCAGTGAACGGACACTCGACATGGTACTTGACCAATCTACAGCCTTGTGTCAGCACATTTGTAAGAATTGCGCTCTGATTAAATGTGACGATGGGAATCCAAGCCGGGTCCTTTCCAAACTTCTTTAGAGAAGACTAGGCCCGATAGATCCTCTTAATGTCAGTCGGACTCCTCGTGTAAAAATATGCATGAGCTAGCTGCAGCCGGCAGAGCACGGACTGTACCGGTATTATGTACGGGCCCCTAACCCAATCCATTTATATACTAGTATTAATCTGTGTTGCTTTGGCCTCTGCATATAACTATCTTGTTTGTGTGGTCATCAAACAGTGAGGAGGTTGTTTTACACTACAATTTTGCGTTCTTCGAGATATTTTGGCAACTGCAAACGTGGGAGGGTTGTGCGCACGTAATCTGGATAACCACACCATTTCTGCTACTTGCGTAACAAATGGCCGTCCTAAGTCGGCACCGATTACCCATTGGTCTCGTTTTACACTAAATTTGCGATCTTCGAAATATTTTGGTAACTGCAAACACGGGAGGGTTGTGCGCACGTAATCTTGATAACCACACCATTTCTGCTACTTGCGTAATAAATGGCCGTCCTAAGTCGGCACCGGTTACCTGTTGGTCTCTTTGGTTTATGTGTAGATTTTGTGTTTCATGTTTCTGTGTCGGGTGTCTCTATTTCGTCTCTTGCTGTGCTCGTCTTTGTGTTTTTGCATGGGATGTTTGGCGTTTTCCTTTTTTTTTTTTTTTTTTTTTTTTGTGCTCAGTACAAGGCTGACTCAAGTGTCTGTTTTTTTAGGTTTTCATGTTTAGATATTTAGTAGTGCAAAGGTGAATTAGTAATATAAGGTATTCACACTGAGTCTCTTTTTTTGCCTTTATCATCATCGCACATCTCTTTTTTTTCTCTCTCTCTTTTCTTTTTATAATACTTTTATTTCAATAAGATATGGTTAATGGTCGTCGATATCGAAACATAAACGTTTAGCAGTAATGTATGAGAAGATGTACAGTGTTCAGTAATTATTGATATGATAAATGACATCAATCGAGTATACATGATTATAACAAATAGATATAACTTAACTATGTGTGCAGGGTTTATTGTTAGATATAGTGGAGTGATCTAAGTGCGGTGCGAACAGATTGATGGAAGGCTGCGACCTAACGCGATATGACTTTCAAGTGGGTCACGCAGTGCACCTGTACAGTGGCTTTAATCTAGGTCAGTGATCGTGACCCTCGTTTGCACGGGTTGATGGAGCACGTCGTGTAGATTTGGTAACTTCGAGCGGATTGAATTGTTTACTGAATAGGTAAGGATAAACAAAAAGATTGTTTATTTCGTGATAGTATTGATTTTAGTTTTGTTACCTATTTATTCATTTGTTTTTATTTATCACCTGTACTGTAACATGTGTATTTTACATTTTCAGTGAAATGAGCATGGCCTGCTCGTAACGGTGACCACGTCGACCATCTCCTGCACGAGGAAGTGGCCATCAATGAGAGAATTAAAAGATAAGTACATCTACAAATTAGAAGTTTAAATAAAATTGTTTTTGTTAATATCATTCATAGTTGATTTTTTTTTTTCGAGAGAGAATTAAGAAATAATAAACGGATTAGAAAATTAAAAGGAAAATGTTTATAAATCATAGATGATTTCAATTTTGTTATTCGATGTTTGTCGTTTAATTTTACATTTATATATCATTAATACTTTCTATATATTTTTCTATTTTTCAGTAGTGCATGGAGTTAACAGTTTTTCTGCCTGAACCAGTAGTTTAACACAAGAGGGATCCAAAACTTTTGCGATGAGGATGTAGTTTTTTATTTCTGTGCGGAAAATAGCCATAATATCAATATGTTTTTCTTTTAATTCGCTGGCGTGATATGCTTTATAGATTGAGAAGGAGATGAGTGTAAGGAGAATATTTATACCTTTGTATATAGGATGAAATAATTTATATCCGAGAACAAAGTTTTGCAGTGTGATGATTTGCTCTCGATATCCTAACGTGTGCATCATGTGATTCATAGTTTTACGGAATTTATTACCAAATTTGCATTCCAAGAAGAAGTGCTGATAGTCATCAATTTTGTCACACAACGTACATAGTGGACTATTTGTGATTTTCCATTTATATAAAATGCTTGTATTTGTTAGTATTTTATGTGCTAATTTCCATCTGAATATCTTATACTTATTATCTAGTAGATCATGGAACATGAAGTTAAAGCAGTGTTTAAAACTTGACATTATATTTTCTGATATGTGAGGGAATACATGTTTCCAATAGATTACTGCATTAGGTTGCTCATAGCATTTTTTGTGTAGAATTTTATATAGATCTTTATTGGTTAGTTTTTCAATTTTTATATTTAATTTCCAACATCTTATTGTGAGTATTTTAGCATTTTTGTTTATCTTATAAAATTTCCAATCTAAGTTATTTTGAAGCCTGAGTATCCAATCTTTTGGTATTGCATTCTTCAATACAATCATTTCAGTTATCCAATTTGTTTTATTTTCCAACTTCCCTAATACCACATTTTCAGAAATTTTACCATTTTCATCAACAATATCCTTAATAAAGTGAATATTTGATTTCATCCATTGTTTGTTTATGAGTAGTTTCCCTTTATGTTTGATAAAATGGTTGCCCCATAGGGGTTGCATTAAAATTTCTAAGTTGGTTTTGGGGCTTTCTTTCTTACCCCCTCTGGCTTCCACCCAAACCTTAACAATATCTAAATAAAACTCAGGGACATTTTTAATTTTATGTATGTTTTTTACATGGTCTATGTTCATATAAAATATTGCAAACTTGTCACCATGTTCTTTAAAGTATTGATTGGGTATTTCTTTCCATGCCGCATTAGAATCATCTGTAAGTCTTATAACCCATTTTAGCATCATTGTTTTAACATGTAAGTTAATGTCAATCATGTTGAGTCCTCCATGTATGTAATCATTTGTTTCAGTATTTCTGTTTATTTTTTCACTTTTATTGCCCCATAGAAATTTGAAAATAATACTATTTATCTTTTTTAGAATGTATTTTGGCATGGTGAGAACTGAATACAAGTATGTTATTTGTGGCATAAGGAGTGATTTAATTATTTGTACTTTACCTAGCATACTTAATTGCCTGCAGGACCAAGACTTTATCTTTTTCTTTATTATACTTACACGATCTTCCCAATTTTCTCTAACATTTTATTATGATTCTTACTAAATTGAATACCTAAAGCCTTTACGAATTCAGAATCCCAATTAATGTTTTCAAAATTCTTTGGTATCTTCTGTGACTTTCCTAACTGAAACTCATATGACTTTGTTCTATTTAAAACTAATCCGGATAATGAACCAAATATTTCAATAAGATTTAAAGCCTTGGAAATATCTTGTTTACTTTTTAAGAAAAGGGTAGTGTCGTCTGCCAACTGTGAAATTTTAAAACTTTTATGATTAAAATTGAGATTAATACCTTTTAAAGTCTCTTCTTGTTTTAATTTTAGTGCCAGTGTCTCAACTGTAATTACAAAAAGAAGGGCTGATAATGGACAGCCTTGTTTTATGCCGCGTGATAAATTAAATGGTTACGAGATCCAGCCATTATTTGTAATAAAGCACTCATTTTTTGCATATAGTGTATGAACCCATTTTAGGAAAGATGCTCCAAATCCAAAATGTTTTAGTGTGTAGAACATGTAGTCCCATTCGACGGTGTCAAACGCTTTCGCGAAGTCAAGGAAGAGCATGAATCCATCAATATCATATTTCTCAGTATAATCAATAATATCTTTTACTAGCCTAATATTGTAATTTATATTTCTTCCTTTGATAAATCCGTTTTGGTCGGTACTAATGATTTTTGGTAAGATAGGTTTAAGTCTTTCGGCTAAACATCGAGCTGCTATTTTATAGTCTACGTTTAGTAAAGATATGGGACGCCAATTATTTATGTCAAGAGGATCACCTTTTTTAAACATTAAAGAGAGAATACTGCTTCGCTGTGAGTTTGAGAGCTGACCATTTTCATAGGCACTGTTAAGTGAATTTACCAACAATTTCTTAACATCTTTCCAAAATGTTAAATAAAACTCTGCAGACAGACCATCACTTCCAGGGGATTTATTTTTCTTCATGGAACTAATTGCAGAATAACATTCATCTTCTGTCAATAGGCCGTCACAGTATTTTGTATCTTCTTCATTTAAATAGATCACTTTAATCTTTTCTATGTACGATGAAACTTCAGATACATTTGGATTTTTAGATTGATAGAGATTTGCATAAAATTCTACTTCACGTTTTAGGATTTCTGTTTGGTTTATGAGAATACTTCCATTTACATCATATAATTTTACAATAGATTTTTTTGTTTGTCTGTCTTTTTCAAGATTTAGGAAAAATTTGGTACTTTTCTCGCCCTCTTCAACCCATTTTATCCTTGATCTGATTTGAGCTCCATATGTCTTTGTTGCATAAAGTGATTCTAGTTCATTTTCTATCATTTTAAGTGTTTGTGAGTTATCGTTTGTTTCTATATTTACTAATTCTTTTTCAAGTTCATTTATTCTATCCTTCTTCTTCTTAGCCTTATTTTTTCCATATCAAATTCATTTGACAATTCCTTGATTTCTATTTTGCATACTTCCCATTTTGTTTGTGAGCTTTTGCTATCATTGTTTATCATGTTACTGTATTTTTGAATACATTTTTGAATGATTGTTTTGTATTTTTCATCCTTTAGTAGATTATTATTAAGTTTCCAGTAACCTGGACCTCTTTTTATTGATTCTATGTTTATTTTCAAACTTACTGCCATATGGTCTGTGGAATTTATGATAGCTGGTCTTATATCTGAATTAATTACACGTTGTGTCATTTCATTACTGATTAAGAAATAATCTATTCTACTGGCTTCATTATCTGAGTGTTTTCTTTTCCATGTAAATTGTACCTTTTCTGAATTTTTTAACTCCCATGGGTCAATTAGCTTAAAACATTTTATTAACTTATGCAGATTTTTTACTGGTTTTCCTATTATTGTTCTTGATTTCCTATCTTTTTTGTTTTGGACCTCATTCCAGTCCCCTCCAAAAAGTAGTATTCCTTCTTTATTTTTTTCAACAAATTTACAGAGTTTTTTCAGAAATTTATTTCGTTTTGCTCTGTCGTTTGGAGCATATATGTTTATAAGTGAAAATAACATTTCATTTATTTTAACATTTACCATAATTATCCTTCCATCAGCCTCTGTTTTAGAATTTAGTATTTCAACATTTAAGTTTTTGTTTATCAGAATGCTTACGCCTTTACTATGTGAAGTGCCAAAAGAGCTAAAAGAGTGCCAATGACTACGAAAATCATAATTCAAATCTTCAGTAAAATGAGTTTCTTGCATGAATACAATATTTGATTTTTGTTGATGTACATATGTTACCAATCTATCCTTCTTTTGTTTATCTCGAAGTCCTTGTGTGTTTAATGTCAATAAATGGAGTATTTTCATATCAGTGATATTATGTTTATTTCAAAGTCTGCATTAGTAATGTGGTCATCTAGCACCTTAAAAGACTGTTCATGGTCAGTGCAAGATGACGACAGAACATGAAATGGTAGTTTATTCATTTATTTCGATTTAGACTTGTGTTCTTTAGGTTTCTTCCCTGCTGCTGACTGGATTTGTTCAGTGGGGGTTGGGGGTGATCTCACATGGTGCGGGATATTACTGGACTTCCTTTGAGGAGTGCCAGTATCCTTAAAGAACTGTGTTATAGTGGTCTTGGTAGACTTTCCATGTTGAGAAACATTACTCTTCTTAGTTTTTGAGGGATCTGAGGCAGTATTGGTAAGCTTAGCAGGCTGTGAGACTGACCCTTGTGGTACATGAGTGTCTGTCTGTAGTTCATGCTCTGAAGTTGATGCAACAGTGCTCTCATTTGGTGCAACTTCTTCCGTCTGGTCAGCCTTCTCACTGTGTGTATCACTCTCAGACTCTTCTGGGTCATCAATGAGTGGGATGGGGCAGTCAGAACTCACATGCCCTGGCGCATGACAGGACCTACAAACAATGTCACTGGTGCAATCCCTAGTATTGTGTCCCTTCTGTAAACAGTTGGAACACTCCTTCCTTTCATCTGGCTGCCCATAATGCAGTACCAATGCCCTATATTTGCCTATCTGCATAGATTTAGGAAGGTTCCCTTGAAGGTCACTCACAAAGACAAGCCTGTCTCCAGTCTCACAATTAGTCAATCGCCCCTGGAATCTTAATCTTTCCCTGTAAAGATTTACCACTTCACAACCATGTAGACTGATAGCTCTTTTTATCTGCCCATCATCTGCAGATAGTAGGATGTTTTTAACTCTGACTCTTAACAGATCATCATCTGCTGGGTACAGGCTACCTGGATTCCTACCATAGATGGGAATACTTTTGTCTCGCAAGGTCAATCTACCTTCTGCAAGTAGAGACTCCCTAGAATCGCCATCATCGGCATATATACGCCAAAGACCGCGAACTCTCTGGATCCCTGCAATCTGCTCAGATGGAATGATGGAACCTATTATAGCATATAACTCCTCGTGAGTGATATACTGCTCTTGTGTGGGTTTTTCTAATCCAAAATAATCACATTCCTTAATAAAAACGGGCTTCGCCGTTTGTCTGGGGGCTGTAACCTCGGCGTAACTTCGAGGGTGCATTCTTGGTGGTCTGACCGCCATTTTGTTTTGTTGTTGTGCTCACAGCCTCACAAATTTACAAAATTCAGATAGAAAAGACTTCAGATTGATGAAGTCTTGATGGTTTTCTCAAAACTATGGTTTTAATACCTCTTACAACTCATACACGATGAACAATCTTGTCTAGAAATGATACAAATTTGATTTTGTATGCAGAGCCACAAACCCAATACCGTAGCTAGGGGCAAATAACACCGTCTGGCGTTTTCCTGTTGGTACTGCAACAGAGTCATGTTGGAGATCCCCTCCCTCCTTTCATATGGACGCTGATACCGAGTCTTCTTGAATACCCAATCATTTCTTTTGTTGCGTGAAGTACCAAATGTATTTAGTCAATATAGAAAGAATTTGGAGTATAAGGGTACCCTCAGTATTACAGTCAATATGGAAAGGTAAAAAGTCAATGCCAAAAGCCCCCCTCTATATTACTGTTCTTCTAGAAAGTCAATATAATTGTCAATATAAGAAGTCAATGGCGTAAGGTTCCCTATCTATTTAAGATTATTGGAAGTCGATGACGTAATGTCCCTCTGTAAATTTTTTCAATGGCGTAAGGTCCCCTACGTATTACTGCATATCGAAACAGAAGTCAATGGCGTTAGGTCCCCTCTGCTCAGTTCAGTTTAATAGGCGTACCGTCAAAAATAAGCTGTCTGTTGGAATTTTGACGTATACAACGGACCCACCGAAGCAGTGAGGGTTCTTTTACATTTCTACGCCTATCCGAGACAGGGGACCCCCGTTTTATAGTCCCTTCCGAAAGACTAGGCTGGGGTTACTTGTCTATATACAAGGTGTAAGCCCACATCACCTTGCGAGGCTCCAAGTTGGTAATCGTCCCTTCACCTGGCGCTCGTCGGATTCGAACCTGCCAGTCTCATGCTTCACTGACCACGACGTACTTAACGCTTTACCAACTTAACTTATTGTCCAGACAAGGTCGGAAGGTCCCTCTGTTATTGGGGTTGGGGAGAGAGAGAGACAAGGAGGTACCACTCTTCCCCTTTCTCGTCCCTTTTCGACCTTAGGAAGTCAATGGCGTAAAGTTCCTCTCGTAAAATTGTCCGTATAAAAAGTCAATGCTGTAAGTTCCTCTCTGTATTATAATCCATAGAGAAAGTCAATGGCGTAAGGTCCCCTCTGTCTGATGGTCCATACCGAAAGTCAATGACGTAAGGTCTCCTCTGTATTATGGTCCATATAGAAAGTCAATGGCGTAAGGTCGACATTATATCATAAACCATATGGAAAGTCAATGGCATGAGGTCCCCTCTGCATTATGGTCGATGTAGAAAGTCAATGACGTGAGGTCCCCAATGTATTATGGTCCATATAGAAAGTCAATGGCGTAAGGTCCCCTCTGTATTATTATCCATATGGAAAGAAAATGGCGTAAGGTTCCCTATGTACTATGTTTTATATATAGAAAGTCAAGGGCGTAAGGTCCCCTCTGTATTATGGTCCATATAGAAAGTCAATGGCGTAAGGTCCCCTTTGTATTATGGTCTATATAGAAAGTCAATGGCGTAAGGTCCCCTATGTATTATGGTCCATATAGAAAGTCAATGGCGTAAGGTCCCCTCTGTATTATGGTCCATATAGAAAGTCAATGGTGTAGGGCCCCTCTTTATTATGGACCATGTAGAAAGTCAATTGCGAAAGGTCCCCTCTGTATTATAATCCATATAGAAAGTCAATGGCGTAAGGTCCCCTCTGTATTATAACCCAAATAGAAAGTCAATGGCGTAAGGTCCCCTCTGTATTATAATCCATATAGAAAGTCAATGGTGTAAGGTCCCCTCTGTATTATGGTCCATATAGAAAGTCAATGGTGTAAGGTCCCCTCTTTATCATAATCCATAAAGAAATGTTTAACGTCTTCAAATTCATTAGCATAATTTAAGGGCAGATAAATTTTCAGCATGAACCAGACATAGAAAGTCAATGGCGTAAGGTCCCATCTTTATTATGATCAATATAGATAGTCATTGGTGTAAAGTCCCCTCTGTATTATAATCCATATAGAAAGTCAATGGCGTAAGGTCCCCTCTGTATTATAATCCATATAGAAAGTCAATGGCGTAAGGTCCCCTCTCTATTATAATCAATATAGAAAGTCAATGGCGTAAGGTTCCTTCTATATTATAATCCATATAGAAAGTCAATGGCGAAAGATCCCCTCTGTATTATGGTCCATGTAGAGAGTCAATAGCGTAAGGTCCGCTCTTTATTATAATCAAGATAGAAAGTCAATGGCGTAAGGTCCCCTCTGTATTATTGTCAATGTAGAAAGTCAATGGCGTAAGGTCCCTTCTGTATTATGGTCCATATAGATAGTCAATGACGTAAGGTCCCCTCTTTATTATGGTTAATGTAGAAAGTGAATGGTGTAAGGTACCCTCTTTATTATAATCCATATAGAAAGTAAATGGCGTAAGGTCCCCTCTTTATTATGATCAATATAGATAGTCAATGGCGTAAGGTCCCTTCTGTATTATGATCCATATAGAAAGTCAATGGTGTAAGGTCCCCTCTGTATTATGGTCCATATAGAAAGTCAATGGCGTAAGGTCCCCTCTGTATTATGATCAAAATAGAAGTCAATGGCGTAAGGTCCCCTCTGTACTATGGTCTATATAGAAAGTCAATGGCGTAAGGTCCCCTCTGTATTACATCTATGTAGAAAGTCAATGGCGTAAGGTCCGCTCTGTATTACAATCTATGTAGAAAGTCAATGGCGTAAGGTCCCCTCTGTATTGCAAGCTATGTAGAAAGCCAATGGCGTAATGTCCCCTCTGTATTACAATCTATGTAGAAAGTCAATGGCGTAAGGTCCCCTATGTATTATGGTCTATATAGAAAGTAAATGGGGTAAGGTCCCCTTTGTATCATGATCCATATAGATAGTCAATGGCGTAAGGTTCCCTCTGTACTACAATCTATGTAGAAAGTCAATGGGGTAAGGTCCCCTCTGTACTATGGTCCGTACAGAAAGTCAATGGCGTAAGGTCCTCTCTGTATTATGATCCATAAAGAAAGTCAATGGTGTAAGGTCCCCTCTGTATTATGGTCCATATAGAAAGTCAATGGCGTAAGGTCCCCTCTGTATTATGGTCCATATAGAAAGTCAATGGCGTAAGGTCCTCTCTGTATTATGATCCATAAAGAAAGTCAATGGTGTAAGGTCCCCTCTGTATTATGGTCCATATAGAAAGTCAATGGCGTAAGGTCCCCTCTGTATTATAATCCATATGGATAGTCAATGACGTAAGGTCCCCTCTTTATTATGGTCAATGTAGAAAGTGAATGGTGTAAGGTCCCCTCTGTATTATGGTCCATATAGAAAGTCAATTGCGTAAGGTCCACTCTGTATTATGGTCCATATAGAAAGTCAATGGCGTAAGGTCCCTTCTGTATTGTGGTCCATATAGAAAGTCAATGGTGTAAGGTCCCCTCTGTATTATGGTCGATGTAGAAAGTCAATGGCGTAAGGTCCCCTAGAGCTGTATTATGATCTATATAGAAAGTAAATGGCGTGAGGCCCTTTCTGACTGTATTAAGGTCCTTAGAGAAAGTTAATGGTGTAAAGTCCCCTCTGTACTATGATCCATATAGAAAGTCTATAATGTAAGGTCCCATCTTATTCTGTATCATGATCGATTTATAATGTTTATTGCGTATGGTCCCCTTTATAGTATTGTCCATATAGAAAGTAAATGGCATAATGCCCCCTCTTTATCATTGCCCATATAGGAAGTCAATGGAGTAAGCCCCCCCGTCGGTATTTGGGAAGTCAGGAGTCAATGGCGTAAGGTCCCCTCCGTATAATTGTACATATATTCTAGGTCCCCTTCGGCCGTATCTATAGTAGTACATATAGAAAGTCAAAGCTATAAGGTACATGCTGCTTGGGGGGAGGGGTATCTGCTCTCCCCTCTTCCTATTCCATCCTCCTCATTTTCCCTTTGCTCCCTTCCTGCGAATGTCCCCTTCCTCACTCCTCTTTTCTTCCCACCTCCCACCCTTTTCTCCCTTCTCCGCCCCTTTCCTTCCCCTCCCTCATCCCTTTCTCATATCTCCCACCCAGTTCTGTCGCCCCCTCCTCCAATTATGAAAAGTCAAAAGCGTAAGGATCCCTTTTTATTAAATTCAATGTCGTAAGGTTCCCTCTGTACTATGGTCAGCACGAAAGTCAATGGCGTAAGGTCCCCTCAGTATTGTATTATAACCGATAAATCTATTTTTTTGCATAGGGACCCTACGCCATTGTATATAGCAAAATCGCTGTCATTTCGGCCCTATTTTCAAAGTTGTTTATATATCCATAATATTCTAGTTTATAAAATGTCAAATGTATGGTGAGTCCAAATCATGAAAGCTTTTTTTTTTATTTCACAGTCCTATACTGAATAATACGTCGGTCAAAACGTCTAAAAACGCTGAAATCATTGGAAATATCAATAAATGAGCGATATTTTGATACAAAACTATGAAATCAAGTTGTTATCCAGGCCTTGCCCATTAATATTTTTGTGTCAATCCATGGATTTCTGATCGGCCTTTTAATTTATATTAAAAAATCGTGGGCGAGGCCTGGAGTATAGATGAATTTTGAAGATTTGTGTGTAAAATACGATGATTTTCCTGAATTTTGTGTCATTCAAGGTAAGTGACGTCAAAACATGACGTCATACATCACGCGCGTGGCGTTGCGAGTGCTTAAAATTATGATGCGGTATTTTCTCAAACATTCAACTTTGCAAAAATGAAAATTAATGATTGGTTTATCAAAAATATTTTTCGTCGAAATTATAGGGCCGATATGAGGGGTTAGCGCACCTAGTCCTTTGGTAAAATATACCATTATTGAAGGCAATATTATAAGAAAATTAAGAGCGGATATTAAAGGTCATATATCATTTCATAATAAGCCTACTTTATATAACAGATATTGGTCATGATAATTGCTTCATGAAAATTTAAGATTTTGCCCTGAGAGGACGCTACTAAAATTTTGGCTGTGTCTTTAAATCAATTTGGCCGGAAGCATCACTGATGAGTAGTTAATATTTGAAACACATGTCTGGTGCATAATAAATTTGTTTTAAATTTTCCTCAAGAACTTATGGAGTTGGATCACTTCCGTATTTCACTATATATCATATAAAACTAGAAAAAATTCGTGATATTTAAATAGATTTACAATAAGTTTGGAGGCATAATGGATTTTTTATGACTATTCTTGCTAAATAAAGACATGATTTGTCCCGCGAACATTTATAACAATATTTGATTTGAACAAAATCAAATTTTAGGCGGTATCTTTAACATTTACTGTAATAGTCCTTAAACATTTTGAATATTTGTTGTAACTGCTATATGAGCGTATAACGCAATACAAAAGCATCAGAAATGTATGGGATGTAGTTAAAGGCTGATACAAATAAAACAAAATATGTCAATGTTTGTGAAGAATTTGATTTTTTTCTTTAAATATTGGACTTTCTCCATGAACATTGCAACTGTCCTGTGGATAGAATATTGATGATGTTCAGTTGTCATCTTGTTGGGCTGAAGTTTGAAGTTTGCCTAAATTGTTGGAGAAAGTTTTAGTATAATATCTCCTCATAGTCAATATGGAGTCTTAACAACGTCCCCGAGATTTCCCTTCATCAATTATCATTTATTTCAAATATTTTGGAGACATTCTTCTATTAAATTTTGGAGCCTATTTTGGAACAGAAAGTTGTATCTTTGATGATATAGCCCTGTCAATAGCTTGTTTTTTGAATGCGTTTAAAGTGATGTTTAAAATTAAGCCATTAACTTATTCACTTTTAGGATTTTCTCTATTTCGTCTGATTTATTTTGACATTTTTGTTGTTTGTGTATTTGTATATGTTATTCAGATTTCCTCTCTTCCTACCTCGACCATTACTGATGAAACATTATTTGACAAAATACACATAAGATGCACTTAGCTATCAAGAAAGGTTTATGTTATAAAATGATTATCTTTGATCTCACATCAACTATTTAAACATTAAAATACTATATATGGTGACCAAATATTTCGATAGAAAACACACAAGAGAAAACCATTGATATTTATGATATGTATTAAACGTTTATCTTCTATTGGATTTCCTTGTGAATTGAAAAGTAAGTAATATGACAAAAAGAAACTTGTCGATCTGAAACGTTCAAGAAAGCTTACCAATCCTATTCTTTCATTTATGTCGATTCCTTGTTGTAAACATAGCCTGACAAGTTCAATATCACCTGCTCTAGAAGCATCGTGGATATTAGTGGTCATCGTAATGCTCTGTATCAAGGTAAAATAAACATAATTATGAAATTCAGGGTTTAATTCGATTGTAAAGAAATATGGGTATACGATGACGCTTCGATTAAACGTCTGAAAACCGTATTCTATATTACTCGGCATATTTGAAAGATAGAAATAATACATTCTTTGTACTGATTCAAGCGGAGGTAATCAAAATTGTGATAAGTGTAATAAATGATGAACATAGAAAAATTAATTTATTTAATTTTGTATGGATTATCAGTCAAGTGTGTTATTTCATGAAATTACGCTAATATACCCGACAAAAAAAGAAACGCACATCATATTATATAGTGATTTTTTCAATTGACTAAAAAGATTTCGTTAGGCATTTGATTATAATCTTCTTTTCCAGCACTCGAATTACCAGGGATAAAGCACGTTTCGATCATTTTATCGCAGCTTATCACAATGATAGTGCTGAATAAAGCACGTTGTTTCTAGCTTCTGTTGCATGGCCGCATGTTTGGTATCCTTCTGAAATTTTGTTGTTTGACTACTTTCAGCAAATTTTCTATTAAAATATAGATGAATACTGGTTTCTCCATTCAAATGTAGTCAAAATATGCCAATAAATCTGAACATTAAATGTCTTAGTGGGAATATCCGTATATTGGGGTATGTTTTACAATAAAGGATATCAATATTTGGCAATTCTGATCCCAAAAGAAAACTAATTTTGTTTTCAGCCATTCTTATTTATCTGTTGCAGATTTATCTTTAACATCGCATTGAAATAAGCAAATGAAATACCAGAAAAGCTTAAAACTAACGTCCAAAATCATTGAAAATCCACGTAAAAATGACCTGTCAAGATCGAGGTATTGTTTCTGAATATTGTGACTGCGAAAAAAAGGTCAGATTCTAGCTGCAGTAGGGTAATTTTGTGCTTCGCGACACATTTAAGAGCGAAAAATATCACAACACGGACTTCATTTTCAAAAAAGTTTATGTTTGGGATGTTTTCCTCAAATTTAGACTTTCTCTTTGATGACGTCATTTGAAGCAATTAAATGAATATGTATTCAGGGAAAATTGTTTATCATCATTTGAAAAACAAATCGCAATGCCTGATATATCAGTTTGGATAGGTTAAACATCTTTAATCATTTCTAAAATGTGAACGGAATTCTCAAAAACCATTTTGTGACATTGCGTTTTGAACGAAGTGTCTTTATCATTGTGCTGTGTCTGATCACGAAGACGGATTTGTTTGGCGTTTGGCAGAATAAGTCACTCGTATACCTACAATTTATGATGGAAAAGAAAAAATACCTATAGATTACATAATTCATTTTATCGAATGAAGATTAAGTGGTGCGTTTCTTTTTTTTTGTTGGGTATATGTGCGCCTGAATCCGATATCACAAGAGTCCGCTTAGATATATAATGGGTGAGTACCATAATGACTGTTGATACAAATTATGATTTTTAAAATAAGGTACTAAAAACCCATATAACTAATGAGGCATATCAGAATGCATAATTATATAGACTGATATTATTATAATCATGATGTATGGTCTTGCTAAGAATGAAATTGAAGAAAAGTAAATACATGTGTTAAATGCATCATGTTATTGTTTGATTTCTCATAATACATAATGTATGCATTTTATGTGAAGAAAATATTGTCTACTTTAACGATAACTTGAGAACTGTGTCAGAGTGCATCGGATTTATTTTTTTCCTCCGCTTTCGCGAAAGCGCGGGGACATTAAAATTGGTCCACCACTCCGTCTGTTTGACCGTCTGTCACAAAAACTTTAACCTTGTGCATAACTTTTGAATGGTAAGTGAAAGGGGCTTTGATATTTCAAATGAGTATTCCTTGTGAAAAGACCTTTCCATGGATATCACAATTTTTGACCTTGTGACCTTGACCTTTGAGACCAACGTACCTTTAAAAAAACTTTAACCTTGTCCATAACTTTTTAATGGAAAGTGATAGGACTTTGATATTTCATATGTGTATTCCTTGTGGAAAGATCTTTCCAGGGATACAGCAATTTTTGACCTTTTGACCTTGACCTTTGAGTTTGACCTATTTATCACTAACTTTAACCTTGACCATAACTTTTGAATGGAAAGTGATAGGGCTTTCATGTTACGCATGTGTATTCCTTGTGACAAGACCTTTCCATGGATACCAACATTTTTGACGTTGTGACCTTAACCGTGGACTTTGACCTACTTATAAAAAAAACTTTGATATTGACCTTAACTTTTGAATTGGAAATTATAAGGCTTTCATATTACACATGTGTATTCCTTGTGACAAGATCTTTCCATGGATACCAAAATTGTTGCCTTGTGACCTTGACCTTGGACTTTGACCTACTTATCAAAAACTTATTCCTTGTCCATAACTTTTTAATGAAAAGTGATAGGGCTTTGATATTTCACTTGTGTATTCTTTACGAAAAAATCTTTCCATGGATACCAAAATGTTTGACCTTGTGACCTTGACCTTTCGGTTTGACGTTCTTTTCGAAAGCTTTAACCTTGACGTTAACTTGTGAACGGAAAATGATTGGGCTTTCACATTTTACATGTGTATTATTCCTTGTGACAAGACTTTTCTGCTGGTGACTTCGTGACCCACATTTAAGAACTTCAACCTTGACCATAAGTTTTTGATGGTAATTTAAATGATAAGACTTTAATATTTCACATGTCCATACTTTTTCATAACCCTTTGATTTTTTTGCAGTTAAATCTTTCATATTTAAAATTTTGATAATATACAAGTTTAAATTGACCAAGAAATTTCGACATTGATTATAATTATGAAAATCATGCAGACAATCAAACTCCACAACAACTACAGAAATGCTGTCTATGAAGAGAAGCATAATATTATATCATGTATTTTTATAATGTACCATTATTAACATTTACCATTTTTTATTTATCATTGATCATCAATATTACCATATGGAGAAAATATTTAGTAATAAGAAAGCTCTGCAAGCTTAGACATTCCCACCAACAAATATTTATGTACAGATAGAGAAAAAAGGTGCTACAGAAACTTTCGACATGAATTCGAAATATAGATAGAATAAGCAAACTGTACCTCTTATCCTTTTCTTCAGATACAAGTCCCTTTTCGGATTTCATAAGATGTCATTTTTAAACTGCATCAACTGAAAAGTTAACGTTTTACTAGTAAATAACTTCATTGATCAATTAACTGTTGAATATGAAACATAATCATCAAAGAAGTGCCCCCTATCACTTTTTAAGTCATAAAAACGAGAAAGCAAGGGAAAATTAATAGAATTTCTATTGGAACGGTTGCGAACCTCGAAATGAATAACATTCCGAAGTGAGACCAGGTGCCCTTAGTGAGTCAGCGTCTCCTGATTTCATGCAACACCCGTCGCAACAACTTCATGAAAACGAAGTCAGAATACAAGCTTTCCAAAATGAAAACTTCTAAAACTATACTGAGGATCTGATAAAGAAAATTGTAATCAGATCAATATAGAAGAATTGACTATTTGAATTTACGAAACGTGCAGAATATAAGTGCAATATTCAAATCCCTTTAATTTTCTATTTCTGTTTTAAAAGATATCGTTCACAATGGATATTTGAGACGCAGATTAAAGCAAAGTAAAAACCTAATAAAAGCCTTCACTCGAATGAAACCAAAATAACAGCATTCGTATAACTCCATGCCTGAACATTCTATTCCTTATATTCTGCCTTTATTGGCGTAACCAAAACAGGTAAATATTATCTATTCCAGAGTTCGCAATTATTTTATAGGAACTCATTAATTTTACATTGCCTTCTCAATTTTGAGACTGAAAAACTGATGGTTACTTCTATGTTTATAAAAATATAGATTCAAAACAAGCGAGCAAATGTATTCTCTGACAATGGCTATTTATCATTGCACGGGATTTCCAAATCAGTGATTTATTCTTTTTTTCAATTAAATATAAACTATTTATCTGATGTATTTGGATTAGGGAGAAGGGTAAAGGATACTGTAAAATCGAATTTAATCAAATACATTGAATAACATCATTTAAGAGCAGATAAATTTGCAGCTTAGGCCAGACGTGCACGTTTCAGGTACTGTGCTTAACCTTCGTCAGTGATCCTCAATCTACACAATGAAATCAGGCCGAAGACTATGAAAGTTGTGTTGTGTTTAAAAGCCCCTTTTCAGGTGAAAACACAAAGAAGACTGAAAAACACGAAGACCAAAGTATCATAAAGATGGACATGCATCTGGGAATATAAAAAAAACAAAGGTCTTACTGACATCAGTGAGCTTTTGCATCATCAGTGGAGTTCGACCATTTTTCAGATGCAAAGATGGTATAATCTGACAGGGTTTGGACAGATATCGCGATAAAATCCGATCTTGAAAGTTATACAGCGTTGCGATTTTTCGTACAATGCATAGTGTGTTTTTGTGACACCAGAATAATATTAATGGTAAGTCCCTTAAATGTTCCGACACATATTTGACGGAAATATGTCTACTTTTCATTCTACTGATCACAATTTGTTGATCATATCATAATAAAAAGAAATAAGAAAGTTCTAAAGTATTATACTTTCAAGTGAGCTGTTGTCATAGCGTGCCGTCAAACGTAAACTATTTACATATTCGACTTCTCTGTAACCGCTACATAGCATTCGAATTAAAAAAAAAAAAACCCTTCTGGAAGCAAGTACACATGGTCCTCTACATAGCTTGGGATTTTGGAGCCTATCGGTCAACAAATACTGCCGCCGAGGGCTCTGATTGGCTGATTCATTTTAAAGTTTCCCTCTGTAATGGCTGCTTAGAATACCACCAGTTCTTACAGGAAGGAAGTGCTTAAGGTCCTCTACAACGTTTACGATGCCCGTATCGATAGGTCAACATATATGACAACCGAGGGCTCTGATTGGCTGACGCATTTTTGACTTCTTTCCTGCAACCGATGCACAGAATTTCACGAAACTTTACATGACTATGGACTATAGGCTCTCGACTAAGTAAGTGTTCTAGGTGCCGATAGGTCAACAAATATGGCCACCGAAGGCTCTGATTGATTGACAATCATTCGACTTCTCCTCTGCAACCGGTGCACAAAATTTCGCGAAATCTTACAGGAAGTAGGTACTCAAGGGCATCCACGATATCGCCCACTATTATTCTGATGTCTGTAACTTAGGTGAACGATGTGCCTCCTAGGGCCTCTTGATTTTTTTTTTTTTTTTTTTTTTTGCAGAACGTCTTAATTTTCATCTTAACTTGAATGTTTTGAACAAAAAATTCTTAGTGAAATGTAAATGTCTACAGTTAAACTTTTTAAACACAAGTACGTGCCTAAAGATACTTTCATTGACATTATCGGATTATCATTTTGTTTAAACGATGTATTTGCCCGTTATATACATGAACTTCTGAAATTCTTTGAATTGGAATCATTCTTTGACAAAACATTATATATGCATACCTTAATGGAAGGAGGGGATCTAAAACAACATCGGGTTGTTGTACGCAAAACAAAAAATCAAAATACCCCATAAAAAGCACAGAGCAGACATGCACAGGAAAATATTAAAAAAGTATAAGGAACACAAAAACTTCAGATTAAAACACACATGTTGTACCCATAGAAAGGAGGAGGGTATCCATGTCCCAACTCCTAAAAACACTCGGTTGTAGCACCGACAACATAACACCAAAACATCCAATGCAAAAAAAAACCCCAAAAGCATTTAACAGGTCTGGTCGATTACTCTTTATGGTATTTAAGGCCGGAAAATACCGAGTACTATTTAAGAGTCATTCTCTGTAAGCATCAAAGAATTCTCAGAAAACTCGGAAATCGCATATCTCAGATTTTGATGATTTTCACTATGTAAACTAAGTTTGACCCCCTGACAATGAAAATGACATTGGTTTTTGTATATGGCCATCCGTTGCCATGGTAACCATACCACCCCATTTTGGCCAGAAAATGGGCTTTTGCAAGCTCGAAATTAGCAACTTTCATGTCCGTTTTTCACAATGATAGTCTGTAGGTGGGTTATATTTTGACATATGATGAAAAACTACTTACATATATGTTTGATATGAGACATTACTTTTTGGTTGAAATATGGGGGAAAAGTATTATTTTTTATTGCAAACTGTCCATATTTTGACATTTTCCAAAAATACAAAATACACCATTTTTGGCGATCCATAGAAAAATAACGCAGCATAAGTTAAATAGTGGAACAGGCCGTAATGAATCATTGATCCATTTTGAGAAAAATATAAAAAATCCAGAGATGTTATTTTTGTTTAAAGAAAATAAATTCAATTTAAAAATGGTTACCATGGCAACATCTGCATTTTACATGATATATGTTTTTCATCAAGTACCTTAATTTATGGACAAGATAAACGATCAAATATGGTATATTAAGCAAGTTCACACTTTTTGTAACATTTTAATATCCACTATATTGGTATCTTATCATTGGTTGCTATGGTAACCATGGCCGAAAAGGTACAATTCTAACTTTTTATTCAAATTTTCCGTCGTTTTTAGGAGTTTTTGTACATTTGAATTAAATTAAATAGATAATTTCTATGTTTTCCTTTGAATGATATTCCATTTTCCCAAAATCATTGAAATTCTGGAGAAATATATAGAAAAAACACAAGAACTTCTCCATAGCAACGCACACCATCGTTGCAGATACAGAGCTTAAACAAAGCCATGTTATATGATTTTTACAATAAGTATCTCGAATCATGGGAGAGATAAACAACCAATTGTGGTAAATTAAGCAAGGTCACACTTTTTGTGACATCTAAATATCAAGTATATATGTATTTTATCATTTGTTGCTATGGTAACCATGCCCTGAAATGTATCATTTTCACTTTTTATTCAAATTTTCGGTCTTTTTTTTCAGAATTTTTGTACAGTTTGAGTAAATTAAAGTGGTAATTCCTATGTTTTCCTTTGAATAATATTCAATTTCCGAAAATCATCCAAATTCTCGAGAAATATGTAGAAAAAACGCAAGAATGCCTCCTTAGCAACGCACAAAATCGTTACAGATACAGAGCTGTAACGAGGCCATGATATATGTTTTACATTAAGTATCTCAGGTCATGGGAGAGATAAACAACCAATTGTGGAATATTAAGCCAGTTCACACTTTTTGTGACATTTAGATATAAAATATATTGATATTTTATCATTGGTTGCTATGGTAACCATGCTCTAAAAGGTACCATTCTCACTTTTTATTCAAATTTTCCGTCATTTTTTTTTTAGAGTTTTTGAAAAGCTGAAGTAAATCTAAGTGATAATGTCTATGTTTTCCTGTGAATAATATTCCATTTTCCCAAAATCATTGAAATTCTGGAAAAATATATAGAAAAACGCAAGAATGTCTCCATAGCAACGCATGCAATTATTACAGATACACAGCTGTATTAAGGCCATGATATATGTTTTACATTAAGTATCTCAAGTCATGGGAAAGATAAACAACCAATTGTGGTATATAAAGCATGCAAAAAAGATACATTCTTTACTTTTTCGATGCTTATGTACATTTGAATTAAAAAGACAGTTCCGATATTCTCCTATACTTGATATTTATATTTCTGATTGTTTTTTTTTGAGAAATGTTCAGTAAATGTAATAAATCTCCATAGCAATGCAATCAATTAGAAATGATACACAACTAAAACAATGCCATGCTTTATGTTCTACATTCAGTTGCTCAAATTATTAAAGAGATAAACAGTCAATTCTGATGTAGAAAGCAAGTTCACAGTTTAGTGACATTTTAATATCAATAAAATCTTGATATTTTGTCATCGGTTGCCACGGCAACCATGCAAAAAAGGTGCATTTTTCACTTTTGAGCAAATTTTCCGTTCTTTTTTTTTTTTATTGTTTTTGTATATTTGATCTAAATTAAGGAGACAATTCCTATGTTTCCTATAATTAATTTTCCTTAAAAGTAATTGAACTTCTGGAGAAATATGTAGAAGAAATGCAACAAGTCTCTATGACAAAGCACACAATTTTTACTAATACAAAGCCAGAATTTCGTATAAAGCTTTTGAAATTTCGGGATTTTTAATATCTCACCAATGAATACTTTGTTGCATAAAATAAGTACATTTTATGAAAATAATGAGAGTTGAATACCTACAGGCATGCTCTTCTCATTATTTTTCATCAGTATGTCGAATTTCAAAAGTCTAAGTTGAAAAGCTACATGTATACCTTGGAAGCTGGAGTCATCGGTTCATATCAAAATAATGATCTTACTAGATCTGCTAAAGATTGGCCTAGCTTCTTTGACTTCATTCTGTTATAGTTTGGAATTTCTGGGTGTGTTTACCAGGATATGAAGCATAAAAAAGCTTCCTTAAATACGTACGTCTTCAGTTATTGCATTGATATTTAATAAAGATTTACCTAAGTTTGACCTTGACTTGACCTTGAAGGTTTAAAATTAATAGGCATGTTCAACTAAGGATTCTTTATACATGTATGTATATTATATCTATTTATTGAAATTGCCAAGTTTGACCTTGACCTCTGACCTTGAAGGGTCAAAATTTATATGCATATTTCACAAATGATCTTTAATTTGTGTATGAAATGTGAAAGCTGTACCTTGAAAACTTTTCGGGTCAGAACTTTCCGGGTCAGAACCAAATTAATGACATTTTATTGAATTTTGCCAAAGATTGACCTGGACATTAGACCATGAAGTTTAAAAATTTATAAGCATGTTTCTCTCATGATCCTTTATCTGAAAGATATACACTATTTACTTGAGTTATCGCGTCGGACAGACGGAATACGTGATTCCTATAGGGCTCCCACATTATCAAACAGGGCCTTAAATAGTTGGAAATTGCAGAAAATCAGCACATCAGATCTTATAAAGCACGGTTGCTATGGAAACCATTTCAAAAATATAGACAGCTTGACTTCCCAAATTGATTTAATTGATTGAGAATCATCATTAAAAATGAAGTTTATACAAAGATACAATTCTGTACATCTTTAACAATTTAATTTTTGAAGTTTTTTGGTGATTTTTATATTGAAAATACAGCTATTTCCCATATCATTTCATGATTCCCCCCCCCCCTGAATTTCTTTTGAAGGCTCAATATTTTATCTATCAAGTTTCAAAAATATTTTTTTGCTTCAAATTTTAGAGAAAAAGACCGAAAATAAAAGTTTTTCACCAAAACACTGAAAAAAATATGTCAGTCTAAAAGCTCATAAGAGCTTATGTTGCACTTGTTACTTTGACATGCCGACGCAAAATAAGGCTCATCTTATCTTTAACAACTAGGAATTTGCACAATGGAAAATGGAATATCATTTATTGGAAAACACAGGAATGGTCTCTGTAATTTCATTAAAATATTCAAAAACAATAAGAAAAAAAAAAGAAGAATGAAAAATTTGCATAAAAGGGAAAATTGTACCTTTTTTGGTGTGGTTGCCATGGCAACCGATGATTGAATATCAACATCATTGATATTAAAATGTCACAAAACTGCTAATTTGCTTAATAAACCAAAGTTGATTTTTAATCTTTTTCATAATTTGAGAATTTGGATGTAAAACATATATCATGTATTTCTTTTGGATTTATGTCAACTATAATTTTATGCGTTGCTAAGGAGATTTCTTGCATTTTTTATACATAATTCTCAAGAAATCCAATGATGTTAGTGAATGGACAATAAGGTATAGGAATACATAGGAACTGTCTCTTCAATTCTATTTAAATGTACCACTACAGTCCAAAACAATTGAAAATTGGCAGAAAAAGCTTAAATTGTACCTTTTTTGCATGGTTACCATGGCAACCAATTACATAATACCAACATTATTGAACAAAAGACTATCACAGATACTGTAAAATTGCTGAATATACCATAATTGGTTGTTTATCTCTTCAATGATTTGAGATACTTAATGTAATACATATATTACTGCTTTGTTTTGGTTGTGTATCATATATGATTGTGTGTGTTGCTATGGAGATTTCCTTGCATGTTTTCTATATATTTCTAAAACATTCAATAATTCTGGAAAAATGGAATCTCATTTATAGGAAAACATAGGAATTGTCTCTTTAATTTAATTCATTTAAACATCAAACAATGACTGGAAATTAGTATAAAAAGTGAAAATTGTACCTTTATGTGGATAGTTACCATGGCAACCGATGATGAAATATTGACATAATTGATATAAAAGTGTAACAGTAACTGCTAACTTGCTTAATATACCGAAAATGGTTGCTTATTTTTTCCATGATTTGAGATACTTATGTAAAACATATATCATGACTTTGCTTTAGCTTTGTATCTGATAGAATAGTGTGCGTTGCTATGGAGACTTTCTTGCATTTTTTTTCTAACATGTCTCTCTTTAACAACTAGGAATTTGCACAATGGAAAATGGAATATCATTTATTGGAAAACACAGGAATGGTCTCTGTAATTTCATTAAAATATTCAAAAACAATAAGAAAAAAAAGAAGAATGAAAAATTTGCATAAAAGGGAAAATTGTACCTTTTTTGGTGTGGTTGCCATGGCAACCGATGATTGAATATCAACATCATTGATATTAAAATGTCACAAAACTGCTAATTTGCTTAATAAACCAAAGTTGATTTTTAATCTTTTTCATAATTTGAGAATTTGGATGTAAAACATATATCATGTATTTCTTTTGGATTTATATCAACTATAATTTTATGCGTTGCTAAGGAGATTTCTTGCATTTTTTATACATAATTCTCAAGAAATCCAATGATGTTAGTGAATGGACAATAAGGTATAGGAATACATAGGAACTGTCTCTTCAATTCTATTTAAATGTACCACTACAGTCCAAAACAATTGAAAATTGGCAGAAAAAGCTTAAATTGTACCTTTTTTGCATGGTTACCATGGCAACCAATTACATAATACCAACATAATTGAACAAAAGACTATCAAGATACTGTAAAATTGCTGAATATACCATAATTGGTTGTTTATCTCTTCAATGATTTGAGATACTTAATGTAATACATATATTACTGCTTTGTTTTGGTTGTGTATCATATATGATTGTGTGTGTTGTTATGGAGATTTCCTTGCATGTTTTCTATATATTTCTAAAACATTCAATAATTCTGGAAAAATGGAATCTCATTTATAGGAAAACATAGGAATTGTCTCTTTAATTTAATTCATTTAAACATCAAACAATGACTGGAAATTAGTATAAAAAGTGAAAATTGTACCTTTATGTGGATAGTTACCATGGTAACCGATGATGAAATATTGACATAATTGATATAAAAGTGAAACAGTAACTGCTAACTTGCTTAATATACCGAAAATGGTTCCTTATTTTTTTCATGATTTGAGATACTTATGTAAAACATATATCATGACTTTGCTTTAGCTTTGTATCTGATAGAATAGTGTGCGTTGCTATGGAGACTTTCTTGCATTTTTTTTTTCTAACATGTCTCTCGAATTTAAATGAATTTTGGAAAATGAAATAGAATTCATAGGAAAACGTAGAAATTGTCTCTTTAATCTAATTCAAATGTACAAAAACACCAAAAAACAACGGAAATTTTGAATAAAAAGTGAAGATTGTACCTTTTTGGGCGTGATTACCATGGCAACCGATGATGAAATGCCAACATATGTGATATTAAAATGTCAGAAAGATTATGAACTTGCTTAATATACCATAATTGGTTGTTTATCTTGTCTATGAATTGAGATAATTAATATAAAACATATATCATGTAAAATGCAGATGTTGCCATGGTAACCATTTTTAAATTGAATTTATTTTCTTTAAACAAAAATAACATCTCTGGATTTTTTATATTTTTCTCATAATGGATCAATGATTCATTAGGGCCTATTCCATTATTTAACTTATGCTGCGTTATTTTTCTATGAATCGCCAAAAATGGTATATTTCTGTATTTTTGGAAAATGTCAAAATATGGACAGTTTGCAATAAAAAACAATACTTTTCTCTCACATTTCGACCAAAAGTTGATGTCCCATATCAAAGATCAATGTAAGTAGTTTTACATCATAAGTTAAAATATAATCCACCTATGGACTATCATTGTGAAAAGCAGACATGAAAGTTGCTCATTTTGAGCTTGCAAAAGCCCATTTTCTGGCCAAAATGGGGTGGTATGGTTACCATGGCAACGGATGGCCATATACACAAACCAATGTCATTTTCATTGTCAGGGGGTCAAACTTGGCTTACATAGTGAAAATCATCCAAATCTGAGACATGCGATTTCCGACCCACTTTGATGCTTACAGAGAATGACTCTTAAGGAAACTCTACGAGTTTTCTCGAGTGAACTACCGTTTTTCGACCAATGAGCGTTTTAAGGTGGGTCCCTACTCGTAAATTTAACAGATGAGTTTTGTATTTTAAGGTTATTTTCTATACATAATAGGTAAAATGACATAATGAACACAGACATAGATAGGTAATTTTGTTTTTAATTAAAAATACGGTACATTAAAGAAAGGTACCCTAACACTGAAAAAATTGAGAAATATCAAATATCCATCATATGCTTTTGAACCCTCCAAATTCAGTGATGATACGAGTATGTTTATTTGTTCTGTTTTATTTTATGATAACAAGTCATACAGAAGAAATACAACACATAAAATGATATTGTAACATAAATCAAAGTATGATATATCTCCAAACATTAGGGTACCCCCTTATAATTTCATAACATTATTGACCAAGAATATGTACTAAATTCAACTTTTTGCATAAAAAACAGATGATTTTTTTGTTCATTTTGTAATATTTCATAAAATTATGTATGTAGATGAAGAAAAAATCACATACAGGTACACAGTTTTTGAAATGATCATGGTATGGCTCCAAACATTGGGGTACCCCTTACAATGTTATCATATTTTCGACAAATAGTATATAGTTTATCACATTTTTATGCAAAAAACAACGGATGGAATTTCTTCAAATTGGATCATTTTATACGATAATGTGTATAGATGGTGAAAAAAATCACATACAGGTATACAATTTTATAAATGATCAAGATATTGCTACAAACATAAGGGTACCCTCTTATAATTTCATCACATTTTCAACTAAGAAATTATACTATATGACTGGTGTGGACATTGATAGATTGCACCATCTTTTGCTTCTTTTGGCATTTAAGATCTTCTGTCTGTGTTTTTCAATGCGCTGGCTCGTCCCTCACCAGCCATTGTAAAACGTTATACACAGACTGCTGCATATAAGGAAAAACCTATAACGGTTCGAGTAGGGAGCCACCTTAATGTTTGCCACATCTAGGGATATTGTAAATAAATAACACGTGCTTATGTTCACTTTTGGAACTAATGTTTTAAAATGCTCTGGGATAAAACTATAGGTATTTTTCTTGGTTTATCAGTAATCCCTTATTCTTAGATATATGTTCTTGAAATCTACCGTTGACTTTTTATGATTCAACACATGAGAACAGTGTCAATTACAAGTATAACATGGTGAGTTATCGACAGGCACATTCATGCACGAATTAATAATTGCGGTTCATCTTATTCGAATGCGAAAGTACCGTCGATAATATTTATCCTGACTTGCGATGCGGAACTTGGATAGACGTGCGGGAGGATAGATGGGTATATTTATGCCCATGGGAATTTTTCCCAGGGAGTTGGTCTAAACCGTCAGGGGAGGTGGTTCAGCTTTTGGGTCAAATTCATGAAAAATATTCGTCAAGTGGAGAAAATCGGTAATAAAAAAAAAGAAAAACGTTATAGGCCAAAGTCCAGTGATTTGGTCCTGACTCCCATGTTCCCTTCTAGATCTACTCTTGATACCGCTAATTAATTCCGTTGCCACAAAACATGCGACTTTTTTGTGCTTACTCGTCATTTAACCACTTGTTATGTCGATGGCATATTCTTTTTTTTAATTTCAAAACTAGCATCCGACGTCTTTTTTCATCCAAAATATACCAAAATCAAATATATTTTTTTTCACATTGCATGACTCTTCAATATATATATTTTTGCGCCACATGATGCACGCATGAAATGTCAAAAAGAAAACTATATATATTCATTAATATGTGTTAAAAGGGGTCTCTGATCACGATTTTGTGAAAATCATACAAACTGTACGTTTAAGAACACGAAGGAAACGATAGATACTTAGATAAACTTTATTGTAGATGGCGCCATTGAAATGAATTTAAGCTGCGTACCCGTACCGTTCACGGCAAAATGCAGCTTCTATTAATTCATAGGCGGATCCAGAAGTTTTCAAGGAGGGATCACCCTATTTTCATTATTATTAAATCCCTCGATTCTAAGGTTTAATCTATATTTAACCGACAAATACGAACAAATAAAGAAGCAAAGAAAAATGATAAATAAAGGAGCTTCAAATAAGATAATCAAAAGAGGTTATCAATTCACAATTTTCCCGTGTGATTGTCAAAATAAGATGTATTCGTCTGAATTTTAATATGTAAGACATGTAGAATCAGAGAAAAAATAAGAATATGAGAAAGTAAGACAAAGATAGGATCGAGGGACAATATGACCATGATGATGTGTTTTATTTTAAGGGTTGGGGCTTCACTATCCCTATTAGTACAAGTAAGATGACTTGGTCGACCAGTTTTGTAAAATGCCTGCTCTCGATTTCTCTCATATACGTGCTTGATGTGAGTTTGATACTAACACGTTACTGGTATTAGGGGTTTTAAAAAAAATCTTTCTAAACGATGGAAGGACACCGACTCATTCGATCGACCTGGAAACCCCTCTGTATCCACCATTGGAGCTCTAACACATCACAGTACTGTTGTGGGTCATGTATTGTTTTAGTTTTACTTTATGTGTAGGTACACATGTACTTAGTCATATTATTTAATGATTTCATAATAATTCTTTCTAGATTTTACTATGTCATGTTTGTTTCATTAGAGAATATTCCAGTATGTTCTTTGTTACATCATTATCCTCACATGACTGTGATTTCTAGAATTTACTCTATTGTTAATCATGTGTAATGAGTCATTGTTCTAGAAGCTTCTGGTAAATTCATTTGTATTAAGTATATATACCTCTGAGGAACTGTGTTGAAGGGACATTCGTACACATTCGTAGACACGATTCATTCATCTATTCTGATATACTGGGACACTTTATTTGTTGAGACTTTAATCCATTTAACAACGTTTGGACACCGATCTTTCGAGAACGTTTGTGATTACCGGAAACCCATTCGATAGACTTTGTGGACCGTAACGGACACTTTGATCCGGACATTGTATTGTGAGTTGTAATCGTTTTAAATATATATATTTTGTACATAATTAAACTTGTAAATTATATTCTGTCTTTGTCTGATTTTTGCTGGCGTTTTGGGGTATTCTGACCCATAACAGAATTGGGGGCTCGTCCGGGATCGTAATCTCTGCATATTTGCATTTTTACGTAAAGTTCGTTTTTGAAAAAAGGAAAATTCTTAAAACTTTTGCCAGCAGAAATCAATCATGGTATTTTCGGTCACTGAATTTTTGAAATCGCCGACTGTAGATGAGTTCGAATCATTGAAAAAAGATGATTTGATTGGTTTAGGTCTTCACTTGAAGTTAGATGTAAAATCTTCTATGAGAAAACAAGAAATTAGAAATATTGTGGCTAAAAAGCTTTTAGCTGAGGAAATCTTTTCGTCATACGATTTTCCTGTTGAACCTGTTTCAAGCGAAACCAAAATGTCAAAATTTGAGTTTGAATTAGAGAAAATGAAAATTCAATTACAATTTGAAAAAGAAGAAAAAGAAAGAGAGAAACAGGAACGTATGCACGAGAAAGAACTCCAGTTTGAGTTAGAAAAGTTAAAGTTAGGGAAAAGCACTAAGGAAAATCCTGTTCCTTCGCCTGTCAAGTCTGAATTCGACGCCGCCAAAAACATCCGATTAGTACCAAAATTTCAAGAAAAGTCCGTGGACAAATATTTTCCACATTTTGAGAAAATCGCGGCCAATCTGAAGTGGCCACGCGATTTTTGGCCAACTTTATTACAAAGCGTACTTATTGGCAAAGCGGCTGAAGTGTACTCGGCGCTCAGTATTGCTGAGAGTTCAGACTATGACAAGGTCAAGGACACGATTTTGAGAGCATATCAGTTAGTACCTGAGGCGTACAGACAAAAGTTTAGAAAGTACAAAAAGTTTGAAAATCAAACATATGTTGAATTTGCTCGAGAAAAAGAAGATTTATTTGATCAGTGGTTTCGATCTAAGAAAATTCCCAATTAATTTGACAATTTGCGTCAAATCATTCTGATAGAAGAGTTCAAAGAGTGTGTACATCAAGATTTAAGAACTCATTTGGAAGACAAAAATGTTAAAACTCTTGAAGAAGCCGCTGTTTTGTCTGATACGTATGCTCTCACTCATAAGAAAAATTTTGTGTCAAAAACTCAATCTAGCGATAGTGCAAAAACGTCAGATTTTCCAAAGAAAAATTTACAAGAGTCTCAGTCGTCCATTAGTTCCCAGTCACCATCTCAAGGTGGTTCTACGTCCGGACCTAGGTCCGAGCGTTCTGAGGCATCCCTAGGGGTGGGGTCGCTTCCTACATGCAATTATTGTAAGAAAAAAGGTCATGTTATTGGTGAGTGTTTGAAGCTTAAGAAGAAAAAAGAACTTAAGTCACAGGCCTGTGCGTCTGTTAGAAATGATAGGAAAGCCTTAGATTCGATTTGTTCTGACACTCCTGAGATTCAGGGTTCTAAGTCCAGTTCTGATGATTTTGTGGAGGATCATTATAAGCCCTTTTTGTCACAGGGACTTGTTTCACTCAGTGATTCTAGCGAAGCGTTGCCTGTTCAGATTTTGAGAGATACTGGTGCTGCCCAGACGTTATTGTTAGAGGGTTCATTGCCTTTGTCTGAGCACACTTTTACTGGTAGGTCAGTTTTATTACAGGGTGTGGAGCTAGGCGTCATTGATGTTCCCCTTCATGAAATTTATTTGAAGTCAGACTTAATTACTGGACCTGTTATCGTAGGTGTTCGACCTACTCTTCCCGTTCAAGGCGTTTCCTTGTTGCTTGGCAACGATTTAGCTGGCGGCAAAGTTGTAGCCGATCCGATTGTTTGTGAGAAAATCACGTCCGATGTCGTGTCCGATGATGAAGACGACGACTTGTACCCAGCTTGCGCTGTTACCAGGGCGATGGCCAGGAACAGACTAAAAGAGGCTGAGAGTACTTCTGCACTTAACGAGGACCATCCCTCCAAAAATATAGACCTTTCTGACACATTCATGTCTACCATTGATGACAGCGTTCCTGAGACGTCAGTACCACTTCATGTTGACAAGTCTCCAACAGTACCTGGTGATGATTCCCATCCGCCATTAGACAGAGATGCAGATGCCTTAAGCCGTGAGCAGCTCCTCTCCGAGCAAACTAAAGATCCGGAGATCATCCGACTAAGCAAGAGGGCCCTTCCCCGAGAAGAAGCGGACAAAGTCGGAGAGTGCTTCTACATACAAGATGGCATCCTCATGCGGAAATGGAGACCACCCGATGCACCCCCTAATGAAGTGTGGCGGGTCGTTCACCAGATAGTGGTTCCAGTAGCGTATCGCGGGGACATCATGAGTTTAGCTCACGACACACCCATGGCAGGTCATTTAGGTGTCAATAAGACTTATAATAGGATTTTAAATCACTTTTACTGGCCTAAGTTGAGAAAAGATGTGTCTGAGTTTTGTAAGTCTTGTCATAATTGTCAGATGGTAGGTAAACCCAATCAAGTTATACCACCTGCTCCCCTCCAACCCATTCCAGCCTTCGAGGAACCTTTTAGTAGGGTGTTAGTTGATTGTGTAGGTCCTTTGCCTAGGACTAGGTCAGGGAATCAGTACTTACTGACAATTATGTGTACTTCGACTAGGTTTCCTGAAGCCATACCTCTAAGGAATATTAAGGCAAAGACCATAGTTAAGGCCCTTACAAAGTTTTTCAGTTTCGTAGGTGCTCCCAAGGCTATTCAGTCAGATCAGGGTTCGAATTTTATGTCAGGATTGTTTCAGCAGGTTATGCATGAGCTAGGTATCAGGCAGTATAAATCTTCTGCTTACCATCCTGAGTCCCAGGGGGCACTTGAACGCTTTCATCAAACCCTTAAAACTATGATGAAAACATATTGTCACCAGTATGGAAAAGACTGGGATGAAGGGGTTCACCTCGTGTTGTTTGCGGCACGAGAAGCGGTTCAGGAGTCCCTGGGGTTCAGTCCCTTTGAGCTAGTTTTTGGGCATACGGTCAGGGGGCCATCGAAGTTATTGAAGGAAAAATGGTTGACTGAGACTAGCGATTTGAATCTCTTAGACTATGTGTCTAATTTCAAAGAGAAATTATATAATGCTTGCAAATTAGCTCAAGAAAATCTCAAAACCTCACAAATGAAAATGAAAACATGGTATGACAAAGAATCTAGAAACAGAGTTTTTAAACCAGGCGATAAAGTTCTTGTATTTTTGCCTATCCCTGGTCATCCTTTGCAAGCTAGATATTTCGGTCCTTATGAGATTGAGAGTAAAATTAGTGATGTTAACTATGTGGTTAAGACACCAGGTCGGCGAAAAGAAAAAAGAGTGTGTCATGTTAATATGTTGAAAGAGTATTTTGATAGAAGTGACCGAAATTTTGTTAAACCAGTTTCCACTTTGGCCAATGTAAATACATTAGAAAATTGTGTTGAACCTGAATGTAATGAAGAGACTGTCGAAAAAGACTTCGCTCAAAGTGTCCGTTTGAAGAATTCTGAAATTCTGACAAATCCGGAAGTGAAACTCGGACATTTGACCGTCCATCAAAAAGAGGAAGTGCACCAATTAATGCGGGAATATACGACCATCTTTCCGGACGTTCCAAAAAAGACGAATGCATCTCATCATGACGTTATTGTGGGTGATGCGTCACCTATCAAACAGCATCCCTATCGGTTAAACCCGATAAAGCTTCAATACATGCGGAAAGAAATTCAATACATGCTTGAAAATGACATTATTGAACCCAGCAATAGTGATTGGAGTTCCCCATGTATTCTTGTTCCGAAGCCAGACGGAACTTACCGATTGTGTACGGACTTTAGAAAAGTCAATTCAATCACCAAAACTGACTCTTATCCGATCCCAAGAATCGATGACTGTATCGATAAAATTGGCAGTGCAAAATTTGTCAGTAAATTTGACTTGCTTAAAGGCTATTGGCAGGTCCCGCTTACCGAGAGAGCCAGAGAAATATCGGCATTTGCGACTCCAGATGGGCTATACCAATATAAAGTAATGCCCTTTGGTATGAAAAACGCACCAGCCACATTCCAGAGGATGATTCATTCGCTCCTAAATCATCTCGAAGGATGCGAGGCGTACATCGATGACGTCATCATCTACAGCGACACCTGGGATGATCATCTCCGAATCATGCGTACTTTCTTCGACATACTGGCGAAAGCAAACCTCACAGTGAACCTTGCGAAAAGTGAATTTTGTCATGCGACTGTAGAATATTTGGGTCACAAAGTAGGTCAAGGTTTTGTTACTCCTATCATGGCCAAGGTGGAAGCTATTTCAAAGTTCCCGATTCCTACCAATAAGAAAGAGATAATGAGATTTTTGGGAATGGCAGGATTTTACAGAAAATTTTGTCCAAATTTCTCGTCAGTTGTTGGTCCACTTACCAATCTGTTACAGAAGAGAGTGAATTTTGCATGGACCAATGACTGTGACGAATCTTTTAAGAAAATCAAATGTGTTCTTATGAATAGTCCTGTCCTGTCAGCTCCAAATTTTGATAAGCAATTTAAGCTTACTGTTGATGCCAGTGACGTAGGAATCGGGGCTGCTTTGTTTCAAGAAAATGATGATGGTGTAGATAGAGTTGTTTGTTATTTTTCAAAGAAATTGACAAAATGTCAAAAGAATTACTCTACTATTGAAAAAGAGTGTCTTGCATTATTGTTAGCTTTACAACATTTTGATGTTTATTTGAATGTTACTTTACATCCCATTCTTGTGTTTACTGACCACAACCCTCTCACATTTTTGCACAAAATGTCAAACAAGAATCAAAGACTTACAAGGTGGAGTTTATTGTTGCAAGAGTACAATATCATTATTAACCATATCAAGGGCAAAGACAATGTGATTGCAGATGCACTATCGAGAGTTTCATGAGTGATTTTTGCAGAATTTACCACCTAAGTTTTCATTGACATTCAAACTTTTTTTAAGGGGGGAGGTGTTGTGGGTCATGTATTGTTTTAGTTTTACTTTATGTGTAGGTACACATGTACTTAGTCATATTATTTAATGATTTCATAATAATTCTTTCTAGATTTTACTATGTCATGTTTGTTTCATTAGAGAATATTCCAGTATGTTCTTTGTTACATCATTATCCTCACATGACTGTGATTTCTAGAATTTACTCTATTGTTAATCATGTGTAATGAGTCATTGTTCTAGAAGCTTCTGGTAAATTCATTTGTATTAAGTATATATACCTCTGAGGAACTGTGTTGAAGGGACATTCGTACACATTCGTAGACACGATTCATTCATCTATTCTGATATACTGGGACACTTTATTTGTTGAGACTTTAATCCATTTAACAACGTTTGGACACCGATCTTTCGAGAACGTTTGTGATTACCGGAAACCCATTCGATAGACTTTGTGGACCGTAACGGACACTTTGATCCGGACATTGTATTGTGAGTTGTAATCGTTTTAAATATATATATTTTGTACATAA
The DNA here is from genome assembly GCA_033119305.1 of Pinctada imbricata. NCBI lineage: Eukaryota > Metazoa > Mollusca > Bivalvia > Pterioida > Pteriidae > Pinctada > Pinctada imbricata. Next base: position 19,681,384 of record VSWD01000006.1, read on the forward strand.
TTAAACTTGTAAATTATATTCTGTCTTTGTCTGATTTTTGCTGGCGTTTTGGGGTATTCTGACCCATAACAGTACTCAGTTTAATGTTCATACTCCTAAAAGCACGATATCAACGGTTTACTTATTAGGGTTGATACATGTGTATAATGTTGCTGTTAAAATTTTCTTGAGTAATGTATGATGAAATCCTTCGGTAGATATTTTGAAAAACGTATCAATGAATACGGAATTGCTAATGGAATTAGATTTAACCTGTCCGAATTTATCCCAGAGCAACATAAATATTATAACATAAACAAAAAGGATATCTAACAAGTAAGTCAGGGTCAAGAAGTAGAAACATTGTCATATCTCGAAAGGTCTTGACACAGAAATATATAACAAATTGTATCAAAATCCTATCATTTACAATTCAAGAATAATTTTCAATTAGATAAAAAAACATACCCCCTTACAAACAGACACGGACTGAAGGACGAACAACAGACACTTAATGTCGCTATGCTTGGCAGGCGTGTACATATATCAGTTCAGTCGATGAGTTTGCTATAATATAAATTATAATGTTTCAAATCAATTACTGAAAAAATTAAAAATAAATAGATATTAACTGCCTTGATATATCTACATATACATGGTTTTTAATTTTCTCTTTTATTCTTTAAACATTTGTTTACATTGTAACTTAATTATGAATTTTTTTTTGTATTTATGCATCAGAATGTAAGATTTATGTACTTACACAAAGGTTTACATTTTGTCTTCTTTGATAACAAATCATGATCACCCTCTTGTCTGCATTTCTCCAACTGTGCTAAAAATTGTAAAATTTAGACCCTGGTTACATGTTAATCATTTAAAGAAGTTCACATCCATGCAGATTACCATATCATAATGCGCACCCCGTGTAAACTATTATAATAACTAACAGAAGTAATACGTTAAACATTTCAGATAAACTTTTAATCTTCCTAAACAAATATTGATTGTTTACTGGACTAAGCTAGACGAGATAATACAATGTACATTTCCGTTGCAAACTAGCTACCTCGATCGGGGAAAATTCAGCATGCGAAAAAGCGAGATAAATTCTGTGTCCTGAATCAAGTTTACATCATATAATTGTTATTGACAGACAGATAGATAGATAGTTTATTTCTCTAAAACCAATACACAAAAGTACAGACAGAGTGTACAAATATGTATATATATACAATATGATTACAATGACTGAGGTGGTTAGTGACATTAAATGCATACATTGTATTTTTTTTCCTGACTAAATAAATATTTGGAGATAAAGTGTGAAATAAGACATATATAAAGATTGCATCAGAGGACTTACAGTTTCATTTATAATTTAGGCCTTTCTATTCAACTAAATTTTAAAATCCAAGAATTTTCCTTTGAAAGTGTTTCACGACTTTTGTATCTGTGTCTGAATAGCAATAAGGAACTTTGAAATGAGAAAGACATGCTAATTATCGCAAAATAATTAATTTCTATTACAGAATTTTATTAAACTCTTCCTAAGAAGGGAAGCTGTAAAATTTGACAAACATTTGATTCCCAGGACTCATCTTGAGTTACCGAATTTAACGGGTCCTTTAAAATATGAAACGCACAAGAAACGAAATGAAAAGTAACGAAACGAAACTAATTTGTTAATTTTTTATTTTATTTTATTTTTTTATTTATTCATTTTTATTTTTACGAAGAATAAAAAATCGTAAAATTCAATTTCAGGTTCGCGTGATCATTTAACTTATTTAATCAAAATTTACGAAAAAATTAAAATCAAACAGTATTTAACACAAGTTGTTCACAAAAGCAAATAAAACAAATTACAAAAATAAAAAAAAATGAAAATTTCACGATGACGTCACGCGATACCCGAACCACCTTAATTTGAGATATCCCTCTTCTTTTTTGCATTGATTTTTTTGCTTTCGACATGTAAAAGAAACGTCCATATCGTCATGATTCTTCACTTTGAAAACAAACTCAAGCATCTATAATACAGCTACATGCAGGGATAACTTGAAGGAGGGGAGGGGGAGGGGTTTTTTCCATCCCATACTTCACTGAACAATTACTGGTCGACGTCAGTGAACTAATGATGGTTTTCTTATTTTGTTAGTTTAAAAGACTAGCAAAATTTGCTTAAAACATCGATTGCGTACGTAGATCTTTTTTTAAAAAACATGTTTTTTTTTTTAATGATGTAAGAACATTTTTATTCTTTGTTCTCCGCAAAATGTTTTAGATGGGGGATCAGCCTATCCAAAACATGATTTTGAAAAAAAAAACTGAAGAAAAAAATTGAACTCACGCATAGAGTCACAGAACTAGTGCGGTTAATGACTCAAAATGAAATTCCATCGTGGACAGGCACTGGAAAACGAGTTTTTTCTCCTATATTCATGGTTTGTTTTCCAAAATCGCAAATAATCGATTATTGCTTGATAGTTGATTCTGATAATCGATTATGTCTCTCAATAATCGATTATATAGCGACGTTAAAGAACGAATCTTTAAGAAAAGGTTTCAAGTTGAATTGTCTAAAGTTATGTAAAATATTAGCAACGTAATTCAAAGAACGAATCTTTATGAAAAGGTTTCTTGAAAGTTGAATTGTCTCGAGTTGTGTAAAATAACAGGGGTCCAGTCCCTCGAATATTCTTGATTAAACGAATGAAACGAACGACTAAACGGCTATGTACAGAGTAGTCTTCTGTTGCATGGTTGTTCTGAGGTAAAAGGAGTTACCAAAGCTGAACTACAGAAAAAAAAACATATAACCCAGGAAGTTTTTTTTCAGTTGAGTTTAAAAGGAAGTAAACTTTTCTGTCATTTTTGATAGAAAAGGAGAGGTACTGAAACATTGTGCCTAAAAAATTAAAATATGAATAAGTAAAACCTGACTCCTTTTTTCAGAAAAAGTGGGTTTTTTCATACAGTGATCAAATGTATTAATATTAACACATATGAAGTGCTGCAGTAATTATTGTCTTGAAAAAGTATATCTTTCAGACTGAGAGTAAATGGAATAAATCTGCGTAACCTATTAAAAACCGATAAATTTAAAATCACATCGGATAGCCAAATGATTGACTATGAAGGCTGCCGATTCATCATCATTTATGATTTTGAAAAAAATATGAAATCTTGAAAAAATCTCGTCCTTGTTTGTAAATTCAAATGAGGGAGGGGAGGGGGTTCGGACTTATCCCTAACCCATCCCCCTCTAGATCCGCGCTTACAAAAGACGAGCGGACTTTAGGTGACAGAATTTGAGTATACGTTAATACAAAGCTCATAAAAATCTATATAGCGATGTATAAATCTATCAACTATTGAAAAAAAATGAAGAGAAGTAGAGCACATCCCTGTACTAACACTATTAGAAATGGACCAGAGGCTAGGTTTTCGGGATTTTAGAAAGGGGGCTTGGGCGAAGAAAATATTGTTCACCGAAAATCTGATAAGCAAAGAAAAAAAAGACCCCAACCTTGGGTGGGGTTGGTTACAGTCCAACTTGAAAGAATTTTGTTCAAAGAAAAATTTACGAGGGAAAAAAAGGGGGGAGGGCGAGTAATGGCGGGGATTGACAAACACGTATTCTCATTTCTCCCTCTGGAGTCCTTTCAAATGAATTATATTTATGCTTAATTACATGTAAGTGATATAGGTGAGCGATAGAGAGCGAGCGAGTTTTTGCTGCGTGTGGAGTAATAAAATGTCAGAAAATTTCTTCTTTTTTTTTCTACCCTCTATTTCTTTTCAGGGAGAAAGGGTACACTGAAAAGCCGTATTATTTTGAATTGATCATATACATTTAAGTGGTAAAAAGTGGCGAGCTAGCGAATGGTTTTCTTTTAAATCGTTAAAAAAATGTATCAATAAATATTTCCAATGCATAATATTTATATATTCAAAATCAAATTAGAAATTTACAATCCCCCTCTATCCCCTTTAAATATGGCAGCGATTCAATCACAATAGCAAAAACAAAACATCAAAACATTATAGAAAAGAAAGCAGACTGCATTGTAAAATCTGAATCGGATGCTTGAAAGTTCCCATGCATATGCCTTATCCGAATCATTAACTTTAGGTTGAAAGGGGGAAGGCGGCCCCCTGCCCCCCCCCCCCCCCCCCTCTAAATGCACATCATGCAGATACGATTTGTTTTACAGATTGTGGACGAGGGGTGATTGCATCAGTTCCAAAGTACAGCTGAAATCTAAATAAATTTCATTTATAGGTATATTGTTTATTATCTATATCGATTATATTGTAAAAAACCTATAAAATGAAAAAAAATCATTTATACGTCTTTCTTTTAGGGTTGGGGTAATTGCCGTCTATTTTTGCGTAATATTCAAATAATATTTCAATGTTATGGATAATCCTGCGCTCTCTCTCTCTCTCTCTCTCTCTCTCTCTCTCTCTCTCTCTCTCTCTCTTACGCGTTGAAAGTCACTTATGGGGAATCGGGTGTTTTTATCACATTGTGGGGAAAGTGCTTTCTAGTAATAAAAACAGTGATTTTTCGATTTTTTCTGGTAGAAATTAGGGTGATTTTGAATGTCACTCCCTTTTTTTTTTTTTAGTTGAGGCTTAATATTTGAAAGAAAGGCATCTCAATATTGTGAAGAAAGAAAATTATCTCTTTTAGTTGCGGGGAATATTTCGGAACCCCTCTAATGTTGACGTATGCTACTTCCGCCGACTTATGAGGAAAATGTATCACTGGAGGGAAAAGGGGGTCTAAATATCGTGATTTGTAGACAAACGCTCATTTATCATTAGTTTTTATTCATTTATTATTTTGATTGAGACGATATCAGTTAAATAGAACTGATTTTCAAAATTAGGAATGACATATCTCTATCATTGAAATTTGTGGGGAATGTCTTCGAATGCCGCCACTCGCCATTTGACGTAACTTCCGCCAACTTACGAGGAAACTTTATCACTGAATATTCGAAAGGGGAAAGGGGGGGTAAGACAAAGTGATGTAACGATGCTGTTTAAGGGGTTTCTGAAAATTGAAAATGTGAAGTTTGAGTATTTGTTCAAGACGATCACAATTTCCCTGGTTAATAGAACTGATTTTGAAAATTAGGAAAGATATATCTCTATCATTGAAATTTGTGGGGAATGTCATCTATCACCCGCAAACTTATGAGGAATTTTTATCACTGAATTGGAAGGGGGGTAGAAATATACAATGATGTTGTTTAAAGGACTTCTGTAAATTGAAAAATGTGAAGTTTTAGTATTTGTTTAAGACGATCACAATTTCTCTGGTTAATAGAACTGATTTTGAAAATTAGGAAAGATATATCTCTATCATTGAAAATTGTGGGGAATGTCATCTATCATCCGCCAACTTATGAGGAATTTTTATCACTGAATTAGAAAGGGGGAATTAGAAATATACAATATTAATTTTATACTGATACTTTTACAATAATGCACGAGATGGTTAGTAAACATCTCATTGTGACAAAAGCTGTAGACAACCACAACATGTATATTAATCAGATCTCGGCCATGAACATGACTACTTTCGTACCAGCGATGTCACGATGGCGATGTTACGATGGCAATGTTACGACGCTACGATGTTGCGATGGCGAAGTTTCTATGCAACGATGGCGAAGACACGATGTTACGATGGCGAAGATACGATGTTAACTTCGTGACATCGCCATCGTGACATCGTATCATCGCCATCGTAATATCGTGTCATCGCCATCATAACATAATGTCATCGCCATCATAACATCTTGTCATCGCTGTCATTACATCGCCATCGTAGCATCGTGTCATCGAAATCGTAGCATCGTGCCATCGCCATCGTAATCGCTATCGTAACTTCGTTTCATTTTACGCATGCGCGGTGGATTATTTTTCAAAGGTCAAGAGAGTCTAAAATTAAGGCCAAGATATTTATATTATGAGATATTATAGAAGAAGGGAGGAGATCTCCAAGAAGACCCCGTTGCAGCATCAACAGCAAAACACCAAAACATTATGTACCATTTCATTTTTTTAATATGATATTATATCATTTATTAGGTTTCCACTTTTATTAAAATAACAATACGTATACATGTAATTGTCTTTATAACTTTTCTTGGTGTTTTCTCATGAAATGAGTACAAAATGGACCATGAAAAGAGGGAGTAAAGGTAGTCGAAATGAATCCCAATTTTCGATCATTATATGTATCCGTTCCCAGAGATTATCAGACAACATAATAGAATAAATGCAGTCTTTTCAAGTTTAAAATGGTTCAGGTTCTATCTGTTCGGACATAACATGTTGGTAGCCCCACCCCCTAGTTTCTGAGATAATCATCCCCTCCACAACATATGAAAATCGGTCGAACCCCGCATAAAATGCCAAGTCATTTGATATATACCCATATTCTGAACGTGCTTTTCAAGTTCTATCAGAAGCGAATCTTACGGAGGCAAGGTCGGTTGGGTCGATAGTTAGAATAGAGAATTTGTCAAAAATGCTGATTTTGATGCATAGTTTTCCCCGATTTTGGACCAGAGGTACAATCCACCTTGAACTTGGCGATATTTCTAAGCAGGTAGACCTGATTTCTTATATGACCCTTGACCTTGAGATTTGACCTTGACCTAATGTATTACACTTTATTGTGCCAAAACTTTATAAAATATCACATTGACATAAAAACTTTACAAAAAAACCTTGATTGATTTCAAGTAAACTGACCCTAAACTAGAGGATTGGCCTTAACTTAGAGATTTAAACTGTACTGACCCACACATTTGACATTGAGCTAATTTTGAATAAGAATTATTTAAAGGCAGACAGTTAGACTGACAGAAAGGCAAACAAATATATAGAAATCAGACAGATAGATAGACATATGCAGACAGATACACAGACAGACACTAGTAAAGACACAGACAGTCACATATAGACACAAAGATAGGCACGTACTTAGTGTTTTGAATATTTTCCCTGACATGATCGCCATATCACTTTCTATATAGATATAACCTCAGGCAGTGCAATGCATATATATTATATAGTTTTTATTTTCGTGCATGAACGTCGACGGCGGGTGCGGCTAGCCAACAGGGGACGCTTACTTCTCCCGGGCACCTGGTCCCACCTCTAGCTTGTTAGGGGTCCGTCGATGCTCAATTTGGTGCTCTATTGTGAGTGCTGTTGAGATTATAGTCAGGATCTTCTTTAACTCATTAGACAGGTATGTGAAGAAAGGGAAATAAAGACAGACAAACTCAAAGACAAACAGGTAAGCACATACAGATAAATAGTCTGACAGACATACAGCGACAGACAGACAGAAAAACACAAAGATAGACAAACACAAAGACGGAAAAAGACACAGACAAACAGATAAATAGACAGTCACAAAGACAGACACAGAGATAGAAACATTCACTCATACATAGAATCTCACAGACAGACAGACAAACAGACTCACCATGCTCACTCTTAGACATTTATGGACACACTAACATAAGAAAGATAAATACACATGACTATAATTTTTAAAATCACATCCATTTCCACAGCATTTCAGAACAATTTCCATTGACATAAGGAGTGTTAAACGACATATAAAAATAAACAAATACAGACTGAATCAAACATACACCCTTTCAAATATACAGACACGCAACAAGATAAATATATGCAGAAAGATCCAGGTAGAAAAACTTACAGATACACGCACAGACAGACATACACAGAACGATATCCAGACAGAAAGGCAAACAGACACAAAGAACGATACATTTGAATACAGAGACACTCATCCACAGGAAGAAAGGAAAGGACAGACATAAAGTCAGACACGAACAGATAGTCAAACAGACAGGTACACAGACAGATAATATAAGACAAATGGAGTGAGCATTTAGAAAATGAAAATCTTTATTGAACGCAAAATAATAAAAAAAGATAAAATCCAAACCAGTAACGGTGGGGGAGGGGGATCTGCTATGGGGGAAAGACGTACTACTGTGTTCGGTTCAGGAAAATGAAACGCGGTTCTCGTTTTTTTTTTTTTTTTTTTTTTTTTTTTTTTTTTTTTTTCGGTTCGGTTTGAGTTTATGTTGTTTAATTCCATGAAAGAGAGAAATAATGGTAAGAATAACAAATCAACAAATAATGCTTTTTTTCATTTTTCTGCTTTGAAAGCATTTTTCTTCGAGATTTTATCAACAGTCAACAAAGTAACCAAACTAAGACTTCTTAGACTCCACCTGTCAAACAAACAGGTGCACGTTTACAATCAAGATGTGAAACAACCCATTTCATTGGGTGAAAAACGATAAAGTACCCAATCACAGTCTGTGTATCATACAAAATTGATTAACTACTGATTACTAGATATAGACCCCCCCCCCCCCCCAAAAAAAAAAGACCCGAACCAAAATGCGTAAAGTAGGATCCGAATCGAACCGACAAGCTTGAACCGCGGTTAACCGAATTTTCGGTTAACCGTAACAGCCCTGTTTTCGGCTATGTGTCAACAGGGGTTTCGGTTCCGAAGCGGGGATTAGATAGCATGCAATTGTAAGTAGGAATGAAGTTTTCTTCACTTCTATACGTTTTACAAGGATTTATTATAGTGCACAGAAGGAGGGGATTATATAGTGACCTATTGATGACGTTGAAACCGTTGAAATAGTCTCAGATACGTCGAACACTCCGGTACAGTATTGGCGACTGAAAAATTTGGCCGTGTCTATACACAAAACTGAAAAAATCGCGTATTACAATGAGGCATTTCTGTACACTTTTCTTGTACATTGTACTACAAAGACCATATTATACAATAACTCACCTTAAATGCTTTTGATATTGAAATTGTAACAAGAAACTCTATGTGTAACATGGGGTTTCGGTTCGAAAGAAAGAAATGCATCATAAATTGAGTTAAATCTCGATGACACATAAATGTAGTGTCGTATCTGGACCCCAACCTCGCCTCTAAGACAATAGAAATTTTTGCTGGGGTGAAAAGAGAGAAAAAAACATTCTTTCTTTCTGTCCTCTTCAGCACAGAGAGGCCCATCAGTACGGCAATGTCACCACAAGGACGATTGCAACAAAATACCCTCACAAATGACTCTTGTTATGGGTCAGAATACCCCAAAACGCCAGCAAAAATCAGACAAAGACAGAATATAATTTACAAGTTTAATTATGTACAAAATATATATATTTAAAACGATTACAACTCACAATACAATGTCCGGATCAAAGTGTCCGTTACGGTCCACAAAGTCTATCGAATGGGTTTCCGGTAATCACAAGCGTTCTCGAAAGATCGGTGTCCAAACGTTGTTAAATGGATTAAAGTCTCAACAAATAAAGTGTCCCAGTATATCAGAATAGATGAATGAATCGTGTCTACGAATGTGTACGAATGTCCCCTCAACACAGTTCCTCAGAGGTATTTATACTTAATAACAATGAATTAACCAGAAGCTTCTAGAACAATGACTCATTACAAATGATTAACAATAGAGTAAATTCCAGAAATCACAGTCATGTGATGATAATGATGTAACAAAGAACATACTGGAATATTCTCTAATGAGATAAACATGACATAGTAAAATCTAGAAAGAATTATTATGAAATCATTAAATAACATGACTAAGTACATGTGTACCTACACATAAAGTAAAACTAAAATAATACATGACCCACAACACTGTATCACAGTTACAGACTTTTATTTCACTTTGAAACACAGAAACAGTATGAAAAGGATTAAATTGCTGCATGCATGCTTATTCAAGTATGCCAACTTGCTATAACGACATTTTCAAATTTTAACTTGCACAAAAATAAAGGTCTTATCAAAGTAATATATTAATGTATAATAAAGCCATATAGTTTAATTTTTTCAAATTAACGTAACAGTGAGTACAAATTTTAAAATAGCCGATATATGGTTTATGAAAAATATAGCCTTTGTTTTTGAAACACGAATGCCCCCGGTGGCATCTTTGTTAGTATAAACACTATTTTCTGTTAAGTACATGTATGTGAAAGGTCAAGGTCAGGGTCACTGGGTTAAAAGGTCAAAGGTCAAGGTCAGGAGGTAAAAAAATTGGTATCAATGGAAAGGTCTTGTCACAAGGAATACACATGTGAAATATGAAAGCCCTATAACTTACCATTAAAAAGTTTTGCCCAATGTTAAAGTTTTTTGAAAAGTAGGTTCAAGGTCAAGGTAACAAGGTCAAAACTTTTGGTATCAATGGAAAGGTCTTGTCACATGTGAAATATGAAAGCCCTATCACTTCCCGTTCAAAAGTTATGCCAAATGTTAAAGTTTTTTAAAAGTAGGTCAAAGGTCAAGGTCAAGGTCAAAACTTTTGGTATCAATGGAAAGGTCTTGTCACAAGCAATACACATGTGAAATATGAAAGCCTTTTCACTTCCCATTCAAAAGTTATGTCCAATGTTAAAGTTTTTCGGACAGACAGACAGACAGACAGACAAACAGACAAACAGACAAACAGACGGACAGGCCAAGAACTATATGCCCCCGAATCTTTGATTCCGGGGGCATAAAAAAGGTTCAAGTAAATAGGAGATCCAAAGCTATATACAGCTTCCTTTTGTATATGGCGATGATTTTGTTGATTGGCAAATATTGATATATTCATGCAGCATCAAACACCTGTGGTCTGGAGACAAGTGTAGTTTTTCTTGATTTTCAGATGTGCCTCATGTAATGTGGAGTTCCTTTCTTGAATAGCTAAGCACCCTGAAAAATGATGGAAATTGATGTACAACTGATTCAATGTAGAAAAACATAGGCAAAGAAAATGCATTTGTGAAACACTCAACCCCTACACTCCCCCCCCCCCACCCCAACCCCCTGAGCTGGCATTATCATTAATGTATCAGAATACCAAACGTCTAAATCAAGAGATTCATGTAATGATGTATTGCGTCAAAGCAAAAATATTTATATCTATTGACCTTCACCCATGATAGTTGTTAACATAATAATATTGCAGGTCCATCTGTCATTGTCTGTTGATCTAAAAATTTCATAACATATCATCATCACATAAAATCATACATATTATGTAATTTGAAGTTGTTTAACATGTTAATGAATTTCATGGTAGAGTATCACATGATACTAGGGCTTAGACGATAATCCGATTCATCGCGATATTTTTCTTTTTGCGATCCAAGTATCGATACATCCCGACGATACCAAATATGAAATATGTAGGATATGAATTAAGGTACATAATTTCTAGCTTTTTTCACCATATTGTTATTATACCCCTAATACCTTAGATTATTTTGTTTTTCACTTATTCTAGACAATTAACAAAACCATTTATCTATTTTTTCATCTTCATTCTAGCCAGAATTCTAGTGTTGAACGAATAAAACATGTTGCATAAAAAAAAAAACTTCTTATATGAATATAAATACGATCAAATAGCTTTTTGAGTGGGGTTGATTAATCAACTTAGTATTGCGATACGTATCGTATCAGATATCAGGTATCGTGATATGTATCTGATCAGCTTGGTGCAGTATCGTCCCAGCCCTCCATGAGACGCAAATAATCTAGCTCATGGAAGTGTTCTCTGAATACATCTCTATTCCAGAAAAGATGACAATCATATTAATGATAATGATGCTCATATGATTAATTGAATAGTTTCATATAAAGTTGATTTACTTTGTTGAAGGCTATGCCCGTGCAAGAGATTATTTGCATATCATGTAATACTCTACCATGAATTTATATCTCTCTACAATATACAGATACAATTATGTTAACATATAGTCCCGGATGAAAATCTGGCAAAACTTAGGCCACAATTAAAAAAATGTTTGTTTCTCCTCCCCCCGTGTCTGTTTTTTTCTTTTTTTTGGTGCCAGAACTACATGTATCAAAATTTGGGGGGATATTTACAAGAGAGAGACATATTAATTATCAATGTACCAATAAAACGTAATTTATGACAGACGGTTCAAAGCCAACAGGAATGGGAAGACGGGGGGGGGGAGATTTCTCATAATAATGTAGGAATGAGAAAGCTACTGAGTTGATTTACAATTCTATTTGGATAGAATATTGTAACGTTGAAACTGAAAATGGACATGGCCGCGATTCGATTTCTTGACCAAAAAAAGATTGACTTTTTGGCAATAAAAAAATCTGACGCGGCATCGTTTTTCCTGACCCGGTCGGGGCGAGGGGAAACAAACATTTTTTTTTAAATTTTGGCCTTAACAAAGTTAACAACCATTCATTGCAACAAGGATCAACCCGGATCTCAATTCAGAAGTCATAATTTCCTATGAATTTTAACAGTTTTACTTACCCATTAAGTACTTTCTAGAGACAGTCTCACTTGTGAAATGGTACAATATCAGGGTTCCATACGAGGCTTTATATTATAGCTGAAAACAAATAGTGGAATATTAACCCATATATTAGATTGAACAAATAACGTAAAATATTTTCCTTCTTAATTGCTAGATCTTTTTTGGATAGAATATTGATAAATTACCCGAGTTTCGAGATCTTGTTACAGACCGGGATTACTCGACTTTTACATGCACCATAAGCAAAAGGTACGACACCTGTATATTAGGACTGCAACGATGCGCTATGCTCACAATACGATATACCACGATATTTGCTTTCAGTGCATTTCGTAACACAATTCTCTAATTCATATCTGCTGAAAGATATGAAGTCAACTTCGGATATAGGTTTTGGAACTCTCAAATTGTATTTTCTACTAGCTAGTATAAAAGAGGAGTTCCAATTGCCCAATATGCGAGCAATTCTATGATGTAATAATAAATTTTGAATTTGAATTTGTAATAATACATACCTGGAGATATCTTGCATTTCTTTATATAAAGTGCCTTGTACATATTGTGGCAGATCTGGGTGTATCGGCCCGGATAGCTCAGTGGTTAGAGTGCTTGCCTGCAGGTACAGAGGTCCTGGGTTCGAACTCCGGTCTGGGCACATCTTTTCCTACCCTACTACATTTGGTGCCGTGAGAGTGAGCCTCGGGAAGAGGTAGAACCGGGGCTGTTGTGTTGTTGTGAGGTTGAGGGAACCTCAAAATTTGATGGGTGGAGGAGTGGGGTAGAGCTGGGTGTATCGGCCCGGATAGCTCAGTGGTTAGAGTGCTTGCCTGCAGGTATAGAGGTCCCGGGTTCAATCCCCGGTCTTGCACATCTTTTCCTACACTACGACAATATATTTTAAATTATGTTGAAACTTAACCCTAAAATGCAAATGTAGTAAAGTTGTTATTCAACTGTATCTAAAAGCTCGATACGTAGACACTGTCATACCGTGCATTGTACCATCATCAATAACGGTGCTGAATCGTTGCAGCCATACTGTGTATATTGTGTTATGTTGGAAAGCCAGTTCGTGTCATGTTATATCTTTCTACTATCTCGTATTTACGAGAAACGTTTCTCGTAGTAACAAGAAAAGTTTCTCGTAGTTACAAGGAAAGTTTCTTGTAATTACGAAAAAAGTTTCTCGTGGTAATGAAAAAAGTTTCTCGTAGTTATGAAAAAAGATTCTCGTAGTTACGAGAAAAGTTTCTCATAGTTACGAAAAAAGATTCTCCTAGTGTACGAGAAAAAAATTCTCTTAGTAACTACGAGATTTGTTTCTCATAACTACAAAATAGTTTAAAAAATGTAACATGGCACGAACTGGCTTCTGGAGTTACGTAATATCTATGAATGTTCATGAATACATGGGGCCCATATAGTTAGAATGAGAAGATATATGACTGAAAGAATTCTGAAGCAAATTATTTGAACACTGACCATATTAAAGTACTACCCGATTCACCTCGCTTTTTGCATTCAAAGATTTAAAATACTATATATCATACATGTATATCCAACAAAATGTAAGTAGTATCCCACCTTTGTACGACGAGACCGAGGAAGTGAAATTTGCATGTAAAAATTAAATGGTTGCAGTCTGTATTTGGGATCTCAAAACCTACATGTATAATGTTAAGCAGTAAGTAGAATTTGTATCACATGATAGGTAGAAAATGAGCTCCATCAAGTGGTGCCAATATATATAATTTCAAATAATGTCAAATAAAAAAAAAACTGCAAAAAAAGGGTCGTCCCCCTTGGTATTGGTACAGAAAAAGGATAAAAGTTGGCGTCTTTGTGTAGACTCCCGGAGACTGAATGCACGCACCATAAAGGACGCATATCCTATACCTAGAGTTGCGGATAATCTTGATTCACTTGCAGGATCAAAGTGGTTTACATCACTGGACCTCAATATGGCGTACCATCAGATTCTCATGCATGGACCTGATAGGGAGAAGACAGCCTTTGCGAAGCCCCGTGGTGGACATTACAAATATACTGTGATACCTTTTGGACTGTGCAATGTGCCTGCGACATTTCAGAGAGTGTTTGAACAGGTACTGAGCGGATTGCAATGGCGAGTTTTAGTGTTATATCTCGATGATATTATAGTGTACAGCAAGGACTTTAAAACACACCTAGACAACCTCAGTCCTGTTTTTGATAGATTACAGAGTGCTAACCTGAAGTAAAAGGCGAAGAAATGTCAATTTCTGTGCAAAGAAGTGAGTTTTCGTGGACATGTTGTTACAGAGGACGGAATTAAAACGGATCCATCAAAGATAAGTGATGTGAAAAACTGACCGGTACCTAAGAATCATACAGAGTTGAGAAGTTTCCTCGGATTAGCAACTTATTACCGCCGTTTCATAAAAGATTTTGCTAATATAGCTCAATGTTTACATTCTCTTACAGAGGAAAAACAGTGTATGGGACTGGACTAAAGAGTGTTACAATGCGTTCAATATCTTAAAAGAAAAACTTGTGACGTCACCGATCCTTGGATATCCAGATTTAAGTGCGGGCGAAGTTGTGTTAGATACTGATGCTAGCAATAATACTATAGGAGGAGTCCTATCCCAAATACAGATCGGTCGTGAAGTTGTGATTTCATATGGAAGCCGCGTCTTGTCTAAACAAGAAAGAAATTATTGTGTGACTAGGAAGGAAATGTTAGCGGTAGTGTATTTCGCTAAGTACTTTAAACATTACTTGCTAGGAAAGGAATTTCTTTTGAGAACAGACCATGGTTCTCTTGTGTGGCTCCACAGAATAAAAGAACCAGAGGGACAGATGGCGAGATGGCTCCAGCAGCTAGGACCATACGTATTCAAGATAGAGCACCGTGCTGGGAAGCGTCATGGCAACGCAGACGCACTATCCAGGATACCGTGCAATTCTGATTGTAAGCAGTGTAAACGTTCTGACGTCGATTGCGCTAAAACATAACTTATTCTCATGTGAAGGAATTACGAGAAAGTGTTAATTTACTCATCGATTCTCAGAATGATGTGCATTCATTAATAAGCCTTTTTGATGACTCATTAAATGAGTGTGCGCCGATAAGAGCCAGGAAGAAAAGGAAAGCAAATCGACCCCCTCGTGCAAGAGCAAGAAAACAACCTACAGAGTCACTTGATAGAGAGAATATAAGAAAATATCAACTCAGTGACAGTGCAATGCGTGTTATAATTCATTGGTTAGAGAAAGGAGAGAAACCCCCCTTTTTCTCTTATCACAAGTGAAAACAACGAGTGTAAATTCTGGTTTTCAAGATGGGATCTTTTGTGTATTCAAAATGGAATTTTGTGTATTCGATGGATTAGTGGTAATAGTGAAAGTGTGAAGTACTGCGTACCTAGACGTCTACGTGATTGTGTATTGTGGCATTTGCATGATTCAAATAGTGCAGGACATTTCGGAGGAAAGTGGACTCTAGCAAAAGTGCAGAATTCCTGTTATTATTGGCCGAGAATGCGACAGAGTGTACATGATTATATGCTTACATGTGATATATGCGATGAAAGGAAAACCCCCTCACTGAAAAGGCGATCTCACATGAAAAGACATATTATTGGCGAACCGTTTGAAAGAATAGCTGTTGACATTGCTGGTCCTTTTCCGAGATCAGAAAATGGATATTTATACATTCATGTGGTTGCAGATTATTTCACAAAATACATGGAGATTTATCCCTTAATGAATGCAGATACAGAGACTGTTGCCGATGCCATATTTAATCCGGGAGTTATTCTTTCGGACCAAGGACGACAGTTTGAGAGTACTCTTTTTCAAGAACTATGCCATCTTTTGCAAATAGATAAAACAAGAACAACGACATACCATCCTCAATCTGACGGTATGGTGGAGAGACTAAATAGGACCATAAAAGATATGCTTTCCAAATATATCAATGCCAACCAGATAGATTGGGATCGTTATATAGACTATTTTGTCCTCGCATATAACACTACCCCCCATGAAAGTACAGATATTTCACCGTACAGAATGCTACATGGAAGAGAAGCTAGAATACCAAGTGATCTCCTAACAGAGAGAGACTCAAACGATAGCAATTCGTATCGTTATGAGGCAGAGTATGTGCGCGACTTGCAAGAAAAATTAAGTGAAATTCATGACATTGCACGAGAAACTCTTAAAAAATCGTCCGTGAGACAGAAGCGAAACTCTGACAGAATTGTGAGAGAACTCAATTATGACATTGGCGATTTAGTGCGAAGAAGCCAGCCCAAAATTGCGAAAGGCACAAAGCAAAAATTAAGTCGGATATGGACAGGACCTTGGATTATAGTGAAGAGACTTTCCGAAGTGTTATATCAAATTAAAAATTCCAAGAATTCAAAACCAGTCATTATTCATGCAGACAATCTAAAGCAATATAAGGATACTCGAACAACTGACCAGGAATTAACAGAACACCGTGAAAAAGAAGCCGAGTCGCAAAAACAAAGTTTACCAGATCAAAGTGCTGAGCCGAAACCCATACCCGTGCCGCCTAGACCAAGATCGGTACATCAAAAGACCCAAGTAACACGTGCGCGTGAGACAAGGCCGGTTACTATAACAAGGCGCGCTGGACGTACCGTTAAGAGACCACAGCGATACTTTGACTGACCATTCACGTAATAGCAGTCGAGAGGTGATGATATGCGAATTTTGTGGGGTAAACATTAAGAGAAAAGATAATTAACAAAGACACATTAGAGAACAACATAGTCGAGTTAGAACAGTTTATAGTTGTACATACTGCCAACAACCTTTTTATTAGGTCTACTGCTTTAAAGAGACACTTAGTCAACCCTTACGAAAAGAAAAAATTGCAGCAAGCTTGCTGCAAGGTTGCAGCAACCTTGCTGCAACCATAAAAGCGTGCAGAAAGACGTGTGCAGGTATATGCCGCTACTTGCACACAGATTGCACACAAAGTCTGAATACAAATTAGGTTGCAGGTAGCCGCACATAACTGCTGCTAGCCGCACATGGTTGCCGCTAGCTGCATCATTTCATTTCAAGCAAAAAAGGAGCATCGGGTAAAGTTTTCTGTGCAGCTAGCTGCAACTATAGAACAGAAACAAAAGAGTGCGTGCCAGAAGCTGCATATTCATGTATAAGTCACATGTACAAGTCACAGCCAATAGAATTTCAGGCCGCTGACATTCAAAGCTCTGGCTTTGAAACAGTCAAGTGGGAAGAGATGTGCCTCATTCATGTAATGAAAATACACTGATACTGAACAAAGTCTGGATACTTCAAATGATGGTTTGGGAACTAAATAACTGAAAAGTGAAAAAGGAATACATATCTTTTAGATGATGATCGAATTTAATGGCTGTTCAAAATGTGTTAAAATGAGAAATGATTAAGCTGGATTAATTATCAATGATTATGCATGTGATTGAAAAAGAAGGTAAGCATTCAGATTATTGTAAGAAAATGCCAGAAACTTTACACTATAATACATGCGACATTCTGGACGTTGATATTTGCATGTACGTTAATAAAATTGTGTTCAGTATGCAACAATTGTATGCAGTTTGGGATATTCTCTTTCACATTGTAGAAGTCAGCATAGTAACTTCTGTTTCAAGTGGTCGAACCATTATTCCTACTCCATTTATACAAGTGTTTATTAACATGTATGTGTAAATCAAACGTATGTGGGGTAGTTGCTGCTAGCGGCACTATATGTGCAGGAGCTGTGCAAGAAGGGTTGCAGCTAGCAGCACATATATGTGCAGAATGTATGCTGGAACAGATGCAGCTAGCGGCAACTATGTGCAGGAAGTGTGCCGAAACAGATGCCGCTAGCTGCACATACGTGCCAGAGGAGTGCAGGAAAATGTGTGCAGCAAGACCTCATTTGCATGCCAAATCTCACCATAGTTGCAGCAAGCTTGCGGCAACTAGTGCTGCAAACTTGCAGCAACTATGTGCAGGAAGGCCAAATTTTTCATAAGGGAAGTGCCACAGAATGGACGACCCAAAGGAAGAAGTGAGAGGGGCTAAGAGAAAAATAATGACAGAAGACCAGCTGACAGAGGCTAAGAAGCCAGTGTACATTTCTACTTTGTACGAGGACTTAACACCCGAACGCTCCCCACAGCATCTAAGTTCCGAGTTGGATTACGAGCCGGTAAGCAGTGACGAAGAAGAGATTGAGAATATGTGCGGAGATGATTGGCCGTCCGTGAACTCTGAGATAATTAATGAACTTATGCAGAATGCTGAAACGGACTCGATTGGTCAATTAGCTGAGGATCTACTAGACGCCACCCCTTCATTGGCGCCTTGTTCTATGAGAGATTTAAATTCCGCCAAAGATGATCAGAATTTTCAAGATGCCGTGCCGGGACCCAGTGGAATTATGGAGGACCATGTGTGCAACGCGACTTATAGTGGACTGATGGGACGCTATGATTTCCATGAGCCTGAACAGAAACCTGACATTCACAAACAATGTAAAAGCGAAGAAGTGATTGTGATAAACGATGATGATTCCAACGAATCACCTGGGAAGGTTGAAGGAGACAGTTATTTGGAACCTGATTCAACAACTATTACAAGCTGTATGATGCTCAAGATGGTTAAGCGAACCACTTATTATCGTAGAGGTACAAAAGAGACTGTGCGTAGTACAGGAATTTCCCACTCGGAAAACTTGGATCCGACAACATTGAACATTGCCACGATCGCCACTGAAATCATGGACGAAATAAATACTCATTCCAGGAACAGAAATATGAAAATCGTTGAAATGGACAGCGACTGTGATAATAAGTGATTCTGGATTTTAATGAAAACACTTATCGGTAAATAACTCTGTAAATATTCATTCTTTTAACTCTAAGACATTTTGCATTTTACTTTTTATCACTTATTGACAATCAAACATAGAGTTGTCTTTTTTGACGATGCACCAGTGACTTTGTTTCTCGATATGACTCTTTATGGATATATGCTAAAGACTTCAATTTTTTTTATCATATTTATGCATTGCAATTTTCATCTTGTTTATTTTAAGACATGTGTATTGATTTGAGTGGAATCAAAGGCTAAGTGAGGGGGAGTTGTAGCGCACTATGGTACATATACCTTTTAATTATCTATTATTTGTCTTTAATAACTTTTATTTCATATCATTTAATCTTTTATTATGATAATTTGCATAATTTATATGTAGGTCAAAGCTTATACAAGGCACTGTTTTGACTCCCCATTGTGGGGAGGCACTCCTCGCCGTGAGGAGGTAAATTTTTCTATATAAGGAAGCGCCGATTTTGACCCAGGGCTCACTTGATTTAACATGCTGTACAGTGTACGTCGCTCATTTATTCATTTTTTAAATTTAATATATCATTATTGTTCGCATGTTGGATTATATCATCATAAGTGGAGTAGTAATAAATTAGTGAACTTTATCCACCGAGTCATTTGTGTTGTTAATTAGATTATGAAGACTGCTCGGATTTTAGTTACATACTTGCACACATAGACAGTGGTTACACGCTAAACAGAGGAATTAAACAATTACACAAAACCAGTGCTGGAAACGCTTTGGACCACGTTACAACTGTATAGCTCACTCAAAATCTCTTGAAAGCAATCAAACTTTTCCTTGGGTTGAAAATATAAGGAATATATTTAATGAATAAGGTTTATCATATATTTTCCAAATTGAAAATGTTCCTTTTAAAGAATGGTTAAAATTTAACATAAAACAAAATTTAACTGATCAATTTAAACAAACTTGGAATACTAACATTCATAACTCCCCAAAATGTATTAATTATAGGATATTTAAAAGAGACTTTGAATTTGAAAAATACTTTAACATATCAAGTAAATGTGTTTTATAATTCTCTGTAAATAAAGAACTTTAAATCACAGCTTACCCATAGAACGAGGGCGATGGTATAATATTGAGCGACATAAACGAAAATGTATGTTATGTGACATGTCAGTAGTTGGCGATGAATACCATTTCATTATGGAAAAAATCATATTCCACAACATATTTTTTTTCCACAACATTTTTATCTTAGACACAACACCATTAAGTTTCATTCCCGTTTAAGCTCCAAACGCATGTCTATATAAAAAGGACTGTGCAAATTTATTAGAATTATATAGGCTTTTCAACGAACGCTAGGTATCGACTGAGAGTAACGACAACTCGTACAATGTACACAAAGTGTCAGAATCGGAACCTTTCGCGCTTCTTCATAAAAATATAGCGCAAAAATCACTTCAAATCATGATTTTCTCATTTTCTTACATCTTTTGGGTTGTTGGACAAAGTTGGTAGGATTTAGTATAATATTTTAATTTGTTTCATGTACTAAAGCCAACAAAAGGACAGAGAAAGATAGCACAAATTTGCACATCCGATTTTTAGACCGAGTTTGAAATTTTCATGTGGTAATATAGTTGGAGGGGAAATAACCCCTTAATAATATCTGTAAATTTCGAGACCCTTTAAAATAAGAAACGATGTGAAAATTAACGAAATGAAACGAAAATAAAATTACAAATTCTACCATAATACCATTCGTTTACGATCTAATTGTGTTGATTTTTCCCTTACACTTCCTCTCACATGATCAGTACGTCTTGTATACATGTAAAGTACATGTAGCTGACAGGTTTTTTATCTGGGCATAGATGTAAACGACTTCGTTAAAATTCAACGTGTAACTCTGATTTTACTAAGGAGAATAGGATGCAGGTATTCACTAAAAATGGTATCCCGAACTTCTCAGTTTAAAATGAATATCAAAAATAAAAAAATGCAGATATATACATGACTAAATGTATTGAGATTAATGTCATGAGTTAGAAAAAAAAACTCCAAAACAAAAATACATGAAATAAATTGATAAGTAGGCAAAACGAAGACGGCTCACTGAATAGTAGCCGGAAATAAGAGAGAGAGAGAGAGAGAGAGAGAGAGAGAGAGAGAGAGAGAGAGAGAGAGAGCACTGGCAAACCCCCACTTGTGGGGAACTCACACCTGTCAAATGACTTTTCTTGTGAGGAATGTTGGAAATTGTGGGGAAAATTGCCATTCCCCATAAACCTAATCGGTATTTCAAAATGGTTCAAGGTATCCACAGGCAATAAAAAAGATATTTTTTGATAGTTTTGTTGTGTTATTTTTGTCAGTAAAGAGCTTAGGCGTCGCAGAAGCGTATACACCACTGTAGGAGGAATTTTCCATTGTGGGGAATTTCTCTCTCCTCCGTACGATCAAAATTATCTCTTCACCGTAAAATTGGTGTCTGTGCATGCCGGGTAATTTTTCTGTTCGGAGCCTTTTTTTGTGTGTTCAAGTGTATTGATATTTTATTCGTAATGGGTCGATAATTATCGATTAACGGGGTGTTGTAGTCATCCGATGTCGGTAATCGCTTTGGAGTAAAGTAATCGATCCCCTAGCGCAAAGAATGCAGAAGTGGAGGCTACCGCTGATGTATCAGAGGAAATTCTGTCCGATGGTCAAAAACTATTTCTTCATACCGCACAAGTTTAAGTAATCAGATGAGTCCAGCATAGAGGATCCTACAGAACCTGAACTGGAAAACAACGCTACAGTAAGTAATTTATTTTTTAGGTAAACTGGTCAACAGGTGCCTGCAGTAGATATGATCGTTTCCCCCCCCCCCCCCTTTCTTTCTCATACTCATGGCGAATGTGGCCGTGTAGAAGAATCTTCATCTGTGAACTGATCTTGTTTAATGTTACTACATGTTTTAATTTACAGATACTTGCAAAGATATACCCCCCCCCCCCTGAAACAGTGAAAAGGATCGTTTCAAGATATTTTTCATGCATTTTTAAAGTTAGAATATCTGACGAGTAACAGAAATGCTTTCATGAATATATTCTACATTGAAAATGATGTATTGCGATACGAATCGTATCGTGAGTAAATATCGCAATACGTATCATATCATATGAGCTTATCGTATGGTGACAGCCCTGAATTAAACCCCCTGGACTGATGACTGTCTGTATGGCTCATTTATGACTCTGGAAACAGAAAAACCGTGATGATTTAATTTTTGGTACTAGAACACTTATAGTGACTAATATGAACTATGGCAAAGCCATGAAGGGGACGTAGCACTGATAGAAAAGTTAAAAGAAAGGAGGGGATCTCCAACAACACTAGGTTGCAGCACCCACAGCAAAACCCCAAAACACCCAATGCAAAAAAAAAAAAAAAAAAAAAACCCAAAAAACAACACAGAACAGACACCCACTGAAAAGACGCAAAAGCGACACCAAATCACACCATAGAAAAATTAAATATAAAAGACCACACATAAACCAACGAGACCAATGGTCAACCGATGCCGACTATAGGCCATCTGCCACATTAGTAGCAGACGGTGTGGTTATCCTCGATTAAGTGCGCACAACCCTCCCACTATTTCGATTTCCCAGAGGTCTCGAAGAAAGCACAATTATGGTGTAAAACAACCTCCTCACTGTTACTGTGTACAATGACCACACACAAACAAGACCGTAAAACGCAGGGGTCCAAGAAACACACTGATGAATATGTAAATGTAAATGGATATTTTTTTGTCACCATTGGAACTACTTATCTATAAATTTAACACACAGTGGCGGATTCAAGGGGGTACGGAGGGGGGCTTCCCCTCCCCGGCACTGTCACAAAAATTTCCAAAAAAAAAGTATATATTTGGCCGATTTTCAGTAAATAATCGGCAAAATTTGCCCCTTGACCCATGGCAAAGAGGGCGCTAGATCCGCCACTAACACGGGTGATTTAGCCAGAGCGAAATAATATTATAATTTCTACCACATAGACAAAACAGCATGATGACATGAAGCTCTTACTAGCCTCCTGAAAAGCGAAATGTAAATCTAAGTTACAAATAAAATGACCGACTTGAGATTTCTCATCAAATCATAGTAAGAACCCCCCCCCCCCCCAAAAAAAACCCCAAGAACAGAAACAGATTAAAGGGCTGACGAAATACTTTGCCGAATCATGCTTAAGAATTAATTAACCCCCCCCCCCCCCACACACACACACACCCTCACACACCTTCCTTGGGAAAATGAAATAATAGTAGATCCAGCATGAAATTAAGTACGATTTGACATGTCATTCCGAAAAAATGTTTTCAATCAATATTTGTAGCTCTATAGATAAATAAATAATTGACAAATAAATAAAAATGATAGATAAAAAATAAATATCCCCCCTTTTCAAGAAAAATGATAATGATAATAAATCCAGCTCGAAATAAATGACGACTTGCGTGTCATTCCAAACCAAATAAAAAAAAATTTGCAATCAATAGTTGGAGATAAAGAGCTGTTCAACAATAAAGTAGAAACCACAGGTTGCCGATGTTTAAATATCTATTTCAAAATAAAAATCAACCCTTTCAGCCTTTGTTTTTATTTATCATACGTACAGGGGAAAAAAGATCCACAAGGAATTTAAATTGTCAATTTGATCGATGTACTATATCTTTGTCGATTCCCCATTTCTCCTAGTAGTTGCATGACATAATTATGAGTGCACGTGTACACTGTGTGAGTGACCTAAATGTCAATGTGACGTAGTCAGTGACGCGCCATGCCAGACGAAGTTCAAGGACTGGCTGTGTATGCAACGACACTGTATACAGATTACAGTGTGTACAGCACTTGTGGGTACCCATGGACTCCATTAGTTTTTAGGATGTATACTTTGCAAATTCGGGTGTTAGTGGATCAGACTTATTCAAAATTTAGGTTGAATGTTTGATCTACTTTTGTCATTCATCTTCACCAGTGAAATGTTATGTCGAGGTAGGTTTTGATTATCACACGTTTATAACCGTAGTTTCGACTGAAATCGATCTGTTACATGTTGCATATTTCATTTCGTGTTTAAATCTCTGTTCAAAAGCGTCTTCCCTCTTTATTTTTTACTTGTTAATGTATACGGTACACAAAACTTCACGCGCATTTACGTTTCAAAAAACGACGTCATAATGAACATCACAAGCTGCCGATGTTTATCTATTTAAAAAATAAATAAAAAATAAAAGCTGACCGTTTGTTGTTCTTCTTTCCCTGTATGTGCGATAAAAAACAACAAAAGGTTGGTTTTTATTTTTTGATAGATGAATATCGGCAGCCTGTGATGTGCATTTCCATTCGTAACCTTTCTGTCTTCTCTAACGTTCGCCGTTTCCGCATGTACCGTGCACACAAATTTTGAATCGAAGGTAATGGTAAGAAAAACGGGAAAATGCATGCTTTTTGCTTATTCATGTACACACGTCTATCTTGATGGCGACTACGTCCCCTATAACTTATACGTACACATGGCACATGTAATAATTATACATACACCATCACACATAATAGAGTGAACTACATGTTTGTAAGGAGACCACACATGTTAAGGAGGCAATTGCCTTGACCTAATGCATTCTGCGCTGAGGAAGATGGCGATCACAGTCTTTCCCAAAAACTTTCAGTTCACATAGGTCATGTCATTCGGACCCATATAATAAAGAAACACATAGGTCCGATAAAAAAACTGTCTCTGCGAAAAAAAAACAGCAAAAAATCAGTTCTAAGAATAGCCCCTTGTACATTCTTCAGTTTAGCCAACATCAGCAATACGGTAAGTAGCAACCCTGGCCCGAATTCGGACCAGGGCTGCTACATACCGTATCAATTGCCAAATAACCTCTGACAACTTGTCAATCAAATCACGCTTTAAAACGAAGAAATTAAAATTACTATCATGAAACGTTAAAATTTTCACCAGGGAATGAAAATATTATAAAAACTTGCACAGGAACATTTGATTACATAACAAATAGACTCGCCAGAAGGCATAATCGAAAGATCACATGATAGATTTCTGTATAATAACTCAAGATTTCGAGCATTTTCAACCCCCCCCCCCCCCTCCTTTTTGATATTTCGATTGCCTGGTTGACATCGTTCCTCACCTTGCTACAGGATCATTTGTGTCATGCTGATCGATCTTGCCATACTAAAGGTTTTATTAAAAGGAAATCCTGTAGAAAGGTGGGGAACAATACTCTAAAAAACTTTTCCAGTTTCCATAGGCTTTAGTGTTAAAATTGTCTGTTTTAACACAAATTGTACACAACATAAAGGTCACATGTTTGAAATACTACTATTTTCATAAAATTCAGCAAAATTCATACCGAATTCAGAGTTTTAATTTCTTGTGATAAGAATTTTTTTCGGTCCTACCTGTAACTGGGCAGAATTCCTTACAAATTGTTTGAACTCCTTTACGCCGCCGGTAGGGGACTTTTATGGCTCAGCTATCATTACATTTTTCCCTTTATGATGACAGTAACAAATTAAAGAAATTATTTGTAAATGGTTTATATACATTTAGGTAAAAGTTGAGGAGTGCCAAAACAGTCTTGAAGCACTGGTTGACACAGAGGTGCTCTATACAGTCCAATTTCTACAATGAACTCAAGATCTCAGGATGTTCGAGAGAAGAAATCAAAAGTGCTAAGACCAAGTTCCTAGAACAACTCCAGGAAAACATTGAACGAAGGTATCTTTTGGGTTAATTATCCTGCTCTATTGCATTCACAAGCAAACATTTATTCAAGGAGGAACAGTACAGTTTTTTTTATATCTATAATTTACTTATTGAGCCACTGACCCCCAGGGTAAAAGTGCAGATAGATAAGTCCTCAGATACAATAAGAAACAGAATGATACATATTTTTTGCAATTTATATTATCTGTTTTTTACTAGAAATTTGATTTCAGTATCTCACTGCTAGGACTTGCATTATGATTTTGTATTTTATATAATAACACTATCATACTTCAGGTTACGTGTGCTATGACAAACACCCTGCAGTCTGTTTCATCAGATTCCGATGATCGAGTCCGGAGCATGACTACAGTAACACCCTCCTCCTCAGGCCATGCTATCTCCAAATCAAGAAATTACCAGGTAAGAAAGTTGTTAGATTTCAGGTTTTTTGTTTTGTGTGAATACTGCATGACAATCTGGATATTGTACCTTTTTAGCTCGCTGGGACGAAAAAGTCCGGAGAGCTAATGACATACCCTTGGCATCGTTGTCGGTGTTTTCGTCGTCATACATAGACAAAACTTTAACCTGGGCTATATTTCTTGAACTATAGGGGATAGGGCTTTGATAGTTCACATGTGGATTCCTTGTGTCAAGACGTTTCATTTGAGACCTGACCTTTGACCTAGTGACCTTGACCTTGGACTTTGACCTACTTTTCAAAAACTTTAACCTGGGCTACATCTCTTGAATTATAAGGGATAGGGCTTTGATATTTCACATATAGATTCCTCGTGATGAGACCTTTCATTTCAGACCATGTCTATTGACCTACTTTTCAGATACTATCTTTTGAACTATAAAGGGTAGGGCTTTGATATTTCACATGTAGATACCTTCTGATGAGACCTTTCATTTGAGACTATTTTGTTTGACCTTTTGATCTTGGACTTTGACCTTCCTTTAAAAAAAACTGTAATCTGGGCTATACCTCTACCTTAACCTTAACCTTTAACCTACTTTTTAATTATTCATACTTTAGCAATATCTTTAGCTCTCTAAGGGATAAGACTAATATTAGATGCATAGTCTGCTCTTGATAAAAGTTTTTAGATTTAAGAAGTTAGTTGATTTCTGATAAAAATCTTCTTATTGGTCGGATTGCGAAGCAAAATCCGGTCTATGAAATGGCGAAGTCCGTCTGTCTGTCCGTCCGTCTGTCTGTCTGTCCGTCAGTGCGTCAACATTTTGGTTAAAGTGTTGCGTTTAAGTCCGTTGAGAGAAAACTGTTTGGAGGAGCAACTTGAAACTTGACATGCTGATAGACCATGATGAGACGATTCAAACACCGCAACAAATTTTGACCTAGTGACCTATATTTGTCTGTGTAATCTAGTGAACACCAATTCTTAGAAAGTATAATTGATAGAGAAATAATTCTTTTTGAAATATAATCAGTCTCAGGTCCATTTGTGCACCTGATATTTTGTTTGAGCCTCTGACCCCTAGGG
Source organism: Pinctada imbricata (assembly GCA_033119305.1). Lineage (NCBI taxonomy): Eukaryota > Metazoa > Mollusca > Bivalvia > Pterioida > Pteriidae > Pinctada > Pinctada imbricata. The sequence continues at coordinate 19,708,942 of VSWD01000006.1, forward strand.
TCTTCGAAAATGGGTGTGGTCATTTTCTCATATACCAATCTATGTAATTTAGTGAACACCAAATCTCAGAAAGTGTAATTGATAGAGAAATAATTTTTGCAATATAATCAGTCTTTGGTCTAGTTGTGCACCTGATATCTTGTTTCAGCCTCTGACCCCCAGGATCTTCAAAAATGGGTGTGGTCATTTTCTGCTATATGAACCTATGTAATGACCATAAACAGATAAGTACACGAAAGGAATTAAAGGTCACCTCTAAAGGTTTTTAAATGCTAAAAAACCTATATTTTCTTTTACTTATTTATACTAGAGAAAAAATTTCAAAAGAATTATATTTTTCCGACCGTCCGTTTTCCTGTAAATCGACCTGAAAAGTCTAATCGTTGAAGCGGCGCGACTGAATTATCTGCCCCTTTGTGTGACGTCATGTGCACCCAAGCGAGTGTTAGAGGCTATCTGAAGGCAGTGAGGGATGAACATCCCATATCTTGTTTACTAGAAGATAGATAAAAACAAATCGGTACCAAATACGTTTTATTTATTTATTTTTATATTTTATTTATTTATCTATTTTTTTCTTCTGGGGGGGGGGGTCTTCTAAAACAACTTTACAGCGTATTCGGAATTACCCAAGTATGACTTTTACCTATCATTGAGTGATGGCCTTAGTTAGCCGGGTATAAAGGTGTCAATTCATATATAGAGGTTGTATATTCAAATCAGAGTGATCGCAGGCGTGTCATATACAGACAAGCCTATAGATTGCGTAATATTTGACCCCCGTACAAGGTGTGAACAACAAATTAGACCACGACAGGCGTTTGTTGGGAAATATTTACATTGCAAGTTGATTTCCTATGTTAAACGCCTATTCAATTTTGACGTTGATTTCACGATGAACACAGGTTGGCCCCAATCACATAACGTGCGCGCAAGAAGTTCAAACAGTAGGCGGGGCATACTGATGCTGAATTTGCGATCAGGAGGAGATTCCCAACATGCGTACGGGGAATGAGACGATATAAAAGAGAAGAAACAGACGAGGACAACCAAAAACATAGTGTAATCAAAGATTACGAAGCTCACCTCGCGGCAGCAAAGTTCAATTTAAACATATCTCTAAGTACATGTATAATAAGAAATCACTCAAGTGAAAAAAGTAGGTCAAGGTCATTTTAATGAAAGTTTGATCAAAGATACATCCAATATGCAAGTTTGGTACATGTAGCACTTATACTTTGCTCAATATTGGCCTTTAAATGCAAAATCACTCAAGCAGAAAAAGTAGGTCAAGGTCATTTTATGAAAGTTTGATCAAATATACATCCAATATGCAAGTTTGGTACATGAAGCACTTATACTTTGCTCAATATTGGCCTTTAAATGCAAAATCACTCAAGCGGAAAAAGTAGGTCAAGGTCATTTTATGAAAATTTGATCAAAGATACATCCAATATGCAAGTTTGGTACATGTAGCACCTATACTTTGCTCAATATTGGCCTTTAAAGGCAAAATCACTCAAGTGGAAAAAGTAGGTCAAGGTCATTTTTTGAAAGTTTGATCAAAGATACATCCAATATGCAAGTTTGGTACATGTAGCACTTATACTTTGCTCAATATTGGCCTTTAAATGCAAAATCACTCGAGTGGAAAATGTAGGTCAAGGTCATTTTATGAAAGTTTGATCAAATATACATCAAATATGCAAGTTTGGTACATGTAGCACTTATACTTTGCTCAATATTGGCCTTTAAAGGCAAAATCACTCAAGTGGAAAAAGTAGGTCAAGGTCATTTTATGAAAGTTTGATCAAAGATACATCCAATATGCAAGTTTGGTACATGTAGCACTTATACTTTGCTCAATATTGGCCTTATAAGGCAAAATCACTCAAGCGGAAAAAGTAGGTCAGATGCTGCATCCGATGCATGGGTTCACCTCAGCATCTCAAGATGAATCACTTGTGCAAGTTTGGTTACTGTAGCATCAGTACTTTGTCAGATACTGAACTACCCCAAAAACTTTAACCAGACATTGACAAAGTCATTCAACCGGAAAATGTAGGTCAGATGCTGCATCCGATGCATGGGTTCAACTCAGCATCCCAAGATGAATCACTTGTGCAAGTTTGGTCACTGTAGCATCAGTACTTTGTCAGATACTGAGTTGCCCAAAAACTTTAACCGGACGCGGACGCGGACGGGGACGGGGACGGGGACGCGGACGCGGACGCCGGGGTTATAGCATAAGCTCATCTCAACTTCGTCGAGGTGAGCTAAAAATCCTTGAAACCATTGAGATATGTATAACAACTCTATGTACGTGTATATGCACAGTTTCCATAGAGTTCAAGTGTACTTCAATGTAGATGGCGCTACCGAAATGAATTTATGCCGCGCCGACTATTCCGATATTGTAAATAAGGCTTTATTCTCTTTAAACTGTCTATGAAAAGTAAAAATTCATCATGAAAACGTCTTATCAGATATTTACAACATTGTGAAAACGTTTTAACAGTCCATTTTAAACGTTAACTTCCACAGAGTTCATGTCTACTTCAATGTAGATGGCGCTACCGAAATGAATTTATGCCGCGCCGACTTTTCAAATTATAAATAAGACCTTATTCTCTTCAAATTGTTTACAAAAAATCAAGACTCATCGTGAAGACATTTTTAAAATAAAAATTATTCGGTAATTTTTAATATCAAACCGTATATTTTGGTCCTTTGCAATGGAGTATTTCTAGCCCTTCCTGGTAGGGAGAATTGACATACGTGAAACATTTAGATCTTAATTTTCACTTATTTTGTATAAAATTTCGAGGATGTTATCAAAGGTGTTTAATATCTGAATGTTTCTGAATGTAAATATAAGGAAAGAGTGTCTTATTTTTTTGCGTTCATGGCTTTTACACTCTGGTTCGACAGGCGCAAATCTTTCGAGAACCGCTTCGCGGTTCACGAGATTTGCGCCTGTCGAACCAGAGTGTAAAAGCCATGAACGCAAAAAATAAGACACTCATTCCTTAAATAGACAGTAGATGCTTTTACGTTTGGGCAATGTTCGTCTTGATGGAATTTTAGAAAAATTACAAAGTTACCAATGCCATATATAATGAAAAAAAAAAAAAAATCTGCATGACGTTAAAATTTGAATGACCGCTAAAATATGATGGAAGTTATATGATGCCCGCTAGTGTAGTCGTCTTTTTGTTTGAAAAAATCAATTTAGAATAACAACTTTTTCTTGAGGATCGATCTTTATAGACCATGATGAAATAGTTTGTTTATTGTCCATCTCTTATCATGCTTATACACCCAAAAACTATTTTGAACTAAGATATAATCGAATGAAATATACAAAATCAGCAAGACTATGTGCTATGTTTATTTCTCCGCCGACTTTTCCGCAATAAACATGGTAAAAAGCTAATTACATTTTACGAAGCTATTGAATATATATATATATATTTTTTTTTACATACGAATCGCCATGCAGAAGAAATACGGCATGAGGTTCAGTGCCAAGATCGACCCTTATCTTCAGGTAAATTGTATCTCTGGTCCAAAATCGGTGAAAATTATGCATGGATACTCCATATTTTCTTTTCTTATTATTGCACTTTTGGTAAAGCTAATTAATACAGGTTTCAAATATTCAGATTGCACCATTTGCATATTTTTTTTTTGCAAAATTTCCCGAGGGAGGCCCCGGACCGCCTCCCGCACCTCTCCCCCCTCGATGCAACCCCCGCACCCTCTGGATCCGCCACTGAAAACCACGGATTTTTCAATATTTGTATTTACTCGATAATAATTAATCATTCAAATTTTCAGAATACTTAAGCCCGACTGTAAAAAAAAACAACATTTTTCGATGAACAAATGCATAGATATTACAAACATTTATTCCATAGTCTGTTTATTGGCGTAAGTATTTCGTTACATTTGATATTTAGTAATGAAGTTTGCATGTTATATACAAATGTATGTTAAAACAAGATAAATGTGATAACATCATTAAATTCCATGTCTTTAATTTTTCGCATTTCTTCACATTTTTTCCCTCAATTTTGTCTGAAGTGGTTGTTAGTAAACATAATTAACAAACAACAATAACAACTGGCCTGAAGATACTAAGTAAACTGCATGTAATCAGTAAACGTAGTTGAGAGGCGCTGTATAGACGGCATATATATATAATCAATTTTCTGACAAAGTAAACTTAGATATTTCGATACCAAAGACTCGATGTGTATCCAACTGCGTTAATTTCCAGATTGTACAGTAAATAATTTGTCAGAAAACGTTCTAGAAATCGAAGTAACGCGTTGGATCCGCCACTGCTGTTCCACCAGATATCCACAATCCACATCCGTGTTGACAACAACGGGGCGCTTTATCAGTGTATGTGGAGACGAGCCCAGGCAACCGGCCCTACCATGCAGGACAACAATGGTACGACGGACAGCCATACTACCATTTATTCCATTGGACGCAATTGAGGACCTGAACAGAGATGAGGCGGACATCACATACCTTACCGAACCATTCACTGACTTCTGTGGAACCATTTCGTTATTTAAATATGACATATTATGAAATGAAATAAATGTAACTAAAATAATTCACATTATTCTTCTTCTTCTTCTGTTGTAGCAAAAAAAAAAAAAAAAAAAAAAAAAAAAAGCAGCTCTTGATATATATCTTTGAACGACGAGTGTTGGTGCTATATTTATCTTTGAAAAGTGTATTCATATATAAAGACCAGCACATCTTTACAGATTAAACACAAACACATTACATCATACGATCAAATATTCTAGAATCTTAGCTTTCACTACTCATCATAGACTTTTACAGGTAAACTTTATACTAATTTAGGGATGTAACGATACGCTCACCTCACGATACGATACGTATCGCGATACAGCCTCATGATACGATACGTATCGCGATACAGACTCAAGTGAACAATTAAGTTTCGGAATTAATAAAGATAACAAATTGCGTTGGCAAATACGCCATCAGTACTTTGCTGTATGTACAGAAAATGCTTAAATTCATTTAGACAATGCCCTTTTGCTTGTGATTATGCAGAGAGAATATTGATTATCAGTTATCCTGCAATTACTATAATGGAAAATTAATCTTTTAGTAAAACCCAGAAACAGAATAAGAACATAGAAATCAACTTAAAAAGTCAGCACTTTACTTTTCAATATATTAGCTCATGAGCATAAAAAATGTTGATCCAATATTACAACTGCACAACGTACGTTGCTTTTGGTGGGTCATGATGCATGTTTTCCGCCTCGTAAGACGTGTCATCAAAATTCAAATTTAAAGCAGTGCTAGTTATCGGTTTTTATTCATGCTAGCTTATTCTCTGTGCAAAAGGAAAGCCTAAACAGCTCTCTATCTGTTTCATTCAAGTTTGACGAAGGATCGATGTACTCGGGCGCCGCCATCATAGCTAATGTAAACAAATTCGGACTAAAGATTCGGAAATAAACGAGTCGATTTTAAACGAAAAACGGATTTGAAAAATACCGTGATACGCGATCTGGCTGTACCGTGTACCGAACCGTGAACTTTATACCGCGATATACCGAACCGCGGTATATCGTTACACTCCTATACTTATTGGTTAATTATCAGTCTACCTGTGCCCCTTAGATGGCCCTTTTGACATCAATTAAGGTAATTATAATATAATTGAAGTCGACGAATCGGGAACACACACCCTCCACTCATCATTACACTTTTTGCCGACAACTTTTATACCGTTATTCGGCAACGATCGCCAAGCCTTTGATGCACCGACAAACTCGGCCGTAAAGATACAAATTGTTTGTTTCAACTTTATTTTTGCATTCCCTGATCATCTTCCTCTACAGCACTTCATTCGAATTCATTTGATACCAAACACGACCACAATGCTCCAATTAAACGCATAGAAATAAATCTACACACAATTAATTTTTTTGGCCATCAAAGTTCTTTTTGCTAATAACTTTTTTATTTTAAGTCCGATTTAATTGAAATCATTTTAAAAATCGCCGTCTCGGAAAGACCTTTTCAAAAATATATACATTAATTTGGGTTGCTTGAAAAATTCAATCCATAAAATTTCGCCAAACAAATCTTGAAAACAGGTGAAGCCACTTTCTATAGGAAACTTCTGATCGCACAGTCGTCAACTTATGATATCAAAACGATTGTTAATGTGATGTACAAAATTAGCGCAAAGCTATTCGATTTTTGATGAATTAAAAAAAAAAAAGAAATATATACTCGTTCTTTTTAAGCTGTGTATATATACAGTGATTACAGCATAGTATATGCGGGCTTGGGTGTACATTACGTCATCGCCACGGGAGGTAATCCGGGCAGGCTTTTTTGAATTTTAATACGGGACCTATTTTCACCCGCTTTATTTGCTAAACGGGACACAATTTGGTCAAATGAAAAATTGGAATGTGTTATTCTAGATCTACTTGATCAAGTGAACAAGAAAATATGAGACGAGTGAGGGATCTTTGCGGGTCACCTTTAAGAATATACATAGACGCATATACATTGTTACGCAAATGACTACCGCAGTCTCCAAAAACAGGTAACACAAAAGAGGAATTTTAAAAAACGTAAAACAAAGGTCGCTGGTCTCGTTGTACAGTGTACAGGGGATGACAGAGTCAGCTGCATCATTACATTTATTCTTCTGTAAATGGTCACTATAAGTAGTCTCAGGCAACAGTGCATAGCAAGTACAATGTATATGTATTACAGACTGAAACAATAAAACTTGTGAAATTTAATTTGGTTATTGAAGATGTACTTCAAAAGAAATAAAGTGCCTTATTTGCAAAAAAAAAAAAGCTCCTGTCTTGTAAAATATACTCTACTTTGACTACATAATGCAAAAATGTGCCATCCCTTGCTTACCGCACGCTTATAAATGTGCCCACCATTGCCCTCCGCGTGTGCATGATGTGCCCTCTTTGGCCCATCGCACGCAGGAATCCCTACCTGGCGCCCTGCCCTTTTTGTTTTCTTGCTGGAACACTGCTAGTGAACACCAATTTTCAGAAAGTATAATTGATAGAGAAATAAATCTTTTTGCAATATAATCAGTCTCTGGTCTAGTTGTGCACCTGATATTTTGTTTGAGCCTCTGACCCCCAGGGTCTTCAAAAATGGGTGTGGTCATTTTCTCTTATGTAAGTCTATGTAATCTAGTAAACACCATTTTCTCAGAAAGTATAATTGATAGAAATATAATTCTTTTTGCAATATAATCAGTCTCTGGCCCAGTTGTGCACCTGATATTTTGTTTGAGCCTCTGACCCCCAGGGTCTTAAAATGGGTGTGGTCATTTTCTGCTATACGAGCCTATGTCAGTATTTGATCTAGTGAACACCAATTCTTAGAAAATATAATCAGTCTCTGGTCTAGTTGTGCACCTGATATTTTGTTTGAGCCTCTGACCCCCAGGGTCTTCAAAAAGTGGTTGTGGTCATTTTCTGCTATAGTAAACTTTAATATGTCAGTATGTGATCTAGTGAACACCAATTCTTAGAAAGAATAATTGATAGAGAAATTCTTCTTATTGCAATATAATCAGTCTCTGGTCCAGTTGTGCACCTGATATTTTGTTTGAGCCTCTGACATCCCCCTCGTGTCTTCAAAAATGGGCGTGGTCATTTTATACCATATAAGTCTATGTAATCTAGTGAACACCAATTCTGAGTAAGAAGTATAATTGATAGAAAAGTAATTGTTTTTGCAATGTAATCAGTCTCTGGTCTAGTTGTGCACCCGATATTTTGTTTGAGCCCCTGACCACCAGGGTCTTGGAAATGGGTGTGGTCATTTGCTCCTTTATAAGTCTATGTTACCTTGTGAACATCAATTCTCAGAAAGTATGATTGCTGGAGAGATAATTCTTTTTGCAAATAAAATCAGTCTCTTGTCTACATTGTGTGTGTGTGTCTGCTATTTTGTTTCAGCATCTGAACTCCAGGGTCTTTGTAATGGGTGTGGTCACGTTCTCCTATTTAACTGTATGTAATCTAGAGAACACCAGTTCTCAGAAAGTGTAAGTGATACTGTAGAGAGATATTTCTTTTCCCTTTTCCACGAGTCTGTGGTCTGATTATGTTTCTGAGAGTGAACTGTTTAAGGTATCCGTTGTACAAATAAATATCAAGTGTATTATATAGTTAGACTCATGGCATATTTTTACCTAAATATACCTAATACAACAAAAATAATGGTTTCCATCATCAAAGGTCAACATGCCGACCATCACTCAAGCCACGGAAACTATCGAGACACTGCCGAAGATTACCGAGATAATTTTAACACTGTTTAAATGGACGAGACTTCCGCGAGATCTTCATTTGTACATTGGATACGTTTAGACTGACCCGTCTTTGAAATGGGTGTGGTCATTTTCTCCTACATAAGTCTTTTTAATCTTGTGAACACCAGATCTCAGAAAGTATACCAGTAATTCATTTGCATTACTTGTATTATGTGTCTGTGGTGTAGATGTGCATCTGATATTTTGTGTTAGCCCCTGTCCCCCAGGGTTGGAAAATGGATGTCAATTCAGTGAATTTAACAAACAGCCAGTAGAGCTTCAGTCTCATCAGAGACTTCTGGTTTTATATTGGAATTGGGTTTTATAACCAAATTTTCGATACGATACAATACAATACAAAAAGTACCAATATCCGGTATATTTATATATTTAATTCATATTTTGTAAAACGCACAAACTAACAATTTTACTCACTAATAAGTACCCCTCCCCCAACACAAAGTCAAACGGGTTCCTGTAGGTTCGGTCTAACTTATAGTTTTGCATATTTTATATATGATTACATTCCCTAACGGGTCTTTTTTATGTTATCTTTATTTTGCCCTTTTTTTTAAATTCGGTCGCAAGTTTCCCGTCAGCCCTTTTTAGAAATTTCAGAAATTTGTTTTAGAGAAAGCAAACACATTTAGACAGGTAGTATTCGAAAGTCTCTGGATTGAAAACTAAAGATTAAGTCGATATTATTTTGACAAAATGACAAAAATATATCTTAAATGCCGACCTTCTAATTAATTCCTTAATCATTGCTTGTTATTCCTAGACTTCGAAGTATAAAAGGATTTGAATTGCCAGTAGAAAAGGCAAGCATGATCGATAAAATCTAGAACATATCTGCCTTTTGCAAACAAAAGAAAAAACATGATCAAACATACATTTCCATGCAAATTAATACTTGAGATTTCACAAGAAAAGCATGTTTTGTGCTGAAAATAACTGTATCTAAATGTATCAAAGCAAAAATATCGATACACGTATCGATGACCAATATCGATACGTACCGGTATATCGATTTATTGACCCAGCCCTATTTTACATGGGACTTCCATTTATTAGTTCAACTGTCTATCTGTTTGATACAGCCTATCTGACAATTCATGTATTAAAACCCTAATGCATGAGCAGTTTATAGGGATCACTTTGTCCTGTGAAAATCCCTCTGCCAATCTGTTTGTTAAACTGTCCTTCAATCTGTCTGCTTGTTGGGTATTGTAGTCACGCAGTATGCCTTCGGTTTCTGATTTTCTGGATTGTCGATTTTGTACTGTAGACAGGGATATGGTCATTATCCATATTTGTCATTCACATTATGGCTATAACTTGATTAGTGTATATTATACTTAAATCAGACTTGAAGGGTTGGTCAAGCATGATAAGACTCAATATCCTATTAGGGTCAAGGTCACCTGCAGAATAAGTTTTATATCTTATAAATCTTTTATCATTTATGGTGTATAATAGTAAGATTTATTCAGGTATGTTTATGTTGCCAACTATTAAATTACAATCATTAATTAACAATGGATGTATAATTTCAGATGATATAACGGTAATTCCTTATCCTGAAGCCTCCAATAAACTGCCTATGATCCACAAACACGGGAATCCAGTCGATTCAGCTAATCCTAAATCTGCATCAAAATCCTCCAAATTCAATCCCTTTAAAACCATTCAGAGCAAAGGCGAAAAATCCAAGGGGAGAGGATCAGGAAAACTAGACAGTATAGAAATGCAAACAACTGAATGGTGACGATATTGAAAGCTCATGTCATCGTAGACAATATAAAGTTGCAGCATCCCGGTAAAAGAAATGTTGTTCATGATTTGACGGCTGACAAAAAGTTCAATTCTTCTCCAAGCAGTGCTAGCGGAACGAAAAAGAAAACGATCGGCGATGATTTAATATTTCTTGAGTATATTTAAGAAAAAAATATGAATTGCTGACAATGTGTTTATTGTAATGAGCAGAAAAATTCTGGAAAAATTTGCAGGGACGGTCAATTATGATTAGATTCAACACCCAAATAGGGTCTAGGTCAAATATCCAGGGGCACACAAAAGGACAGGTCACATACTCAAGCTCAAGTGAGCGACTGTCATAGTGCGGCGTCCGTCGTCTGTCGTCTATCCGTCGTTAACTTTTTAACATTTTCGACTTCTCCCCTGAACATGCTGAAACCAATGCACAGAATTTCACGAAACTTCACAGGAAGCAAGTACTCAATGCCCTCTACCAAGTTTGTGATTTTTGAGCTGATCAGAAATCCAAGATGGCCGCCACAGGCTCTGATTGGCTGACACATTTTCGACTTCTCCTCTGAAACCACTGCACAGAATTTCATGAAACTTCACAGGAAGCAAGTACTCACAGTGATTCAGACTGTTTTCAGAAGCTAAAGGACTCTTGGCCTAGAACATCAAAAAATTATAATCCATTTTGTCCTAAACATGGAAAAAGTATAGGCCGTCGCCGAGGGTGCGAGATTGCTAAGGGGTTCCGGGGGCATGCTCCCCCTGAAAATATTTTTTTTGTTATTCCTAGACTTCGAAGTATAAAAGGATTGGAATTGCCAGTAGAAAAGGCAAGCATGATCGATAAAATCTAGAACATATCTGCCTTTTGCAAACAAAAGAAAAAACATGATCAAACATACATTTCCATGCAAATTAATACTTGAGATTTCACAAGAAAAGCATGTTTTGTGCTGAAAATAACTGTATCTAAATGTATCAAAGCAAAAATATCGATACTCGTATCGATGACCAATATCGATACGTACCGGTATATCGATATATTGACCCAGCCCTATTTTACATAGGACTTCCATTTATTAGTTCAACTGTCTATCTGTTTGATACAGCCTATCTGACAATTCATGTATTAAAACCCTAATGCATGAGCAGTTTATAGGGATCACTTTGTCCTGTGAAAATCCCTCTGCCAATCTGTTTGTTAAACTGTCCTTCAATCTGTCTGCTTGTTGGGTATTGTAGTCACGCATTCACATTATGGCTATAACTTGATTAGTGTATATTATACTTAAATCAGACTTGAAGGGTTGGTCAAGCATGATAAGACTCAATATCCTATTAGGGTCAAGGTCACCTGCAGAATAAGTTTTATATCTTATAAATCTTTTATCATTTATGGTGTATAATAGTAAGATTTATTCAGGTATGTTTATGTTGCCAACTATTAAATTACAATCATTAATTAACAATAGATGTATAATTTCAGATGATATAACGGTAATTCCTTATCCTGAAGCCTCCAATAAACTGCCTATGATCCACAAACACGGGAATCCAGTCGATTCAGCTAATCCTAAATCTGCATCAAAATCCTCCAAATTCAATCCCTTTAAAACCATTCAGAGCAAAGGCGAAAAATCCAAGGGGAGAGGATCAGGAAAACTAGACAGTATAGAAATGCAAACAACTGAATGGTGACGATATTGAAAGCTCATGTCATCGTAGACAATATAAAGTTGCAGCATCCCGGTAAAAGAAATGTTGTTCATGATTTGACGGCTGACAAAAAGTTCAATTCTTCTCCAAGCAGTGCTAGCGGAACGAAAAAGAAAACGATCGGCGATGATTTAATATTTCTTGAGTATATTTAAGAAAAAAATATGAATTGCTGACAATGTGTTTATTGTAATGAGCAGAAAAATTCTGGAAAAATTTGCAGGGACGGTCAATTATGATTAGATTCAACACCCAAATAGGGTCTAGGTCAAATATCCAGGGGCACACAAACAGGACAGGTCACATACTCAAGCTCAAGTGAGCGATTGTCATAGTGCGGCGTCCGTCGTCTGTCGTCTATCCGTCGTTAACTTTTTAACATTTTCGACTTCTCCCCTGAACATGCTGAAACCACTGCACAGAATTTCACGAAACTTCACAGGAAGCAAGTACTCAATGCCCTCTACCAAGTTTGTGATTTTTGAGCTGATCAGAAATCCAAGATGGCCGCCACAGGCTCTGATTGGCTGACACATTTTCGACTTCTCCTCTGAAACCACTGCACAGAATTTCATGAAACTTCACAGGAAGCAAGTACTCACAGTGATTCAGACTGTTTTCAGAAGCTAAAGGACTCTTGGCCTAGAACATCAAAAAATTATAATCCATTTTGTCCTAAACATGGAAAAAGTATAGGCCGTCGCCGAGGGTGCGAGATTGCTAAGGGGTTCCGGGGGCATGCTCCCCCTGAAAATATTTTTAAATTTAAAGCAAAATGGTGCAAACTGAGCCAATCTGGAGATGAAAATTGAAGTCTACAAACTTGAAAACTGAGGCCTTCTTATTGTTTTCCTGTAGAAGTGGGACTATAAGTGCTGTTTGATGGTCGTTAGACTTTAGTTTCAAGGAGTTTATTTTAAAGTTTCTATTACCTTGTGTAAAGGTATTGTTTCTATTTGCATCAAGGCATATTTTACAGAGCATGGCGTCTGCAGTTTCATCATACCGTAACCAAGGGTATAGGGTTACCCATTTATGTTGAAATTTTCTATCAACAGTACGTTCAGGTCGTTCAGCCTGAACTTGGGGGTATCAGGAGTGCCGCTCGGGGGACTGACGCAAGGGGGACCGACGCTTAGAGATTCTTTGATCAAATTAAACAAAGTTTGCTGGCCCTCGCCCAGACGCAGCTTTTATTTGACTCGGTTATTTACACGCTTTAACAAGCATTCGCCGAGTCACCATTACATAAAGCGCTTGTATGACGGACTCTTTTTAATCATCCAATGAAAACTGTTGTTACATGTTTATCAAGGTACCAAGTCAACTCAACCTTAAATTTTGTTTGCTCATGTGAAAATATGATCGGCCAATATGTCAGATAAACGGGAAAGGAATAGCTAGGCCATTTCGGCATATACAGGACACATTAATCGGCCATTCAGAGTTTTTATCGGCAAATGGCCGATGGCCGACGCCAATCTGAATCTCTGTACTCATTGCCCTCTACCAAGTTTGTGTTTTTAGAGCTGATTGGAAATCCAAGATGGCCGCCACAGGCTCTGATTGGCTGACACATTTTTTTCTTCTCCTTTAAATAGGCTGCATGGAATATCTCGAAACTTCACAGGAAGCAAGAACACAATGCCCTTTACCAAGTTTGTGTTTTTTGAGCCGATCAGGAATCCAAGATGGCCGCCACAGGCTCTGATTTGCTGACACATTTTCAACTTCTCCTCTGAAACCCCTGCACAGAATTTCATGAAACTTCACTGGAAGCAAGAACTCAATCACCTCTACCAAGTTTGTGTTTTAGAGCTGACTGGAGATCCCAAAATGGCCGCCACAGGCTCTGATTGGCTTACACATTTTGGACTTTTTCTCTGAAACTGCTACACAGAATCTCTCGAAACTTCACTCGAAGCAAGTACTCAATGCCCTCTACCAAGTTTTTGTTTATCAAGCCGATCAGAAATCCAAGATGGCCGCCACAGGCTCTGATTTGCTGACTCGTTTTCGACTTCTCTGAAACTGCTGCACAGAATTTCATGAAACTTCACAGGAAGCTAGTACTCAATGCCCTGTACCAAGTTTGTGTTTTTCAAGCCCATGGGAAATCAAAGATGGCCGCCTAAGGCTCTGATTGGCTGACTCGTTTTCGACTTCTCTGAAACTGCTGCACATAATTTCATGAAACTTCACAGGAAGCTAGTACTCAATGCCCTGTACCAAGTTTGTGTTTTTTCAAGCCCATGGGAAATCAAAGATGGCCGCCACAGGCTCTGATTGGCTGACACATGTTCGACTTCTCCTCTGAAACGGTGCATAGAATCTCTCAAAACTTCACAGGAAGCAAGAACTCAATGCCCTCTACAAAGTTTGTGTTTTTGAGCCGATCGGAAATCCAAGATGGCTGCCCCAGGCTTTGATTGGCTGACACATTTTCGACTTCTCCCCTGAAAGCGCTGCAAAGAATTTCTTCAAACTTCACAGGAAGCAAGTACTCATTGCCCTCTACCAAGTTTATGTTTTTTGAGCCGAGATGTCCTCCATAGGCTCTATTTGGATGACACATTTTTAACTTATCCTCTTAAACTACTGCATATAATGTCACCAAATTTTACAGGAAGTAAGTACACATTGTCCTTCTCAAAGCTTGACTAAAAGCTTTTTCCTTCAGGTCTTATACTGACTTTGACTAAAAACATACATACAGTCTCCTCAAGTGAGCAATGTGGCCCCCTTGGGCCTTTTGTTTCTTCTTCTTATCCTTAGAAATTGATGTGATTTTTTTCACGGTATATATGCACAATGTGTAAAGAAATGGACTTTGACTTATAAGTGTCATGATTTTTAAATCAGAATTGAGTTGCATGGCATCTAGAATTTGAAGGTATGATTTTTTAAAGAATAATTGACGTCATTGAAGAACCAAGATGATTAAGAAAAAAATTTTTAAAATTCAAGTCTTTTTTGAAATACGACTCATTCCCATTTGAGAGGGTATCTGACGTCATGAAATTGGTATGAAAGCATTTATTTTTAGTTCGGTTTTTACCCATTTTGTTGACTGATATCAGCTTTATATGTAGGTACTGTATCACAAATTCACTGTTTGTCCCAATACCTCCATTTCTTTGGTGGGTACACAAACCTATTGTTCAACCTTATATTGATTATTTAGTTTTACATTCTATATTTGTGGGCTATATTTAAAAAATAAAATGTGGAATTAGATCTTTGTGTTCTGCTTTATATTTGCAGACTACTTTTTCCACTTCAAATGGAAAACTCCATCCCAAGTTCAATTTGGCCTCCAAAATTCTTTTCAGTGAAAATTGTCATTTTTTATCCCAATTCATTTTTTTCCTGTTGTACAGTGGAATCAGGTCTTTTTTTACTATAGGAACAAGGCAATTGTCTGAAACCCTTGGTTGATAGCAATCAGTTGTGTAAATGTGTGCTTTTATGTCGGCATATTTATCCTCTTGTGAAACTTTGAAGCTGAAGGGATATAGTAACGCCACCTTGTGTTAGTGAGTATGTAGGTCTACAAATGCTTGTGAACACTTACAATTTACTTCCAATTTCATTAAACTTTGCATGCAAGTTGTCCATGTTGAGACCATACCTACTGATTTTAAAGATCAAAATCAAGGTCACAATTGGTGATAATAGAAAAGGTTTGTGGACACTCTAGAGGTCACATTTTGCTTCCAGTTAAAGTGTTATTTGTCCATGGTAAGAAAACAACACTTATTAAATTTCAGGGTAAAAAGTCAAGGTCACATTGAGTAATTATTGGAAAACCTTGTGTACACTCTTGGATATTACAGTTTTCATAAAATATCCATTAAACTTTGCATATAAGTTGTCCATGGCAAGAGGACAAAACCTACTGAAATTTCAGGGTCAGACCTGTCACAGTTAACCTCCAATATTTATCAATCTTAGCATGTAAGTTGTCCATAGTGAGAAGATATTCAAGGTCAAGGTCACGATTGGTGATAATAGAAAAAGTTATCGCAGCTTACTTCCTATCTTCATCAAAATTTGCATGCAAGATGTCCATGATGGGAAGACAACACCTATTGATTTTCAAGGTCAAGGTCACTATTCATATATAATTATGAAAAAACCTTGTGGACTCTCTAGAGGTCACAGTTTACCTCAGATCTTCATCAAACGTTGCATATAAGGTGTCCATGGTAAGAGGACAAGACCTTTTGAATTTCTGGGTCAGCGATCAAAGGTCAATGTCACAATTGGTGATAATTGGAAATCATTGTGAATACTCTAGTAAAGGTCACCAGTTACTTCCAGTAATCATCAAACATTGTGTGAGAAGACAACATCTATTGGTTCAGGGTCAAGGTCACTATTCATATATAATTATAAAAAAAACCTTGTGGACTCTCTAGAGGTCACAGTTTACCTCAGATCTTCATCAAACGTTGCATACAAGGTGTCCATGGTAAGAGGACAAGACCTTTTGAATTTCTGGGTCAGCGATCAAAGGTCAAGGTCACAATTGGTGATAATTGGAAATCATTGTGAATACTCTAGTAAAGGTCACCAGTTACTTCCAGTATTCATCAAACATTGTGTGAGAAGACAACATCTATTGATTCAGGGTCAAAAGTCAATGTCATGTCACGAATGTCATGAATAGAATATTTTAAAAACGTTTCAACATGTTTAAGAGCGCTGAACATGATGAAATGTTTCTAAAAATGTTTTATTGATATTTCTGGAACCATACAAAATCATGTATCTATAACATTTACTGAAATATTTTTGACATGTTTTTACAGCATGCTTGTGCTTACTGGGACGGCAGTCGAGGCGCAGATGGCCTACTTTCATAGACCGACTTAGAACGTGGTGAACGCAACAAAACGTGACAGGACGTAACAGACCGTAAGAAAACTTGGAATTGGTCTGTAACGAGACGGGAAGCAACAGTATTAATCAATCTTGCGAGAGGCGCTGAGTTTATATACGAGTTTGTACATACACTACATCGTGCGAGTTAGTTTAAACAATATTTTTTCTCTATATACTGAAGCAACAATGATATTACAGTCATAATAAATAAGGATGGAGATAAAGCTGTAAAGCTTATTTATAACTCTTCTCCTTACGACATGTTGGTCATTTAACATTATCAAAACAAGTAAATAGATAGAAAGAAAAGGAGAGAAAACGAAAAAAAAAAAAGAAGAAATAAGAGAGGATCATTCGTAAGAGTTTTAATGCATTTTTTCACAAATTTTCTTTCAACTCAAAAAAGCTTGACCAACGTCTACTGACGCATGCGCACACTCTATGCGTGTTGTAACGACTCCTCTTCGACATCTGCACGACTTTATACGACTTCTGCTCGACACTTTCGCAACGTTTTCGCGAGCTCTACCGATTTGAGTACCTATAAAGCCCCCTTCACATTTCCACGGATCGAGCCACGACTCCGCTACTACTCAAAAAAATGTATCCATGGCGAATCGGGACGCAAAGTGTGCGATGAACCATGGACCTACGACTCCAGTACGGACTGCCAAGGGTTTATACGAATCGAGTACAATTAGCTAAGGATAGCTACGGATATCGTCCCGACATCACTACGGATTGCTACGATACGGGCACGGATTGCTACGATACGCGTACGGATGGATCCGGAAAGGTACGACTTGCTAAGGATTACCACGACTCGAGTACGGATAGCCACGGTTCGCGCAAGGATAGCTTCGACTTCAGTACGGATTGGTAGGACTGGCTTGAATTTCCTATGTGTTTTTAAACAGCCATTATTTACTAAAACACTCAATATTTTCAAGTGGAGACACTCTCACTTGTTTTACAACAGTATTGAGGTTTTATACATGACTTTATATCATTACCTGAAATTGAATAGTTGGAGTATTAACTCGTATATTGACCGAAAAACGCACAGAATACTGGTAGATTTGAAGTTAATTTAAGACACAATCCGTAGCTATCCATAGCCTCTAATTTTCGAATCCATGGTTATGCATAGTAATCCGTAGGAGAGACGTAGCAATCCGTAGGAGAGTCGTAGCAAATCGTAGGAGAGTCGTAGCAATCCGTAGGCTAGTCGTAGCAATCTGTAGGAGATTCGTATGGCTATTTTTATCACAACAATGATCCCGGATTGCTACGGATGCGATACGGGTTGCTGCGACTCCCCTACGGATAGCTACGACTCCACTTCGGGTTGCTAAGACTCCCCTATGACTCCGCTACGTAGAATTTATCCGCAGAACATTTTGAATGTTCTGTCTCATCCCGGATAGGTACGGATTGGCAAGGATAGCTACGACTTGTGCCGGATCGAGATACGGATTGGTACGGATAGCTACGGATGAAATTTTTTTCTCGATCCGTAGCTATTCGTGGCCCGATCCATGAAAGTGTAAAGGGAGCTTAAAGCCATTCCCATGATTCCCTCACTCCCTCTTACATTAATGTTTTCATGTGGCGTGCAACCCAATGATTGATAAAAATGATTATTAATATTTTAAACTAAGATCAAAAGAAGGAATCAATATAGAGCGGTAAATAACAAGTGGATCCCCCAGATACCTTGCTGGGCTAGAACACGAAATAAAGAGGCTCTTAAAACTGATTTAAACAAATGATTGGGGCATAAAAAGTTAATCAATGAAATTAATGAGGCGGGTTTAATCAAGCTCACTTTAGCTCACAAGTGAGTACTGAGCTAAGGAAGGGGTACAAGGTCGAAGTCCGACTGGGTAATGCCTGATCCCTATTCTAAGCCTTAACAATATTAGTCAAAGATGCTTAAAAGTACAGGAAAGGCTTGTTCAGCCACGTCTATACCTTTCTTCCTTAATGCTTCTTTACTTGTCTTGTCGGGTTGACAGTGTGACAGTGTGATGATAAGAACAGCGTGCGCTTCAATTTATACTAGGCAGTTAGCTGTGATTGGTCAATGAAGCAAAGGCTTTGATTGGTCAAACATAAATGAATCAAGTAATATGATTGGTTTAAATCAAGATATCTGATTGGATAAAACATAAGAGGGGTTCAATCCTCTTTCTGTAATTAAGATTTAGCTAGAGTTGCCTCTGATATCAGAATCGTTTCATTACCCACGCCTCAAATAATAATGCGTCCTCGCATTCTATAACGAAATAAAAAGTAAAACAAGACAGTATACATCAATAAATTCATGTAAACAAGGGTTATGTATAACAAACTGGAAAAATGTGAGCAAAAACCATTGTCAGAGATATCTGACTGACTGACTGTCAGAAAACAATTATTAAATCAAGCACATGTCTAGTCATATGTTTCACAAATACAATTAGGTTATTCCTCAAGGTCTTCTTCAATGAGCTCCACTTGCTCAATATCCTTATCATCCTCACTCCAACGAGTTATTGTCCAGGTAGTACGTCTCTTCTTCGGACGGCTTGTCTGTACAGATGCATCAACTTTCTCACAAGCCATATTTGTACTGGAAACACATGGACGGGATTGTCCAAGAGGAAACACAACAGGTGTCGAAGCAGGATTGTTCCTAGGAGGATTCTCACTCGTACCTGCCAATGAAGGCGAAGCACATACTGCTGGCTCATCTGAGTAGTCTGGAGGCATAGGAATATTAAGAGTTGGTCTTGGTGGTGCAAAGACTGGAGCTGGACGAGTTGGTCTTCTCACAATTCTTCCACTTTCAAAGGAATTTGAGGTGTTCTGAATTTCACAAACATCACTTTCACTTTCTGACGCACCACCAACAATATCACTGAGATTGCCTGGATCAGTTCTTTGCCATTCTCCATCAGACTGCTGAGTTTTAGATTGACTCTTCATGTGTTTCTTCTTATGTCGAGTCAGGTTAGACAACTTATTTGTGTTATATGTGCAGTTAACCTCTGAACAGCTGTACAGTTTCTCAAGATTTTTTCATTCCACATGCAGCAATATGTTCCTTCATTCGCTCGAGATCAAAAGCCTTGAAGGGGCACATGGGACATTTCATTTCTTTGCGAGGAGTTGTCTTTATAAGTGGCATTGTCTGAAAAATATGAAGACAAGGAGTTAGACATACAGATACTGTAAGTAAATATCTATTGAATTACACATAAAAATCAGATAACCATTTCGGAGGTTTTCTAACTCTTTGATGAGGAATCAGACATTTCCCAGATGGAGGAGGCTTCTCCTCAGTCAGTTTGTCGTTATCGTCATGGGGTATTGGGACAACGGGTACAGAGGGCTCATTTGAGAGATCTCGTTTCATCTTCTGACGCATTCTATCTGCGTGTATTACTTGTGGTTTGCTTTTATGACCACAGTTTACCTTGTACGTAACATCAGACATTTTTTCTATGACCTCAAATGGCCCTCTCCAATACTTTGTGAGTTTCGGAGATTGACCAACCAAATATCTAGGGAAGTAAACATATACTTCGTCATTAGGGGCAAATGTTTGGTAGGACAATTTTTGGTCATGTATTGATTTTTGTCGTAGCATAGCTTGTGATGTATGCTGTCTGACAAGGTTGTGGGCTGTTTCAAGTCTTTCTTTTAATTCCCAAGCCCATTGATTCGAAGGAGTCTTCTTGAGAGATGTTGGCATCTCATATGCAATATCAAGAGGAGTAGCTACCTCTCTTCCTAACATAAGATAGTTAGGACTGCATCCTGTTGACTCATGTTCAACAGATCTGTATGCCATTATTACATATGGCAGCAAAATATCCCAATTTCGTTGATTGTCGTCAACGAGTGTTTTGAGCATGGACATCATAGTTTTATTGAACCGCTCAACCATACCATCAGATTGTGGATGGTAAGGTGTTGTCCTAGTCTTCTTAATGCTCAAAATCTTACACATCTCAGTAAATACTTTTCCTTCGAACTGTTTACCCTGGTCTGAATGAATGATGTTTGGAACTCCGAATCTAGCGACTATTTCTCGGGCAACGATATCAGCTACTGTTTTTGCCTCCATGTTTGGCATGGCAAAGGCTTCCACCCACTTGGTAAAGTAATCAGACACAACTAAAATGTATCTGTTACCCCTCTCGGTGAGCGGAAGTTCCCCAACAATGTCCATCGCAATACGTTCCATGGGGAACCCAGCACCAACAAGTTGCATAGGAGCTCGTTTTGTCTTTGTGGGTCCCTTTGATTTAGCACATACTTCGCAACCAGCAATGTAATGTCGAACATCGCGTTGCAGACCAGGCCAGTAATAAGACTGTCTGATTTTACTCAGAGTCTTTGTCACTCCCAAGTGGCCTGATGTTTTGTGATCATGGCTGAATTGCAAAATGTGTAGCCTTTCCTTGAAGGGTACGATTGCCTGGAGTGTTGATCCTTTATTGTCAGTCCAGCGTCTATAGAGCATATCATCATAGATTACTAAAAGTGCTCGCTGAGACCACAATGATTTCATCATTACCCCTCCTAATGAGAGTTCTGTTGAGTCGGGCTTTTGCTTGGTCTCAAGCCATTCCCTTACTTTAGAGATCTCTGTATCCTCCTTCTGGAGTTCAGACAATGTCTTTTCGTTTCCAAAATCTTCCTCCAGAGAGATGACTTGGTGTGACTGACTCATATTCTTATCTTCCCAGGTAGGATCAAACTTACACTGATTACATGGTTTGCGGCTCAGTGAATCTGCATTCTTGTGCTGAGTACCAGGTCTGTGCTCGATGGTCATATTGAACATTGCAAGAGTCTCAAGCCAACGAGCCATCTGTCCCTCAGGATTTTTGAAGTTTAATAACCATCTGAGAGAGCTATGATCTGTCCTAACGGTAAACTCCCTTCCATAAAGGTAGTGACGAAAGTGTTTTACATATGTTACAACCGCAAGGAGTTCTTTGCGTGTCACGCAATATCGTTTCTCAGATTTGGACAGGACACGACTGGCATAGGCAATTACCTTTTCTTCCCTATTTATCTTTTGAGATAAAACTGCTCCGATGCCAAATTCGGATGCGTCCGTATCAAGAATGAAAGGCTCACGGAAATCTGGATATGCCAGTATTGGTGAGTTAGTAAGCTTGAACTTGAGTGAATTGAATGCTTCTTGGCATTCCTTTGTCCATACATACATAGTGTCAGAACTCGTTAACTTGTGTAAAGGTTTTGCTATCGTTGCGAACCCTTTAATGAATCGTCTGTAGTAACTGCATAACCCTAGAAAAGAGCGCAGCTCTTTTACTGATTTAGGCTCTTCCCAATTCTGTACAGTAGCAATTTTCCTTGGATCAGTGGAGACTCCCTTTTCTGATATAATATGTCCAAGGTATTCCACTTTCTTAGCAAAAAGTGAGCATTTTCTTGCTTTTAACTTTAGGCCCGCTGATGATAGGCGATTGAATATACATTCAAGGTTCTTAAGCATTTGATGAAATGACTTTCCAATTACAACAATGTCATCAAGGTATACAAGGCAAACAGTCCACTGTAAGCCACAGAGAACCATTTCCATCAGCCTCTCAAAAGTCGCTGGGGCATTACAGAGCCCGAAAGGCATAACCTTAAATTGATATAAGCCTCGTTTAGTGGTAAATGCAGTCTTTTCGCGATCATTCTCGTCAACTTCAACTTGCCAGTATCCCGATGACATATCTAATGTTGAGAACCAGCATGCTCCTGCAAGATGATCTAGCGTTTCGTCGATACGTGGAAGAGGATAGGCATCTTTCACCGTTATGTCATTTAACTTTCGATAATCCACGCAAAATCGAGTTGAGCCATCCTTCTTCCTTGCCAAAACGATTCCTGATGCCCATGGACTTGAGGAAGGCTCGATCACATCCCTTTGGAGCATATCATCAATGTGTTGGTCAAGGGTCTGGCGTAAGTGAACTGGTGTCCGCCTCAATCGTTCTTTAATTGGACCACGATTTCCAGTATTGATTCTATGTTTTACAAGTTTTGTTCGCCCAAAATCCTTTTCACTTAGAGCGAAGAGTGCGGAGTGCTTTAAAAGGAATGCTCTTGCTTCCGATTTTTGCTGTGTCGTAAGATGAGCAGAAGAACGACTGAGCAGCTCTTCTAAGTAGGATGGTAAGTTTTGATCATCCGGTCGCCTGAAGGAGTTAGTGTCTGATTCGGTTGACACAACTTCAGCAGGTGAAAGGTTCGCAACAACAGTTCCGGCTCTTATAACTTTGACATCATCCGAGACATTCATGATACGTATGGGAACTCGTTTATTGTTGCTCACTAATAATTTGCCAATCAGTCCGCGATCTGAGGCAAGAAAATTCTCATCTGGCTCAATCAAGCTATCACCGGGAGGAAGTGTCAATCCGTCATTGAGACACACATTACATTTAGCTATGAGCTCTGATTTTGGCGGTATGTTCAATGTCTCGGAGACCGCTACTCTGAAGCACCCAAAATGACCACTTTTAACGAGAGGTATGGACTCATTCTGAATTGTAATTTTCTGTTGCTGAATATCAAGAATGCATGAATTATCTAACATGAAATCCAATCCTAACACTCCGTCTGAATTCAGATCAGCAATTATTACTGTAGTAGTGTACGACTTCTTGCCTATCTTCATATCTAATCTAGTTCGTCCATACACTTTGAGTGGCTCACCGTTGGCAGCAAGTATTTTCTTGTTAACAGAATCAATTTGCGGTTTATTTTTAATCTTATCAAAAGTGTCCTTAGAAATTATCGAGAGAGAAGCTCCTGTGTCGATTAGAAAATGAGCGTTTGCTCCATCAATATTCAATTCCACGAAGATACCTGAGCTACCCAGATATCCACCTATTCCGCAATTTGCATCGGTATGTAAATGACTATAGCTGCCATCTTTAACAGTTTTGTTTTCAGTTTTAGTTTTGCGCTGTTCTTGAGCTTTGAGCTTCCTGCATTCATGTTTAAAATGACCTTTTTTATGACAATAGTTGCAGGACAAATTCTTCTTCCAATTTCTACGTAAGAATGTGTCATCTTTTCTTTCAGCTCTTTTTGTCTCAAGATCATTTATCTTAGCCGACATCAGCTCAAGAGCTTTCTTAATTTCATCAAAGCTCGATTTCAGTTTATCTGTTTCATGTACTGAGCAGGCTTGAGCATTACTATCAGAATCTATTTCCTGTATGTGACCTTTTGATTCTAACAGTTTACCTTCTGCTTTAAAATATGCCTCTAGTTCGACAGCATGTCGGATCGCATCATTCAAATTTTGAGGCCTTGCCTGTTTTATGCGAATCCGGATATCAGAATTTACCAGAGCATCAATAAATTGATCCTTTGCCAAAGTTTCTCGAACGTCGGCAGGAACTGTTGGGTAGGCTTGGTTTGTAAGTCGTCTTATATGCTGACCAAGTTCAGGTAGTGATTCTGATGCTTTTTGATGTCTCTCCCTGAGCTGAATTCTGTATAGCTCCATTTGGTCAGGAGGTGAGAATCTGTCATTTAGGGCACTGACAAGCTCTTTGTATTTCAACTGATCATCTGTGGTCAGATTCCCAAGAATGCCCTGTGCTAGTCCTCGGAGAGATACAGATAAGTACAATCCTTTTTCTTCTTCGCTCCATTTTCCTAATTTAGAACACGCATCAAAGTGAGATTTATAATCGAGCCAAGAAGTCGTTCCGTCATATGTAGCAGGTTTAACTTTTTGTATTGTCCGAGCAGCAGGTGGCTCACTTTGGCTTAAATCCCTATTATGTCGTGTAGTTATGCTCCGAGCAGGTACAGGTCTTGGCTCATTATGTGGAAGGTATTGGCTCAGATCATACTTATTATCATCGAACCCATGATTGTTGTTGTTTTTGAAATGCACTGACTTTCGTTTTGAACGACCTTGATCTGAGCTCACAGCAGCTCGCTGTTGGCTCATGTCGACTTCTTTATCTGTCATGTAAACTCGCTCATTGCTCATGTCAGCTCGTTTCTGGCTCATTCGAGCTCCTTTTGGCTCATTATCTTGGTGTAATGTTACAAACCCAGAATCACGTGTTAATGATCTACCATGTTTAGGTTTAACATCTAATGGGGTAGATTCACTAAGTGGTGGAGAATTTATGCTTAATGAATGATCTTGTTCTGATGCTCGTATCTTAGCTTCAAGTTCTCTAATTGAGGCATTGATCTGATCAAGATCCATTTCGTATGTTGTGTAGTGAGCTACAAGTATTTAAAATGTGTTATTTGTATGGCTCACCGCTGAGCACTTAAAATGATGTGTTCTAGATAAGGCTCACCGCTGCCACCAAAAATAATGTGGCGTGCAACCCAATGATTGATAAAAATGATTATTAATATTTTAAACTAAGATCAAAAGAAGGAATCAATATAGAGCGGTAAATAACAAGTGGATCCCCCAGATACCTTGCTGGGCTAGAACACGAAATAAAGAGGCTCTTAAAACTGATTTAAACAAATGATTGGGGCATAAAAAGTTAATCAATGAAATTAATGAGGCGGGTTTAATCAAGCTCACTTTAGCTCACAAGTGAGTACTGAGCTAAGGAAGGGGTACAAGGTCGAAGTCCGACTGGGTAATGCCTGATCCCTATTCTAAGCCTTAACAATATTAGTCAAAGATGCTTAAAAGTACAGGAAAGGCTTGTTCAGCCACGTCTATACCTTTCTTCCTTAATGCTTCTTTACTTGTCTTGTCGGGTTGACAGTGTGACAGTGTGATGATAAGAACAGCGTGCGCTTCAATTTATACTAGGCAGTTAGCTGTGATTGGTCAATGAAGCAAAGGCTTTGATTGGTCAAACATAAATGAATCAAGTAATATGATTGGTTTAAATCAAGATATCTGATTGGATAAAACATAAGAGGGGTTCAATCCTCTTTCTGTAATTAAGATTTAGCTAGAGTTGCCTCTGATATCAGAATCGTTTCAGTATATGAACAAAAAGAAAAAAAGAAAAAAAAAAAGAAAAAAGAAACAGTGGCCCTAATGGGCTGACATATTCAAAGGTCAATGCGAACTCCCCCCCCCCCAAAAAAAAGGTTAAAAAAAATCAATCAATCATGGTTAGTTTGTCCATATTACCGGTATTTGTCATAATGAATAATTAAAAAAGAAAGAAAAAGTTCCGTCTTTCATCTATAATATGTATAATGGAATTATATTTATTTTCGTATAAGACAGTGAGTATACATACTCCCCGTCAGATCTGGTGACATTTCATGCAAGAAATTCAAAAACATCAATTATAAGCGTTTTTAAGCCAGAAAGTATCTAAAACAGATCGTTAAAGATACTTAAGTCACACTTCATGTTCTGGTTTTATTGAAGAAAATGCCCACAACCCCCCGGCAGAATAATTCCAATTGGTGTACATGTAGGACCTTCAATACTTTTAGCTCACCTGAGCGAAGCTCAAGTGAGCTTTTGTCATAGCGCGCCGTCCGTCGTCCGTAGTCCGTCGTCGTCGTCGTCCGTCCGGCATAAACTTTTAACATTTTTGACATCTCCTCTGCAACCGCTGCATGGAATTTCACCAACCCTTACAGGAAGCAAGTACTTAAGGTCCTCTACAAAGTTTGTGTTTTTCATGCTGAACGGTCAACAAATATGGCCGCTGAGGGTTCGGATTGGCGGATGCATTTTCGACATTTCCTCTGGCAGTGCTGCACAGAATTCTACGAAAGATTACAGGAAGCAAGTACTCAAGGTCCTCTACAACGTTTGTGTTTTTCGTGCCAAACGGTCAACAAATATGGCCGCCAAGGGCTCGATTGGCTGACACATTTTCGACATCTCCTCTGGCAGTGCTGCACAGAATTTCACAAAACCTTACAAGAAGCAGGTACTCAAGGTCCTCTAAAAAGTGTGTTTTTTGTGCCGAATGGTCAACAAATATGGCTGCCGAGGGCTCTGATTGGCTGACATATTTTTCGACATCTCCTCTGCAAGCGCTGCACAGAATTTTACGAAACATTACAGGAAGCAGCTACTCAAGGTCCTCTACCTAGTTTGTGTTTTTCGTGCCAAATGGTCGACAAATATAGTCGCTGAGGGCTTTGATTGGCTGACGCATTATCGATGTCTCCTCTTCAAGCGCTGCACAGATTTACGAAACATTGCAGGAAGCAAGTAAGGCGTATGTCCGTCTGCCTGTCAATATATTGCATGTTCTATGTACCATAAGATAGCTAAAACGCAGGTGCAATTTCAGAACTACTAGTTCTCAACTTTCAGCTGTCGTAAGCTGTTCTGATTTTGCTTCCACCCCGGATAAGAAGAGAAAGTTAATAATGCAGAGATTTCAGTGGTATTTCTTTCATAGAAGTATAGTTTTGAATATGCGCCTGCCTAATGGGTTTCCTTTATATTATACTGTGATAAAAATGTAACTCCTCTTACACTACAAATGATTGAGATTTCATTATTCTGAAATATGATTGCTGATGGAAAATTAATTCTTTGTGCAACATGATCGGTCTATGGTCTAGTTGTGCACCTGACATTTTGTTTGATCCCCTGATCTAAAGGGTCTTAGAAAATGGGTGTGGTAATTTTCTCCAATATAACTGTTATATTTTGCTGGAACTCATCCGACACTATAAATAATGGAGACTTGTTTGGTTTTGCAATATAAAGTGTCTGTGGTGTAGTGGATAATCTGCACCTGGTATTTTGTTTGAGCCCCTGACCCCAAGGGTCTTAGAAAATGGGTGTGGTCATTTTCCCCTATATAACTCTTGGGGAAACTTGTGGGTGTGGCATTCTTCTTTTAAATGCTATATCACGGATATAATAAATTATGTGAGTGATATTCTTGCCGTAGTCTAATTAATATCTTGTTTTGTTGTGCTATTTATAATTTGTTAGAGCACCTGCTCCCTATGGTCTTTGTTTCTTAGAAAATTGATATTTTTATCAGTATGTATTTATTTTATCTTATTCACTTGTCAATGAGTGAATAAAACAAAACAACCAAGAGAACTGCAGTCTCATCAGGGACTTCTGGTTTGGTATTGTGAAAATAATTTGCGGACAGGTGTATCTTCAACTATCTTGCTTCGTTTGCAAAGGCTTTTTTGACTACTCTTCTGAGACTGCTGCACCAATTCACAAGACATACAGGAACCAAGTACTGAAGATCCTCCACTAAGATTGTTTTTAGTTCCGATCGGTCAACAAATATGGCCTTCCACGGCTCTAACTGGCTGACACATTTTCACTTCTCTGCAACCTCTGCTCAGAATTTCATGAAACCTTACAGAAAGCAATTAATCGGTTAACTTAATATGTCCTCCAAGGCTGAGGCATTTTTGACATCTCCAAAACTGATGCACATTATAATTTCATGTAACCTTATATAGAAAACAAGTACTCAAGAGCCTCTACCAAAACTATATATTCTTTTTTCTGCAACTCAGGTGAGCGATGTGGCCCCCTTGGGCCTCTTGTTAGAACATTACTTATTTTACGTGTAATTTTCAGCCAGAAAAATGATAAAAAGTAATAAAAATCAATTTTAGCATGTACATAATCCAAAAGTCAAAAGGGCTCTTAGATATAGAACAATCTTGAATATGCACGCTTCTCGGATATTTAGATATCATAAAAAGATACTTTTCAACATAATTTGCATCATCCAGAATCTATCATCGAAAGAAGCTTAAGATAAGTATAGAATGAAGAAATCTTGTATAAATCTGTGTATCGTGTTACTGGTATGTGCATAATCTTGAACCTTGTACAGTCTAATTCGTTTAAATTGTTCAGCAGTTCTGAGGAAGAAAATGAAGATACACGTAAAACAAGCAAATTTTTATAGGAAGAAAAATCTTGTCGACGGTCGAATGCTATCATAATGGCAATATCAATCCTGTTAAAATGTTTCAGGTCGTACATTTCTCGTACTCAGCTCGTGCTAATCTCGTATGTATGCCGTCACATCTCGTCACATCTCGTTTATAAATTCGGAAGAATTTAAACTCGTACTGATCTCTTATCTTCTCGCACTAAAGCCTTCGTTTGTCGAAAAGATGTCGTTTACTAGTCGATGTGTGTGTATTCGCAATAGCATTGCTTATATTAACAATAACATTGCGTACATTCGTATATTCGCGATAGTTTTACGTATATTCGCAATAGTATTGCATATATTCGCAGAAACATTGCGTACATTGTATATTCGCACTAGAATGGCATATATTCGCTATAGTATTGCGTATCTTCTGTAGTTTTGCATATATATATATATTCGCAATAGAATGATCGCGTGTATTCGCAGTACTTTTGCGAATGTACGCAATGTTATTGCGAATATACGCAATACTGTAATAATCCACCCTGACCATTTCGGTTATGTTAAGAACATACATTCAACGGTCAGATACCCAAATGTTGGGTTCGTTTGGTGTTAAAATAATTGATAAATATGGTATATACGTATTGGATATACGCCGAAAACAATTCATTCTTAAAGATATTGGACAGTTTGAGGCCCGCAGGGCCGAAAACTGTCCAATATCTTTAAGAATGAATTGTTTGAGGCGTATATCGTACTTAAAACATTGATCACTATTCAAAGTGGCATGACCATTGACTTTGTTCTTATAATGTTAATTACTGTAACGAAATGTAATCACTCCAGGTTCTAACAAGTAGGGAGTCGTTTATAAAAGAAAATAACGGAGATGAAATTTTCAATTAAAAAAAAATGGTGACAAATTCTGACGCAGATTCCGTAAACCAAGACGAAACTGGATGCAATGTTTGGGAAAAATCAACGAGAATACTTTGCGTGATGACGATTTAGTTGAAGCTTCTTTGGATAAATAAAAGCACGTGTCTCTAAAAGTGCCGTTTTCCGGACAAGCAAGAAATAATATACCGAAAAGAAATCAATGGGGACGTTCAAATTACTATGTGCAAGGTTAAATGAAAGAAACAATTCAGGAAGATATTTTGAAGAGACCTGACTCCTAAACCCAGCCTTTGACGGTTATTTGCACGGGGGGGGGGGGGGGGGGCTCGGGGACTGGATCAAAATAACCGTCAAAGGCTGGATTTAGGTCAGGTATTTCGGACTAGAAAAAGTCGAGCAAAAAATCTTAATTATAAGTAAAATTAAAAAGATGGGAAAAAAATAAGACCGAAGAAAAAAAGAAAAAACGGACTGAACTATAGTGTCTCTTTCATTGTCATTTCCGACACAACAGCCGATTCTTTAGATACATAAGATTGTGCTGGATTTTGTCAACTTCGGAAAAAATAGCAAAAATTGGAATAGTCAGTACCATGATACATGGAATTCTTGCCACGTGATTTGTAAATAAGGATTGTAACGGTTGTCCTGTAGATGTCAAAAAAATACATTTACCTTTGACTGTCCAATCTTTAATCTAGGTCGCGTATATTTTTTCTAATAAACGCGACCTAGATTTGATATTGGACAGTCAAAGGTAAATTTCGGACTGTTCGAACAAAGGCATGACGTCACATCAATGTTTTAAATATATATATATGTATTGGATATACGTCGAAAACAATTCATTCTTAAAGATATTGGACAGTTTGAGGCCCGCAGGGCCGAAAACTGTCCAATATCTTTAAGAATGAATTGTTTGAGGCGTATATCGTACTTAAAACATTGATCAATATTCAAAGTGGCATGACCTTTGACTTTGTTCTTATTATGTTAATTGCCTATACTGTAACGAAATGTAATCACTCTGTTCTAACATTCTCGCTACTAGCAGTAGGGAGTCGTTTATAAAAGAAGATAACGGAGATGAAATTTTCAATATTAAAAAAAAAAGTTGTGACAAATTATGATGCTGATTCCGTAAACCAAGACGAAATTGGGAAAAAATTAACGAGAATACTTTGCGTGATGACGATTTTGTTGAAGCTTCTTTGGAGATATAGAATAAAAGGGATTGTCTCTAAAATTTTCGTTTTCCGGACAAGCAAGAAATAATATAGTGCCTTTAAATACCGAAAAGAAATCAATGGGGACGTTCAACTCACTATGTGGAAGGTTAAATGAAAGAAACAATTCAGGAGGATATTTTGAAGAAGTCTAGTTCGAAAAACCTGACCTAAACCCAGCCTTTGACGGTTATTTGCGCGGGGGGGGAGGGGGGGGGGCTGGGTCAAAATAACAGTCAAAGACTGGATTTAGGTAAAGTTTTTCGGACTAGAAGAAGTCGAACAAAAATCTTAAATAAAAGTAAAATTTAAAAGATGGAAAAAAAATTAAGACCGAAAAAAAAAAAAAAAAAAACCCGGACTGAACTATGGTGCCTCTTACATTATCATTTCAGACACAACGGCCGATTCTTTAGATATATAAGATTGTGCTGGATTTTGTCAACTCCGGAAAAAATAGCAAAAATTGGAATAGTCAGTACCACGATACATGGAATTCTTGTCACGTGATTTCTAAATAAGGATTGTAACTGTTGTCCTGTAGATGTCAAAGTACATTTACCTATGACTGTCCAATATTTAATCTAGGTCGCGTATATTTTTTTCTAATAAACGCGACCTAGATTTGATATTGGACAGTCAAAGGTAAATTTCGGACTGTTCGAACAAAGGCATGACGTCACATCAATGTTTTAATATATATATATATATATATTATATATACAAAGCACAAGAAGATTGTGAGACACATTATGCTCTTGTATGCATTTTGGGAGAAGTAATCAAGCGAAACCAAGGGGTCACGTTGTTTTAAAATTATTTAACCCCTCTCCCTTCTCTTCTCAAGCGCTCCAACACTACAACAAGAGGCCCAATGAGGCCTTATCGCTCACATGTCGTAAAAATTGAGCTAAGAGCAGCGATCTTTGATTTCCGATCGGGTCGAAAAACTCAAACTTGGTACAGGTCATTTTGGAATCGTGTTTGGACCGCTTCGTGTCATCATGCCATCGCCGGCGGTGTCACGATGGCGATGCTACGATGGCGAGGTTACGATGCCACGATGGCAAAGATATGATGCCACGATGACGAAGATATGATGTTCAAATCGTGACATCGCCATCGTGACATCTTATCATCGCCATCGTGTAATCGCCATCGTAACATCGTGTAATCGCCATCGTCACATCGTGTCATCGCCAATGTGTCATCGCCATCGTAGCATCGTGTCATCGCCATCATTACATCATGTCATCGTCATCATAACATCTTGTCATCGCCATCGTCACATTGTGTCATCGCCATTGTAACATCGTTTCATTGCCATCGTAACATCTTGTCACAGCCATCGCAGCATCGTGTCATCGCTATCGTAATATCGTGTCATCGGCATCGTGTCATTGCCATCGTAACATCTTCTATATAGAGTGTTGTGGGTCATGTATTATTTTAGTTTTACTTTATGTGTAGGTACACATGTACTTAGTCATGTTATTTAATGATTTCATAATAATTCTTTCTAGATTTTACTATGTCATGTTTATCTCATTAGAGAATATTCCAGTATGTTCTTTGTTACATCATTATCATCACATGACTGTGATTTCTGGAATTTACTCTATT
Source organism: Pinctada imbricata (assembly GCA_033119305.1). NCBI lineage: Eukaryota > Metazoa > Mollusca > Bivalvia > Pterioida > Pteriidae > Pinctada > Pinctada imbricata. The sequence continues at coordinate 19,741,302 of VSWD01000006.1, forward strand.
GTTAATCATTTGTAATGAGTCATTGTTCTAGAAGCTTCTGGTTAATTCATTGTTATTAAGTATAAATACCTCTGAGGAACTGTGTTGAGGGGACATTCGTACACATTCGTAGACACGATTCATTCATCTATTCTGATATACTGGGACACTTTATTTGTTGAGACTTTAATCCATTTAACAACGTTTGGACACCGATCTTTCGAGAACGCTTGTGATTACCGGAAACCCATTCGATAGACTTTGTGGACCGTAACGGACACTTTGATCCGGACATTGTATTGTGAGTTGTAATCGTTTTAAATATATATATTTTGTACATAATTAAACTTGTAAATTATATTCTGTCTTTGTCTGATTTTTGCTGGCGTTTTGGGGTATTCTGACCCATAACAGAATTGGGGGCTCGTCCGGGATAGTAATCTCTGCATATTTGCATTTTAACGTAAAGTTCGTTTTTTGAAAAAAAAGAAAATTCTCAAAACTTTTGCCAGCAGAAATCAATCATGGTAATTTCGGTCACTGAATTTTTGAAATCGCCGACTGTACAAGAGTTCGAATCATTGAAAAAAGATGATTTGATTGGTTTAGGTCTTCACTTGAAGTTAGATGTAAAATCTTCTATGAGAAAACAAGAAATTAGAAATATTGTGGCTAAAGAGCTTTTAGCTAAGGAAATCTTTTCGTCATACGATTTTCCTGTTGAACCTGTTTCAAGCGAAACCAAAATGTCAAAATATGAGTTTGAATTAGAGAAAATGAAAATACAATTACAATTTGAAAAAGAAGAAAAAGAAAGACAATTTCAAATTGAAAAAGAAGAAAAAGAAAGACAATTTGAAAGAGAAGAAAAAGAAAGACAATTTGAAAGAGAGAAACAGGAACGTATGCAAGAGAGAGAAATCCAGTTTGAGCTAGAAAAGTTAAAGTTAGAGAAAGGCACTAAGGAAAATCCTGCTCCTTCGCCTGTCAAGTCTGAATTCGATGCCGCGAAAAACATCAGATTAGTTCCAAAATTTCAAGAAAAGTCCGTGGACAAATATTTTCCACATTTTGAGAAAATCGCGGCCAATCTGAAGTGGCCACGTGATTTTTGGCCAACTTTGTTACAAAGCGTACTTATTGGCAAAGCGGCTGAAGTGTACTCGGCGCTCAGTATTGCTGAGAGTTCAGACTATGACAAGGTCAAGGACACGATTTTGAGAGCATATCAGTTAGTACCTGAGGCGTACAGACAAAAGTTTAGAAAGTACAAAAAGTTTGAAAATCAAACATATGTTGAATTTGCTCGAGAAAAAGAAGATTTATTTGATCAGTGGTTTCGATCTAAGAAAATTCCCAATTCATTTGACAATTTGCGTCAAATAGTTCTGATAGAAGAGTTCAAAGAGTGTGTACATCAAGATTTAAGAACTCATTTGGAAGACAAAAATGTTAAAACTCTTGAAGAAGCCGCTGTTTTGTCTGATACGTATGCTCTCACTCATAAGAAAAATTTTGTGTCAAAAACTCAATCTAGCGATAGCGCAAAAACTTCAGATTTTCCAAAGAAAAATTTACAAGAGTCTCAGTCGTCCATTAGTTCCCAGTCACCATCTCAAGGTGGTTCCACGTCCGGTCCTAGGTCCGAGCGTTCTGAGGCATCCCCAGGGGTGGGGTCGCTTCCTACATGCAATTATTGTAAGAAAAAAGGTCATGTTATTGGTGAGTGTTTGAAGCTTAAGAAGAAAAAAGAACTTAAGTCACAGGCCTGTGCGTCTGTTAGAAATGATAGGAAAGCCTTAGATTCGATTTGTTCTGACACTCCTGAGATTCAGGGTTCTAAGTCCAGTTCTGATGATTTTGTGGAGGATCATTATAAGCCCTTTTTGTCACAGGGATTTGTTTCACTCAGTGATTCTAGCGAAGCGTTGCCTGTTCAGATTTTGAGAGATACTGGTGCTGCCCAGACTTTATTGTTAGAGGGTTCATTGCCTTTGTCTGAGCACACTTTTACTGGTAGGTCAGTTTTATTACAGGGTGTGGAGCTAGGCGTCATTGATGTTCCCCTTCATAAAATTTATTTGAAGTCAGACTTAATTACTGGACCTGTTATCGTAGGTGTTCGACCTACTCTTCCCATTCAAGGCGTTTCCTTGTTGCTTGGCAACGATTTAGCTGGCGGCAAAGTTGTAGCCGATCCGATTGTTTGTGAGAAAATCACGTCCGATGTCGTGTCCGATGATGAAGACGACGACTTGTACCCAGCCTGCGCAGTTACCAGGGCGATGGCCAGGAACAGACTAAAAGAGGCTGAGAGTACTTCTGCACTTAACGAGGACCATCCCTCCAAAAGTATAGACCTTTCTGACACATTCATGTCTACCATTGATGACAGCGTACCTGAGACGTCAGTACCACTTCATGTTGACAAGTCTCCGGCAGTACCTGGTGATGATTCCCATCCGCCATTAGACAGGGGTACAGATGCCTTAAGCCGTGAGCAGCTCCTCTCCGAGCAAACTAAAGATCCGGAGATCATCCGACTAAGCAAGAGGGCCCTTCCCCGAGAAGAAGCGGACAAAGTCGGAGAGTGCTTCTACATACAAGATGGCATCCTTATGCGGAAATGGAGACCACCCGATGCACCCCCTAATGAAGTGTGGCGGGTCGTTCACCAGATAGTGGTTCCAGTAGCGTATCGCGGGGACATCATGAGTTTAGCTCACGACACACCCATGGCAGGTCATTTAGGTGTCAATAAGACTTATAATAGGATTTTAAGTCACTTTTACTGGCCTAAGTTGAGAAAAGATGTGTCTGAGTTTTGTAAGTCTTGTCATAGTTGTCAGATGGTAGGTAAACCCAATCAAGTTATACCACCTGCTCCCCTCCAACCCATTCCAGCCTTTGAGGAACCTTTTAGTAGGGTGTTAGTTGATTGTGTAGGTCCTTTGCCTAGGACTAGGTCAGGGAATCAGTACTTACTGACAATTATGTGTACTTCGACTAGGTTTCCTGAAGCCATACCTCTTAGGAATATTAAGACAAAGACCATAGTTAAGGCCCTTACAAAGTTTTTCAGTTTGGTAGGTGCTCCCAAGGCTATTCAGTCAGATCAGGGTTCGAATTTTATGTCAGGATTGTTTCAGCAGGTTATGCATGAGCTAGGTATCAGGCAGTACAAGTCTTCTGCGTACCATCCTGAGTCCCAGGGGGCACTTGAACGCTTTCATCAAACCCTTAAAACTATGATGAAAACATATTGTCACCAGTATGGAAAAGACTGGGATGAAGGGGTTCACCTCGTGTTGTTTGCGGCACGAGAAGCGGTTCAGGAGTCCCTGGGGTTCAGTCCCTTTGAGCTAGTTTTTGGGCATACGGTCAGAGGGCCGTTGAAGTTGTTGAAGGAAAAATGGTTGACTGAGACTAGCGATTTGAATCTCTTAGACTACGTGTCTAATTTTAAAGAGAAATTATATAATGCTTGCAAATTGGCTCAAGAAAATCTCAAAACATCACAAATGAAAATGAAAACATGGTATGACAAAGATGCTAGAAACAGAGTTTTTAAACCAGGCGATAAAGTTCTTGTATTTTTGCCTATCCCTGGTCATCCTTTGCAAGCTAGATATTTCGGTCCTTATGAGATTGAGAGTAAAATTAGTGATGTTAACTATGTGGTTAAGACACCAGGTCGGCGAAAAGAAAAAAGAGTGTGTCATGTTAACATGTTGAAAGAGTATTTTGATAGAAGTGACCGAAATTTTGTAAAACCAGTTTCCACTTTGGCCAATGTAAATACATTTGAAAATTGTGTTGAACCGGAATGTAATGAAGAGACTGTTGAAAAAGACTTCGCTCAAAGTGTCCGTTTAAAGAATTCTGAAATTCTGACAAATCCGGAAGTGAAACTCGGACATTTGACCGTGCATCAAAAAGAGGAAGTGCATCAATTAATGCGGGAATATACGACCATCTTTCCGGACGTTCCAAAAAAGACGAATGCATCTCATCATGACGTCATTGTAGGTGATGCGTCACCTATCAAACAGCATCCCTATCGGTTAAACCCGATAAAACTTCAATACATGCGGAAAGAAATTCAGTACATGCTTGAAAATGACATTATTGAACCCAGCAATAGTAATTGGAGTTCCCCATGTATTCTTGTTCCGAAGCCAGACGGAACTTACCGATTGTGTACGGACTTTAGAAAAGTCAATTCAGTCACCAAAACTGACTCTTATCCGATCCCAAGAATCGATGACTGTATAGATAAAATTGGCAGTGCAAAATTTGTCAGTAAATTTGACTTGCTTAAAGGCTATTGGCAGGTCCCGCTTACCGAGAGAGCCAGAGAAATATCGGCATTTGCGACTCCAGATGGGCTATACCAATATAAAGTAATGCCCTTTGGTATGAAAAACGCACCAGCCACATTCCAGAGGATGATTCATTCGCTCTTAAATCATCTCGAAGGATGCGAGGCGTACATCGATGACGTCATCATCTACAGCGACACCTGGAATGACCATCTCCGAATCATGCGTACCTTCTTCGACATACTGGCGAAAGCAAACCTCACAGTGAACCTTGCGAAAAGTGAATTTTGTCATGCGACTGTAGAATATTTGGGTCACAAAGTAGGTCAAGGTTTTGTTACTCCTATCATGGCCAAGGTGGAAGCTATTTCAAAGTTCCCGATTCCTACCAATAAGAAAGAGATAATGAGATTTTTGGGAATGGCAGGATTTTACAGAAAATTTTGTCCAAATTTCTCGTCAGTTGTTGGTCCACTTACCAATCTGTTACAAAAGAGAGTGAATTTTGCATGGACCAATGACTGTGACGAATCTTTTAAGAAAATCAAATGTGTTCTTATGAATAGTCCTGTCCTGTCAGCTCCAAATTTTGATAAGCAATTTAAGCTTACTGTTGATGCCAGTGACGTAGGAATCGGGGCTGCTTTGTTTCAAGAAAATGATGATGGTGTAGATAGAGTTGTTTGTTATTTTTCAAAGAAATTGACAAAATGTCAAAAGAATTACTCTACTATTGAAAAAGAGTGTCTTGCATTATTGTTAGCTTTACAACATTTTGATGTTTATTTGAATGTTACTTTACATCCCATTCTTGTATTTACTGACCACAACCCTCTCACATTTTTGCACAAAATGTCAAACAAGAATCAAAGACTTACAAGGTGGAGTTTATTGTTGCAAGAGTACAATATCATTATTAACCATATCAAGGGCAAAGACAATGTGATTGCAGATGCACTATCGAGAGTTTCATGAGTGATTTTTGCAGAATTTACCACCTAAGTTTTCATTGACATTCAAACTTTTTTTAAGGGGGGAGGTGTTGTGGGTCATGTATTATTTTAGTTTTACTTTATGTGTAGGTACACATGTACTTAGTCATGTTATTTAATGATTTCATAATAATTCTTTCTAGATTTTACTATGTCATGTTTATCTCATTAGAGAATATTCCAGTATGTTCTTTGTTACATCATTATCATCACATGACTGTGATTTCTGGAATTTACTCTATTGTTAATCATTTGTAATGAGTCATTGTTCTAGAAGCTTCTGGTTAATTCATTGTTATTAAGTATAAATACCTCTGAGGAACTGTGTTGAGGGGACATTCGTACACATTCGTAGACACGATTCATTCATCTATTCTGATATACTGGGACACTTTATTTGTTGAGACTTTAATCCATTTAACAACGTTTGGACACCGATCTTTCGAGAACGCTTGTGATTACCGGAAACCCATTCGATAGACTTTGTGGACCGTAACGGACACTTTGATCCGGACATTGTATTGTAAGTTGTAATCATTTGAAATATATATATTTTGTACATAATTAAACTTGTAAATTTATATTCAGTCTTTGTCTGATTTTTGCTGGCATTTTGGGGTATTCTGACCCATAACAACAGTCAGTTAACTTGAAGTACATGTTAGTTCATATGAAGTCAACACTCAAAGCTTTTTTTCAATCCCACTTACGTTCATCATATGCATTGTTCATTTCTATATAATTATGCATATACATGTATTTGAATAAATATGTTTAAACTAATGTTACCTCCAAGGTCACTCTGTTAGTCAACCTTTTACATGAAATTTGTTTCAATTAATTTTGTAACACAGTAAATGTCATAGTGTAATCAAACGATAGATATATAATCTGATGAAATTTCTGGTCATTAAATAGACAATTTTCAAATTCATGAAATTACCCCAGTAGACTTGTATTTTATACAGACCAAGACCCAACATGACAACATTTGACATAACTTTGGACTGTAATGTCGAAACAGATCTATGATGTAATGATTAGAAATAACGTCAAAAGTTGTGATGTCTGGTCCTGGAGTGTCTAAAATGCAAGACTTAAAGCCCCTTTACACTTTCATGACTCAAGCTACGACTCCAAAAAAGATGATCTATTCATGCCAAGTTGAGACGCAAAATGTTCGATGAATCTACGACGACAGTACAGATTGCTACGGATTGGTACGGGTTGATACAAATCGATTAAGAATAGCTAAGGATAACTACAGATACTATCCCGACTTTGCTACGGATTGCTGTGACACGCGTACAGATTGATAAGGATTGCGAAGACACGTATATGGATAGATATGAATAGGTACAGATTGCTTAGGAAGACCTACGGATGATCACAACTCCAGTACGGATAGCAACGATTTGCGCAAGGATAGCTACGACTTCAGACTTGAATTTTCTATGTGCTTTTAATCATAATTATTTACTTAAACATCTAATAATTTCAAGTCAGTATGGTCTGACTTGTTTTATAACAGTATTTGGGTTTTACATGTCTTTCTATCATTAACTGAAATTTATTAGTTGTTGTATTAACTCATATAGATTGACCGAAAAACGCACAGAATACCGATAGATTTGAAATTAACAAAACACAGAATCCGTAGCCGAGGCTATCCGTAGCAATCCATAGGTGAGTCCCGAGGCTATCCATAGCATAGGTGAGTCCTAGCAATCCATAGGAGAGTCGTAGAGCTATTTTAATAAAAAAAATGTCCTGTATTGCTACAGATGTGCTACAGTTGCTACCACTCCCCTACTGATAGCTATAAGACTTCACTACGGGATGCTAAGACTCCCCTTCGTCTCCGCTACGACAAATTGATAGTTACGTATAGAGTTGTAGAAAATTTGAATATGCTAAAAAAATTTGTGTCTCATCCCTGATTGCTACAGATTGCCAATAAGGAAAGCTAAGACTCATCAAGACTAGTGCTGGATCGAACTTCGGATGGGTTCGGATAGCTGACGGATGTAAAAAAAATCTCTGGATCCGCAGCTATCGCGGCCCCCATCTGTGAAAATGTGAAGGGGGCTTAAGGGTAATATGAAAATGGTCTATGACTTTGCAGCTAAAAGACAGATGGAACCCAATATATTTTGCTATTTACTAACAGTCACTCTAAGTCCCTGGCCGTGCCATGATAGTGGATACCTATATGCAATGAAAATTTTTGAGTGCTCCTAGCTGGACGCTCTGTATGCTATCTTGGCAGATGGTCTCACAGAATGGGCTATAGGGCTCTGTCACATACACCCTGGAAAAATTTGAGGTTTCCCCAGTTGCATGTTTACTGGAAACTATGAGACACATAATGAGAGACAATTAAATCCCTAGTTCTCCCCCATAGGTAACCTTGCTAACCCAGAAGCAGTTCTCTTGAGTTTCCTTATATACTGTGACAAGCAGAATGGTACCATGTGACAAGCAGAATGGAGAATATATATGTGGCCGGTATAACTCGAGAACTAAATCCTGCTATCGTAGCAGACACGTACTCTTATCGACTGAGCTAACCGGGCACGATACCCAAACATAACCCGAGAACTAAATCCTGCTATCGGAGCTGACACTCTTATCGACTGAGCTAACTGGGCACGATACCCAAACCGTCATAATGGAAAATGAAACCGGTCTTGGAATTAATCCCAGCCGAGACCCTCGATCTATTTTGCTGACAATTTTTGTCCAACGGTCTGACCGACTGAGCTATTAAACCTAGCTGCAGGCAGGATACCTCAAATTTATTTCATGGTCAACATGGTCAATTGTATTACATTAAGCCATAATCAAGAAAAGATGAACATTTTTTTCTAATATAGAACTATATACTGTAGAGTTTGTGGATATGTCTCCACAATTAATTATATTTAACAAAATTGTGTTATTTGCAAGCTTCTAGATCAGGTCTGACTCGTATTCGTATTTTTGGAGTTCCCTCCATTGTTGAAGGAGCAGCAAACACCTTCAAAAAACTATCTAAAATATATATATGTATCTGAATCATTGAGTCTCTTCCCTCGGTGTCTTGATGAATTTCCCGAAATTCTCAATATATGTTCATGATTCTGGAAAACGAATCTATCATAAGGTGTTTCTAATAAAGCGCGGGCGATCGCAAATTTTCGTGTCCGAGGAAATTCGGGTTTCTACCGACATCTAGCTTGTGATGTCCTCTCAAATCCATATTTAGACTAGTGTCATGATCGCAAAAATTTTAAATTCTAACACATATCTCAAATAAGCTTATTTTTAACACCGACTCTACAAACCTACACACCGAACTCCCATTCGACCACGATCAATTAACATATTTTTTTTTAATTTTGCTTTTGCTATTATTTCTATCACTTCTCAACTGTAGTATGTAGATTTGTGCAGTCTTTTATAATTTTAAAATCGGTAAATTAATTTTACTCGAAAACTAATTAAAGTAAAGTTATTGAAAAAAAATTCCCGAATTCTTGCGCGATACGAGAGAATATATATATAGGATTCACTTTGCCTGATAAAAATTGTCTGATACGATGTCTGATAAAATTTGTCTGTTACGATGTCTGTTAGGATTTCTGATACGATAGAGTTCAATCGTATCAACCATCGTGCAACAGACATCAGACATCGTGCATCAGACATCAGACTTCGCGCATCAGACATCAGACATCGTGCATCAGACATCAGACATCGCGCATCGCGCATCAGACTCTATCAGATCGTATCCTATCGTATCGTATCAGACAAAGTGACAAAGATAGCGATGGACGTACTGTAATAATTACCTGGAGATATCTTTCATTTCTTTATATAAAGTGCCTAGGTTGTACATATTGTGGCAGAACCGGGTGTATCGGCCCTGATAGCTCGGTGGTTAGAGTGCTTGCCTTCAGCATGTGCAGGTATAGAGGTCCCGGGTTCGAACCCCGATCTGGGCACATCTTTTCCAACCCTACTACAATACATTTTTATCTATGTTGAAACTTAACCCTAAAATGCAATGTCGTAAATTTGCTATTCAACCGATCTAAAAGCTCGATACGTAGACACTGTCATACCGTGCATCGTACCATCATCAATAACTGTGGTGAATCGTTGCAGCACTACTATATATATTGTGTTATGTTGGAAAGCCAGTTCGTGTCATGTTATATCTTTTTACTATCTCGTATTTACGAGAAAAGTTTCTCGTAGTAACAAGAAAAGTTTCTCGTAGTTAAAAGGAAAGTTTCTCGTAATTACGAGAAAAGTTTCTCGTAGTTAAGAAAAAAAAGATTCTCCTAGTGTACGAGAAAAAAATATCTTAGTAACTACGAGATTTGTTTCTCGTAACTACAAAATAGTAAAAACAAATATAACATGGCACGAACTGGCTTCCGGAGTTATGTTATATCTATGAATGTTTATGAATACATGGGGCCCATATAGTTAGAATGAGAAGATATATGACTGAAATAATTCTGAAGCAAATTATATTATGATCTGAACACTGACCATATTAAAGTACTACCCGATTAACCTCCCTTTTTTATTCAAAGATTTAAAATGATATATATCATACATGTATATACAACAAAATGTAAGTAGCATCCCACCTTAGTACGACGAGACCGAGGCAGTGAAATTTGCATGTAAAAATCAGATGGTTGTAGTCTGTATTTGGGATCTCAAAACCGATGTATAATGTTAAGCAGTAAGTAGAATTTGTATCACATGATCAAGTAGAAAATGAAATTTATCAAGTGGTGCCAATATATATATATAATTTCAAATTATGTCAAATAAAAAAAACTGCATAATAAAGTGTTTGAAATTACCCGGCCCGGGACTCGAACACCGGCCTGTTCACTACGCAGTCCAGCATGTTACCGAATGAGCTAAAGGGACATCCCAATAGCTCAGTTATTAAACATACTGAAATATAGGTAACAGGTGAACTCGGACTGTGGAACACTCAGACCGTGGAACACTCGGACCGTGAAACACTTGGCCTGTTATAGGTCCACTCGGCCCGTAAATGTAGGTCCGCTCGGTCCGTAAACTTAAATAACTTGGACCTACAATATAATATTTATGAAAGCTCATATATCTCTTTGTTTCTAAAGTTATGTATGTAAACTTAAAATATTTTGATATCTATGTTTATGAAAGGAAGACAAGAGAGATATTTTAGGAAAAATATGATTCCAAACGCATATGTTTTACTTGATGATATGTCAAAGTAATTTATTTCACCTATGTTTTATTGATTTATTTATTTAATTATAGAAACCGCAGACACTTAGAGTACGAATTTTGTATATTTTGTATATACGGTATCTATATTTATTTCTTGTTTATTGTAACTCTGAAGTAAGATAGATCGAGCTAGGTCTCAAGACACAAGTAAAAACATCAATCTGTTGAACAAAAAAAAAGAACCTTCACATCAGTTAAGAACACAAAATAATATATTTAAGGTCGATTGATTTTAGTTTTATATTTTATTCAGAACAATTTACCTTCTGTTAGTTAATATGTTTACGGGCCGAGTGGACCTACATCCTAGGCCCCCCCCCCCCCCCCCCCCCCCGTGGAACACTACTGGCCGAGTATTCCACGGTACGAGTTGCCTGTGATTGGAACTATATCGGCGATACCTGTACTACCGGAACCACTAAAACAGGAAGAAATTGACTTACCATCATTAACATATTGTTGGAAGTACAATGTATTTTCCTTTTATCTGCTTGCCGATGTCCTTGATGACCTGATCTTTTTGTAACTTCGTTTGAACTGTGTTGCGAATGGTCAATGGCCAAGTCTTAGGCTAAGATATGGGTCAAATTCTCGTTCGTTTTGTGCCCTTGTCTACCGATACTTTAAAGTTTCAAGAGATCATTGAACCCTCATATGGATCTTTGTGAATATGGGTAACAGACAGCTTCCTTTATTTGGTCTTAAACCCTTTTAAAGACGTCCGGTACACCTAAGGAACGTAACTCTAGCCAGCACATATATCCTTTAGAGGTCTCCAAAACTCAACGTCGCGTAATTTGCTTATTTCTCAACATATTGAAATAGAATTGGAATCTATGGAATCAGAAAGATCTTTTCTGAATGTTTATACCAAAATTTGCGTTAGATTATGGACATAATTATCTTTAAAAACCGTCAGATTTGTAAAACGGCTTATTTTTGCGCAATGCGTAAATTGTCTTAGCGACGTTACTTGCATGCATTTCATTTGGGCATCCCACAAAAACTTCAATAAGTACTAATAATTAGCTTTTACAATGAAAGTGAAAATGTCTTTATGATTATAATGATATTATTTTTTAAGTTTCAATATTTTACCTGTAGTTTTGTGTAAAGAAAAGCGCAAATCATATCGAAAATTTATGAAACATCTCAATTTAAGGGTAAATGTTATCGAGAAAAGTTGTACGGAGGAAAATATGTGAGAGAATGAGTTAGAGAGTAAGCTCTCCTTAATCTAAAAATGTTTCTATATCAATAGTGGCCTTAGTTGTTTCTAAAGTAGAGAAAGTTAAAAAAAAATTAGCTCCAACCTTTCGCAACGTCAGCTTTACGTTCGCTAAGGAAACGAATATATTTTGACAACGTCGTTCTCATTTGTTCCAAGGCTTATTACGAAAAAATAAAAAGGTTGAATTACAAGATAATGAGAGACAACAACTTATTTCTTGCAGATTAAAAGAAAACAGAAATAAAAACAAACTAAAAGGTGCTCGGACAGTCCTCGGCAGCATCTCTGTGTAAAAGCGAAGTGAGTTTACGCTATCATCTCAAAATGACACATGGGAGAGACCCAACAAATTGTCTTATATTCTGACTTGGGTCCCTTTGATAAAACAACATATAGTAGATAAGTATATGAAATGTACGCAAAATGCTATGAAAACAAGAAAAATAGTTATTTGTTTGTAGGAGAGGTCTTGCATGAAGTGCACGACTTTTCGAACATCGTGGATGCGCATTGTCTGCTCGTAAGTCCCAATCCGTCTGATTATCTTGCTGCATATATTTAGTCTTTATTAGGAAATGCGTTCGTCGTTCTATCTTAGCAGACGTTCAAAAAGACTGAGCTAACCGGGGACGATACACGTATACCTTCGCAGATGTAAAAGCAAACAATTTTTTTTTACTAATTTTTCATTGTTCATTGTTATACTTTGACTCAACCAAACCTGGTTCACACTAAAACTGCACCTTTTCTATACAGAGAAGCAAACAAGAAATATATGGTTATCTGCATTGACTTTTTCTCTTTGCAGCGGAATATTTGTTTACTTTTATTAGTTAAGCAACATTCTCTTGAATGCATTTGTTTATGCGATCGTCAAGAAAATAGAAAAAAAAGTAAAAAGAGTGCATTTTTATATGTTCAACATGTATGTATGTGTACATGTAATTGTATTCAAATAAGAAGAATTCTTATCTTTTTAATTCTACAATGAATGGAATTTCGTTCTCTGTCAAATATGGTATCAGAAAATGACACTGAAGCTGTTGTTTAGATGAGATCGATATTACTTGTAAGATAACATTTATGACGGCGCTGCATCGCTCTACACTATATGTATATTTTGACGTCGTCGTTAAAAAATTGCCAAAAATGACGGGAAGTCAAATTTATGATCAAGATTAATTTGAAAACAGCAACAAAACTACACCATGTCTTGATCATTTTTATTTAATAAATACAATCAATATATCTTCAAGAATATATAATTTGAAAATAAAGGAAATATCTCGACTAGTTTTTAAAATTTTTCAATTAATGATGAAAAAACCTTTTTTTTCAACCTTCTTCGAGCAAAAAACGAATAAATATTTTCAGAAGCCCGCATTATAATATTAAAAATAACGTCATTGTGTATGCTGTATATACACTATTATATGTTTTCTAAATGCTTAGATTATTTTGTACATTTTGATGATGCAAAGTAAAAAATCCATTCACAAATAAAGGATTACGCAATACATGTATTCGTTACTGCGTCGCAACAAAACGTCGCAGATATTTGACGTAAATCAGGTTACATATGCAGATAGATGTGAAAAAAAGCAGAAAAAACTAAAGCATGTTTTTATTCATTTTATTTCATTTATTTGTAGAGTACATCTGATATAATGCATAGAAGAAATTTTATGATAAAATCTCGACTTGATTTAAAGAATTGACTCAAAACGCATTTAGATCGTATATTGCGGCATGTTATTAAGGGCTTCTTTTAGCCCAGCAGATTACTGGAAAGATCTTTCACTTTGTGATACAAGCACCAAATTTGGTATGAAGGTACAAGAAGTACTTCTTTTACAAAATCAGCTGCTAGCCACTCAAAAACTCAAAATGGCCGCCATTTTTTTCAAGATGGCGGCCAATTTGTCAGTTTTTGTATTATTCTTTAGATAAACGTGCATTTATTCACCTTTGAGCAGCTAAATACCAGAAAGATTGATTATAGTTACATGGTCTACATTCCCTTAAGTTTCATATTATAAGAAATAATATGAATGGCAGCCATTTTGTCAAAATGGCCGCCATAAAACGCAAAATAAAACTGGTTTCCTAGAAAAATCCCAAATCTTTCCTATATTTTTCTTTTTTGAGTGGTAAGATTTCAAATACGTTATCGAAATGCCATTTAGCATCAAATCTCTGGAAAAATAACAAGTTTAAGAAATACTTCAATAATGCAGGTTGTACTAGAATTCAAAGGAGAGATTTAAAAGAATGTATGTCTTAGCACTACACTGGTGACATCACTGCTGTGAAACTGACAGCATGGGGCTCAGTTTCAGCTAATTGGTTCATTTTGGGAATTTAGTATCCAAAATGCTACCTCACTATCTATCCACGAAAAATATCGCATATATAACCAGTATGTGATTGTGATTTTTAAAGTTAGGTAGCCGCACCTGAATTGACAGGATGTGCCAGCGCTGGAGAGACGAGCCAAGGATAATGGGGCTGAAGTTATCCGAATGGTGTACAGATCGCAAGGGATTTAAATGAATTTACCATTTTCTGTTGAGTAAGATCATTTAGAGAAGCGAATTTGGAGCTAAAAATTCAAGAGATAAAGAAGATCCTGATGACAATCTCAACATCACTTACGACAGAGATAGAGCACTTAATTGATCATCGTCAGACCCTAGCAAGCTAAAGGTTGGATCAGTTACCAGAGGATCAGAGGAGTAAACATCCCCTGTTTGGCTTGCCGCGCCCGCCGTGGATGTCCGCTCACGAAAATGAAAATAATATCTCAAAAACATGCACTGTCTGAGGTATTGTCTTTATATAGATAGTGCTATGGCGACTATGTCAGGAAAGGACATTTAGAACACTGTCAAAAGCACTATTCAAGCACTACATGAAGTGATTCCATGCTTCTTTGTAAACAACAACATTAATTATACAAAGTGGCTTCCTGTTAATCCCAATGAGACATGCTTTTACTGAAAGACATACACCCAATTTTTGCTAGTGAATTTCAGATAGGAAATATTTTGTGGTGCATAAAACTAAGGGATTTTTTATAGCAATTGATCAAGCTCACGAGCAAAAAAATGCATGTAAATGCCGTAGGCGAAGCCATGGGTGTAATAGAGGATCCCGCAGTACTAAGGAATGGATGGGTGCAGGTCATGAAGTCAGTTAGCTTGTCTCTCAGTATGGGAAACTACATGAATGTGGAGCAAAAGACTTGCATAGAAATCAATTTAAAAGCACCATGGGCAGAACGAGCGGGTTCAGAAAGTATTTTAAGAAAGAGTGCAGAAATTGTACTCAGCTTTGAAAGAAATGGCAAATCCTTTTAAGGAAGAGGCAAATGAGCTGATTGCTTTTGACACTGTTTAGACACCCATGCTGTCCATCCAAGTGCTGCTGAAAAGGTGATTCTACATCTAGAGACTGGAAGTTGAGGGTACGTTGATTTCACAAGAGAGTTGAAGGAAGGACAGGAGGGCAAATTCTACGAACCAATCGAGAAGAATAAAACAACAGGCAGAACTATCGAAAGATCTGAAACATACAGTCACAAAAGATAACCGTATGTTGTTCTCTAAGCTTTTTTTCTTGCCTGGCTAGAGAATATGATCTGCAGGAATTCTTCAAACATGAAAATCAGAATCCCCTTGCTCCTCTCAGTGATTATGAAAACTTCACGCTGGTACAAAATCTCAACTTGTGTCAGTTTTTTATAATCAAGTAGTTCTTCCTAGCTCTATTCCAGACGCGGGTGTGAAACTTATTGATGGTTATTTCCTGGTAAATGCATGTGTTTCACAGATCTCAAAAACCTTTAATGAATATGCTGATAAGATAAAGCTTTCAGCTCAAAATACAAAAGGGTCGACTTATTTTTTTATGTTTACAAACCTGACAGCTTAGAAGCTAAAACAAAATCGAAAAGAGGATTTGGGTCCCGCAGGGGGGTTACAGAGAGTAGAAAAATTCCAAAAAAAAAATCGGTATTTTTTCATGAGACATGATACAAACAAATCTGATCTGTTCGCCATTTTAGCTGACAAAATAGCTACAAGTCTATTGTGTTTACAACTGGACAGGAATGAGTTGTTTGCAGTCATCAGCATGATCTCCAAGGTATTTCTACATCTAATCACGAAGAAACAGATACAAGAATATTCCTCCATGCAAGACATGCAGCTTATGTAGGTTATAAAATCGTTAAGATAAAGGCAAATGTCACAGATATTGTCTTTTTGTTGTAAGTTTTTGTGCACTTCTGAAAGGTCTTTGACAAGAACAGCTTTGGATTGAATTTGGAAGAAAATATATGAGATAGCTTCCAATAAACAGATACAAGAATATTCCTCCATGCAAGACATGCAGCTTATGTAGGTTATAAAATCGTTAAGATAAAGGCAAATGTCACAGATATTGTCTTTTTGTTGTAAGTTTTTGTGCACTTCTGAAAGGTCTTTGACAAGAACAGCTTTGGATTGAATTTGGAAGAAAATATATGAGATAGCTTCCAATACATGAAATCGACAATACTAATAGGCAAGAAAAATCAAATGCTTTTCGTTTCTTTCATGCATTTAGCGGCTGTGATACTGTGTCTGACTTCCTAGGGAAATTAGGTAAGAAAACTGCATGGCAAACATGTAGTGTATTTCCCAGAGTATCTGAAACATTTTCAAAACTAAGTAAGTACCCTGCAATCATCACGGAGAACGTCCAGACGGTTGTTTAATCGTTTGTCCTTGTGATATTCGACAGATCAAGTAATGCGTATTCAGTCGACGAAGCTACATGTAGGCTCGACTGATTTGCAAGGAAACAAAGATCTTACGAATTCATTCCACCTACTCATGTAGCTTTACGGGAACAGGGCAGCATTTCAGGCTAGCTGCATATGGGGAAGGGCGCTGGTATGTAATATGGAAAATGAGAACCCAAACAATTGGGATGGATGAAACAAAATTATGTTTGGGCAGTTGTATTGACAAGCCATGCATCGGTTGTACAAAGCTGCTTACAACTTACAAAGTGTGACTGTCGGACTGATTGTCATGGTAAATGAAAGTGCTCCTATTCGGTCTATCGTGTACCGCTCTCTACAGTTCTTCATATGAGACTTGGTTATTTTGAGGTTTTGGGTGTCGGAAATTCTGTTTTAAGTATGTTTATATCATTGTAGCAAATGTTGATGCAAATATGATCAAATGAGCTTTCATCTAAATTTTTAAGTCTGAAATTGTGTATCCTGGTGGCCATTTTGTTTTTCTTTTATTAAATTGGAAAACAGCGATTTCCTTATGAGAAGGACATACTCATCGTACGCGACGAGTTTGACACCAATTTGAACAAAGAGAGGTGTCATTCTATAATTTTTAAGTTCAAACCTGCAAAGAATGGCGGCCATCTTGGAAAATGGCAGCCATTTTGAATTTTTTTATTTGTCATTAAGCGTCTTCCGCAAGAGAAGATCGCACTCATCGTATGTGCCAAATTTGGCTTCAATATTAACAAAATTATGTGTCCATCTACAATTTTCAGTTCAAATCTGCATAGGATGGCGGCCATATTGAAAAATGGTGTCCATATTGGATTTTTGAAGTGGCTAACAGCTGTTTTTGCAAAATAAGGGTATAATCTACGTCTGCATCAAACTTGGTGCTTGTATCACAAAGTGAAACAATTCCCTGAATATTCCTGTTAATCTGCAAGTAAAATTTTCTCTGGTCACTCCTAATCAAAGATTGTATTTAACATAATATTTAACCGATTAGCGCAAATTTAAAGCTTCATGACTGGGTAATTATTATGACATTCAGTAGTATATTTTATCTTATTTTACGCCATCTTTACAAATTTCATACCGAAGTGCGACGCTAAATAACTTCATGCGTGTAGCGTCATGTGTAGACTTTGATGCGATATTATACTTATTAAGAAACACTTTGAAAATAAACATTATTTACAGAACTTTATAGAATGAATGTTCGACTTTCAGAATATATATGATTTGTATCAAATGAAGCTGTTATACGGAAAGCGCAACTTCAATATGATGCCTATACCGAACGACCTTAATGCTATGCAATGTTCATGTTTTCTTCGAGCGGCATTGAAACCGAACCTGGGATAAAAAAAAATCTGAATACATGTGAATATTGCGTGATAGAAAAAATGATAAATCTAAATGTTGCAATCATATCTTTCGAACCAATTCAGTCTTCTCTGTGTTGACCAAATTCAGAATCAGACGTTGACAAGGGGGGAGGGGTT
Organism: Pinctada imbricata; assembly: GCA_033119305.1. Taxonomy (NCBI): domain Eukaryota; kingdom Metazoa; phylum Mollusca; class Bivalvia; order Pterioida; family Pteriidae; genus Pinctada; species Pinctada imbricata. The sequence continues at coordinate 19,759,409 of VSWD01000006.1, forward strand.
CACTGCGGAACGCCGGATCGTACAGAACTGAGATGCTTGAGTTTTAGTAAAGAGATGGTTTTAATCATAGATACTATCAAGAGCGAGGTTGTATTTTCTTTTATTGGGACAACCAAGATTTAATCTTATTTTACCAACATAACAATGTCTGATACGACGCGCGATGCGTGATACGATAAACATGTCTGATTAATCAGATACTGATAGGGTGTCTGATGAAGTCTGATACGATGTCTGATAGAGTGTCTGATACGATGTCTGATAGAATGTCTGATACGATGTCTGATATGATACGATAGGATGTCCGATGTACGATGTCTGATGTACGATGCGCGATGTCTGATGTACGATGTCTGATGTACGATGCGCGATGTCTGATGTACGATGCGCGATGTACGATGTCTGATGTCTGATGCGCGATGTCTAATAGGATAGGATACGATAGACAAAGATAGCGATGGACGTACTGCAATGGTAGTTTTAAGATTGATCTCAACAAAACGAAATTTCCATTATGTAAACAAAAGGAATGCAACATGTGTTCGGGAATTCATGTGCATGTTGGGGTGTAATTGAGAAGAGGGGGGGGGGGGGGGATCCCTTGAAAATGTCCAAACATAGTCATATACTATTTTGTTGGCAATTATCAATACTAGGGATGTTCTTGAATAAATACGCTCATACTGTTATAACTCTTCCGCTCCCCTGATTGTATAGAGTCGCATATACATCATGATGTATACAGGTCAAATGTGGTATTCAATAAATCACTGGGGGCGTAGCCAGATGTTTTTTTATTTCCATGAAATCATCTGCAATCAAAATCCCATCCCCCTTTCCCTCGCTACATTTAATCAGATATGTACAACGATTTCCCGCAGATTCTATATGAAAGATATAAGGAATATGCGGGAAAACGCTGTACGTTACGTAGCTGATTAAATGGAAAGAGGGACACATCAGTCATTGTAATATCAAAAAAGCCTTGCTTCGGCCCCTTGTGTACAATAAATAAGGTCCATTAAAGTATCTTATCTAAGAAAAGTTCAGATATTAGAAAGGTATTATAAGAAAAGTTTGTTGAACTAAAGAACAGATCTTATCTAAGAAAAGAACGTTGAATATAAACAATTCGAATTTCCTCTGATCGACGAAGTTGTACTTTTCACAGTGGAAACACTTCGGCATTTTCAAAAATTCTTAGAGATTTTTTTTAATTTCAAATTGAGAAAAGTGTAAATTAATTTCAAAAGACAATAAGTAATAAATTATATTCCTACATAAAAAGCCGATTTTACACTTTGTACCGACAATAAACCGAGCTAATGATCGAACTTGTTTGCAATTTCAGGCAAGTTCTGTGTGTGTGTGTTTTTTTTTTAATAATTCCTCATTGCGTGATTGTGTGTGTGTGTGTTTATTTTTTGTTTTGTTTTGTTTTTTTGTTTTTGATTTTCTATAATTTCAGCTGTCCTTAGCCGGGGACGTATATTATACGTCCCTGCCGTGGCTTTTAAAAATAACAGCATTTTGTACAATGGAGAGAAGTGGAGGCTTTTGTTGTTGTTGTTGTTGCATTTATTTTGGAGACCCTCGATCAGGGCCCGATTTTTTTTCTGTTCTTTAGCGGATGCATGACCAAAGATAATTCAGCAGACCCTTCGGGCTAGATTCTTTTTGGGGAGGTGCAAACTTTCTGGACATTTTTTCTTCGGGAGGGGTGCAGTCTTACTGCCCCGCCTCTCATAAAAACCATATGGGGTCCCTTTGTCCTTCTCAATATTTCATATTTTGCTAGACCAATCTGTTAAAATTCTTGTCTAACTACCATTACATGTACAACTCTATATCTAACAATTCCTTTCCAGGGTGTTCTCAATCTAATGAGAGCCCCTTGCACAAATTAATTGTGACAGGCAGAATGAAAAATGTGGCCGGTCTGGGAATCAAACCCGAAACCTTCTGCTATGGAGACAGACGCTCTTAGCAACTCTGCTAACCGGGCACGATAACCGTACCCCGAGAGTCCCGAGATACAAATTTGTTGCCGGACTCTGTCCGAAAACCTGTGATTGTCTGCTATCTTGAGGTAAAATCTCCTATGCAAGATCTGTCATAAAGGAATAAATTATACCCAATTATTCATTCAAAGTATTCATACTGAATCTTCTACACATTTTCATACAAAAGTATATTATGACCTTGACCTCTTACCTTTACTTAAGAGCATTATACACCCTTGGGTCCTAAGAAATAATTATGTTAAATGTTTTTGAAAACCATGTAGAGAGGAAAAAGTTTTGTCACAAAGTTTTGCCAAGAAAGTCTAGTTAAAAATGCCATGTGGTACTTGTGTGTGGTTTACTCGTTCTATTTTCTGTAAGTCTATTTGGAATTTTGTAATAGTTGAAAAAATACGTAAATTAGAAATTGAACAACCATTCATTTTCATTTTCATTTTTCAACGTGTACCCTGCAAGCAAGCACACCCAATTTAGACCTCAATTTCAATGTTTTCATTTTCTTTCATCTGTTTGTAAAATACACATCCATCGAGAAAGAGATGATCAATTATACCCCTTAACAGCTTCTACTACTTTCCTAGTCTTTGTTTACTCTTCTTCTCAGTAGATCTAGAAACATCAACTAACTTAATGCATATCTGAATCTAATATCTGGTTGAATAAATTATCAATAATAATACCGATATTTGGGTTAAAATGTGCGTTTTTCTATAGAAATCAATGAAAAACGGAAATGTTTTCTACAACATTTTTCAATCCCGAGTTACAGAATACCACTTGTAGCAAAAGTGTATATTATCAATACCGATTTTCTGACCAAGTGGTGTTCTGTAACTCGGGGTGGAACAATGTCCCAATGACGAAAAACGAAAAAAGGGGGATGGGCTATTTCTAAAGAATCTGACTTAAAAGCGGTTAGATAGATAAAAGTTGCCTATTTCTTCTTGTTTTGCAATCTATTCTGAGTAGATTATGATGAAATATACAAGATACACGAATGAAATAAGCAATATAAAGATGTCTATTTCATCGCAGTGTGTATTTCGCGCCTGAAAGCTTACAATGTGGCTGTTTATATAATTAGTACAAAATAAAACGGATTTCAGTTTCCGGATTGCGTATTTTACCGATTACATTGACATACTGGTTTCGAAGTTATTTCTTATTTTTCTTTTTTTTCAAATAGGAGGGGATCAAAACATAAAACACTTTAAAATTTATGTAAAAAATGTACTTTTTGTGTATTTTCGTTCACTTTTTGTCATAAATAACCGTTTAAACTCTCCGATGTGAACAATTTGCAATAAAGTGTACAATGGTATATAACGTGTAAACGATACTAACTAGATGGACAACGAGGAATAACTACTTAATGCATTTTCAATAGCTTATTCTTAATTTTGTATGTTTGTTTCTTTACTAAATCTTACCAAATGTAAATGGATGGAGAAGAATTAATTGATTGAAAATATTTCAATATGTATTTAATGTCAAATAAATTGCCAAATTACTTCTTACTTGGTTAGCAAAATTTGTAAAAGGTAAATTAAAAGTCCATGTTCTTTTAAGGTGGGTCCCCACTCATAGATATAAAAGTTTTGGGGTTTTTTCCTTAACACAATGGTCCAAATGAGAAATAAAAAAACATACATAGTGTTACAAACTGTATATATGGACTGTCTATTGTTGTATTTCATTGTAAATATCTTGATGATCGTTCTTGATTATTGTTAACCATTATTCTAATAGATGTCGCTTTTTGATCACGTGATTTACCTTGTATATAAACCTTGATTTACTTGATAATAGTCAGTAGCTGTAGTGGTAGAGTAGCAGGCAGTTAACAAGTTCTGAATAAGGGCTTGAATACCTGAATAAGGTTTATCACTCTAAAGACCTGAATAAGGCATATTTTATATTATATACTCGTTGCTGACACCACATTGCCATTTTGACAGACTTCCAATAAATATTTGAAACACGATCTTCATATCTGTTTCTTTTTACAACGAAGTACAAAAGAACCCCGCAACAAATTGGTGGCAAGCGTCGGGATTGGAAACTGTCTAGGATGGCTACTGGATTCAGAGATGACAAAGACGAGCCATGGAAGAACACCACAAAGCGGCGCACACGCAGGACATCGACTTTAGATTCGGGCATAGCAAATCTATCGAAAATCAAACCTTTGGAGGAGGAGAGTCCGCCGAAATTGTCTTGGGATTATGGACATTTAGACCTTCCAGTGGGGAAGCAGGCAGCTAGCGCACCAAGAATGCATACATCGACGGAAATGCGTTCAAGAAGAAGGGAGGCATTGCATAAAGATTTGAGTGCAGTGCACGCGCAATTGCGTACGCAAATGGATATCTGTGGCCACAGAACCCGTAATATGCAGGAGTCGATGCACACAACGAAAGTCGTACGCCAGGAATGGAGGGATCGTATTTGGGGACTCCGAGCTATGACGATGATAGATCAACGCCAGGAGCAAAGTAAGTGCCAGGCATACTAAAGAGAACGCCAGAAGTTAAAGTGAAGATACATGCCAATGATGTTGTTTCGGCAACGCACGATACACCGCACACGCCAACAACAACAGCGATGCCAAATTAACAATCAATAGAAGATCTACAGGACACATTGGTGACAACCTTAGACGAATTTTTGCGTTTGCAGGAAGATGTAAACAGGATGAGAGATCAAAACTCTGTAATGAAACTCGCCAGCAGCAGAAAGATAGCAGGTGGCGTAGATGCTTTAGCAGATCCGGATATTATATCTAGGAACAAAGATGCAGATAAGCTAAAGAAGGTTGCAAAAGCAGTCAATGACCATAAGGCACAGCCAGTCAAACGCACAGCCGATGACTTTCGCAGACCGAAGATAACACCATCTACCTTCGACGGAACAACGCCATGGTTAGATTTCAAGAATCATTTCGAATACTGTGTTCAGCTGAATGAATGGAACGACTTACAGAAAGCTTTATTCTTGGGAGTAAGTCTTAGAGGTGCAGCGCAGCAGATATTGAGTAATCTAAGTAATGACAAGAAGGCAGATTACAAGGAGCTGGTAATCGCACTAGAGAAACGATTCGCACCGCCAAACATAGAAGAACTCTATAAAGCTGAGCTCAGGATGCGACAGAGAAAGCAAGGAGAATCACTGTTAGAATTAGGACAAGCTGTAAGACGATTAGTGACACTAGCATACCCAAACGCACCAGAAGAAGTTCTCGACACGTTGTCAAAAGATAACTTTCTCAATTCTCTGACTGACGCCGAAGTACGCCTCAAGATTCTCCGAGCTAGACCAACAAACTTCGATGAAAGTACTTACTATGTTATCAAGTCCTTGGGCTAGTCCTATTGTGTTAGCTCATAAGAAGGATGGATCATTACGATTCTGCATCGACTTTAGAAAGTTAAACGCCGTGACGATAAAGGATGCTTATCCTTTACCAAGGATAGACGATTCGTTAGACGCACTCGGATGTTCAAGATGGTTCTCAACTCTTGATATGATGTGTGGATATTGGCAGGTAGAAGTAGCCGAAACGGATAAACAGAAAACAGCATTCACATCTCACAGAGAATTGTTCGAGTTCAATGTAATGCCGTTTGGACTGTGCAACGCCGCCGGAACATTTGAACGTTTAATGCAGACAGTATGCGCAGGCCTTAGATGGGACATTTGCTTAATATATCTGGACGATATAATTGTCTTCAGTTCAACATTTGAGGAACATTTGGAAAGACTTGATGTGATTTTTAAACGACTTTATGACGCAGGATTGAGGCTCAGAAGCAAAAAGTGCAGTCTCTTTAAGCACAGGGTATCGTACCTTGGACATATAATTACTGAGAAGGGCGTCGAGACGGATCCGGAGAAAATAAACTGTATTAAAGATTGGCCTACGCCGACAAACGTTGCAGACTTACGCAGTTTGCTTGGTCTATGCTCGTACTACAGACGGTTTGTGAAAGGATTTGCTAAGATAGCGAGTCCCTTACATAGTCTAACGCAGAAGGACAAGCAGTACAACTGGACCACAGATTGCGAGAACGCTTTTCAAGACCTGAAGAAAGCACTCGTAAACGCACCTATTCTAGTGGTGCCCGATTTCTCAAAGACATTTATACTGGATACTGACGCATCCGACAGAGGTATTGGAGCAGTGCTGAGTCAAGTAATCGAGAGTACAGAGAAAGTAATATCATATGGCAGCAGGTCATTGACAAAGTCAGAGAAGAAATACAGCATTACAAGGAAGGAACTGTTAGCAGTAGTACACTTCATTAAAGTGTACCGACCTTATCTATACGGTAAACACTTTATCTTAAGGACAGATCACAGTGCCTTGAAATGGATGATGACTTTCAGAGAACCCGAAGGACAGTTAGCCAGATGGTTAGACTCCTTATCAGAGTACGACTTTGAGATACTTCATCGCGCTGGAAAGATACATAGAAATGCTGACGCACTTTCCAGAATAGATCATGAAGCACCACTGAACAGACTAGGTGACACAGTTGCAGTTATCAATTTAAGTAAAGGGAAAGAAGACATACGGCAACGACAGGCAGACGACCCTGAAATAGCAGAAGTCATGAAATGGATTGCTATTGGTAAAAGACCAAATTGGGATAAGATATCGACACGAAATATGACGCTGAAGGCGCTATGGGCACAGTTTGATCAGTTATCAATCAACGATGAAGTGTTGTCCAGGAAGTGGTACACAAAACACGGGAAAATAGACAGAGTACAAGTTGTTGTACCACAGTCTTTCAGAGTAACTGTGCTACAGCAATGCCATGATGCGTCTTCGGGAGGACATTTAGGGAGGCAAAGAACACTTATGAAAGCAAAGCAGAAATTCTATTGGCCTGGTATGGACAGGGATGTAAGGAAATGGTGTGCATCATGCGAAGTCTGTGCAAAAAGAAAGAGACATGGCAAGACACCTCGTGCACCAATGCAAATCACAGGAGCAGGAGAACCTGGAGAGAGAGTCGCTATGGACATCCTTGGACCGTTACCTATCACGCACAAAGGAAATAAGTACATTCTAGTGATTCAGGACTACTTCACTAATTGGGCAGAGGCAGTTCCCTTACCGGATATGGAGGCTAAAACAGTTGCGCAAGCTTTCATAGACAATTTCGTAACAAAATTTGGAGTGCCACGAGTTTTGCACACGGATCAAGGACGCCAGTTTGAGTCAAGGCTATTCAAACAGTTATGTGAAATCCTGGGAATAAATAAGACACGTACGAGCCCCTATCATCCACAATCTGACGGCATGGTCGAGCGCATGAACCGTACCATTGAAAATATGTTAGCTACATATGTCGACGCAAACTAGAGAAACTGGGACAAACATCTTCAGTTAGTATGCATGGCGTACAGAGCAGCAGAGCACGAGAGTTCTGGGTACACACCAAACTTTCTCACATTTGGCAGAGAAGTTGTTCTTCCGATAGAACTGATAGCCGGCTTACCCCCACAGAAGAGTTCAACGGAAGAGTATGCAGAACACCTGGAGGAATCGCTTTCGCTAGCGCATGAAATAGCCAGAAAAAGCATTGGAGATAGTCTGAAACGCCAAAAACTGAGATACGACACAAAGTTGGCATGGAAACCATTTGAAATAGGCAGAAAAATATGGTTGTACAAGCCCAAGCGGAAGAAGGGACTATCGCCGAAATTTCAAAAATGGTGGACAGGCCCTTACACAGTACTGAGAAATATCAGTGACGTTACTTATCAGATAGAGAAGGGAAAGGACCGTTCAGTAGTTCATATCGACAGACTGAAGCCATTTGTAAGCAGGGACGAAAATTTAAGCGCCAAAGACACGGCCGTTAACAAAAGTAAAAATCATGAGGAAGATGACGACTACTGCACTCCATACAGTCCTGATGTCATACTTGACCCCGTCAGCGCTCCATACACCTATGAAGTAGACAGTACCGCGAACTATGGAATGCCGGTAGATCAAAGAGAGGAGTTCAGACATCAAAGGGAAGATGCCGCAACACCCGTCCATAATCAAAGACGCCGACAACCGAAACGATTCGAAGACTTCCAATTGTATCACGTGACGCAGAAGAATGGAATTCAGTCTGGGAACCAGTATCATTCCAATTTTGACAATCAGATGGCACGGACGAAATCTACAGTCAGAAAACAAGCAGCCATGCATAAGTGTCCACTTTGTATAGAAATATTCCAGAGTGCCGAGGAGGTGATAGATCACATAAGTCAAAGGCATGACAAGAGAATTAAGTGTGATCACTGCGAGTACACTTCGGAGAGAGCAGCAGTCATGAAGAGGCATTGCGAGGGACGCCATGCTCCGCAATCTCAACCTTATGAGCGGGAGAGGACACAGACGCACGCTGACGATTTTACCAGTCGCCGCCGTACGCAGCCTATGCCTGTGTACAACCCGAAACGGAGTAAGCCAGTCAGTACCGCAGACGCATCGCTTGAGGGAAGACGCAGCGAATGCAACGTATTAATGCATTCTATTTCGCCATCTACAGGGGACAATGCTAGATCTCGGGCGCCTACATCCGTTTCTAAAGAAGTACAGATCGGAGGAAGCTCAACTCGGAAGGATGTCGCAAGCCAAGCTGACCTACGAGGAACGGGAGATGTCGTACGCAGTGATATCGCGATTCAATGTGACATGGACATTTTGAAGTGTAAGGATACGCGCACCGTACATACTCAGTGCCATGGCATCGCGATCCGCAAAAGACAAGTGACCGAGTCAGAATGGACTGAATATGAATTAACATAATAAGTGATCGAACTTTGTGCAGTGACTATCGCGAGTGTACCTATGGACAGAGAGCACATAAAAAAACTTTTTGATTCGGGACGAATAATTCAGAGGCGTGGGTTATGTTACAAACTGTATATATGGACTGTCTATTGTTGTATTTCATTGTAAATATCTTGATGATCGTTCTTGATTATTGTTAATCATTATTCTAATAGATGTCGCTTTTTGATCACGTGATTTACCTTGTATATAAACCTTGATTTACTTGATAATAGTCAGTAGCTGTAGTAGTAGAGTAGCAGGCAGTTAACAAGTTCTGAATAAGGGCTTGAATACCTGAATAAGGTTTATCACTCTAAAGACCTGAATAAGGCATATTTTATATTATATACTCGTTGCTGACGCCACATTGCCATTTTGACAGACTTCCAATAAATATTTGAAACACGATCTTCATATCTGTTTCTTTTTACAACGAGGAACAAAACAACCCCGCAACAATAGATATGTCATTTTTGTGCGAATAGCACATAGCGATTGCCTGATTTCTTCACTCATGGGAGCCCCGTCTACTGAGTATGTATAAACGATGTTACTCTATTTACATGTACCTTGGGACTTCGTCAGCGTCATGATCGGTATAAAGTCAGATCACTGTCTGAATCAATGAATTATATCTATATGAATCGAGCTGTTGTGTTAATGTACATGCATGACCTAATGAAAAATTGCATCTGTATGTACTGAGATAACACAGGCTGTGTGTTGGAAACCCTTTCCATTACCAGGTGATTATCTGTTTTAGTGGACAATATATAAATGAAACGGTGCTATCGATAAAGATATTAAGTTGAATCATTGAAACGTAAAACTAACTTCAAGTAGGCTTATTTTGCCCCGCTTCACAGAATAAAATCTGTATACGACGGAAAAATTAGGAACTTCCATCATGAAATATGATATTAAAAGTTATGAAAAATAAAAGATCAAAACATTCCCGTTTAGGATGTATCATGTTTTTATATACTAAAAAAGAAGTGAATTTTCCTTCAAATTCTTAGCACGCACCTAACATTGAGCATGAAAGGTTAAAGAGAGAGTGGGAATCAAATTAGAAAATAAGATTTGTCTTCTTTCCTTGTATATGGAATCATCAATCGATAGTCATATTGGATTGTTGTATTATTTTTTTTTTGGGGGGGGGGGTAGATTTAATGTGATGTTATTTAATTTTCATGTTCATTGTCAGACATCATCTTTCAATTCATTACGACAACATTATGCATTTGCATTTTAGTTCTGTCTTCAGCAACAAATATAACTTTGAAAACACAATATTTTGTCATACATTATAAGTGATATTATTCTGGCTATTCGCACTCAGTACCTTTAGTGCTTTGATTTGTTCATTAAAGATACAGTACATTATAGAAAGGTGCCCTTGCACATTAAGATTGAGGAGTATCAAATATCCAAAATATGCTTTTGAACCCTCTAGATTCAGTAATGATAATAATATACAGTTGTTGACTGGGGTTGAGGTCAACAGCTAATTTGTTGGACCCGAGGATGAACTGTTGACCGAAGCCGTAGGCCGAGGTCATCAACAGTTCATCCAAGGGTCCAACAAATTAGCTGTTGACCAAGACCCCTGTCAACAACTGTTTTGTTATACCTTTTTAAATCTGAAAAATAATATCGAGACTCCGTTCAACAACTTCTGTCAATTTCTCGGCTGTATAATCAACGATCAGCGACAGATTGAGATTAATGGAGCATAAATATTCTACTAGAATATTCTGTGAAGTTCGTAATGCATTCTTAATGTTTTTACCATCTCTGTCCTCCAATATTTTTGTTATATCTACCACCGTCACTCTCACAGGAGCAACTCGCTGATATTTTGAAACGATGCGCGATGTAAACAGGTGATAAGGGAAGATAACTCTTATATTTGATCCTTTCAAGGGGCCCGCATGGGGAACGTTCTTTTTTTTTTCAAATACAACTAATTAACGAACATGATTAAATTTACATTATTCGGCGTCTTTAACTGAGGAAATAAATAATAAAATAACCGAAATAAACAAGAAGCTGGTTGTCATAACAACACTAAAATATCTTGCCGGTCAACAGTTCGTCACGTGACCGGTCCAACAGTCGATTTTAACAGTTCGTTTGGACCGGCTGTTTCTAACAGTCATTATGTTGGACTTTTTTCTTGTATAGGCTATGAAGGGGAAAATATCTAAGGGTATAACAATACATGTATATTTATTAATTTTGTTTTATTTTATGCTCGCTTTACACGTCATCTTCGTTCTGTTTATTAATGATATGGGTATGTATTATCAACCCTTTTAATTCTACCATGTTAAGGGCATTAAACGAATTAGTTGTAAAAAAATCTTATCAGATCTTTTCTCTTTTTTTTTTTTTTTTTGTCTATTATACAAAATCATTGCGGTGGTTTGATATTCGCGGAAAATTGGAAAACCGCGCATTAAAACCACCGCAATCATTTCCCCGTTAACAGTATTAAGATTAACCTTAAACATCTTTCAATTGTTATTTTATTTTCTCGCGATCGAATCTTCTGTTTTAAAGCCTTGCTAAAACGATGACGGTTCATCATATTTTATACTGCGTGTACCTGCTGAATGACAAATATTGATAATGACCATATCCCTATATACAGCACAAAATCTATAATTCAGAAAAGCATGAACTGAAGGCACATAAAATCAGGATAAAGCAGGAAACAAAGCAAACAAACAAAAACCTCCACCACATGAAAAGAAGCTAACGTCCGATATGGGAGTGAGACCAGGTGCCCAGGAACATAAAACAGCATACAACACCCACCGCTTCAGTTCGGTAGAATTGTCACATTCGGTTACTTCCATTTGGAAGATATAGAGTATAATCTTTGGATAGATGGTTCAAATGGTCTATGACAGAATATCATCCACCATTCTGGAGAGTGGGACCTCAGAGTGTATGACGAGTTCCCCGGTTCGACTGTAAAACTTCTCAGTGACGATGTTAGTCGGTCACAAACGTATCCCTGACTGAGAAGCTTTTCTGAAAGACGCCTAGCTCTCAGAATAAAATCTGTATATTTGGTACTTGCTCTGGCATAGCGTATCAACTGAGATATGTACACGCCACAACAGACGATGGAGGGATTTTGCTACTCAGAAAAGGAAAGTTTGTGATGCTGAAATTGAAGACACTACGTTTGTCATAGAGTGAGGTGTTCATGTGACCATCAGTATCGTAGGACAACATTATTTCCAAATAGGAATGGCAGCCAAAAAGAGAAGCCGGTATGGCGAGTGGAAACAGAAATATTTGTTCTTTTGGCCTTGACCGGTAGATAAAATAGGGGGGTACATAGTCCAATTTAAATACGAGCCAAAAAAATGGTGTCTGATTTTGAAAACTTATATCAACGATCTGGTTTCAAAGAGTCATCTTTGCTTGATCTGTCAGACCAAGGACTTATAGACTGACCAGGTTAAAAAGGCATCGACCTAAGTTCATATATTTCCTACGTTTGAGTTTTCTATTTCATGCATTTTTTGCAAATCGACCAAGGAAGAAACAACCCTATTCCGAGTTCTTACAGAAAGAAACCACCCGGGCGAATATAGCAATCGGATTGAAATGTCCCGTTTAGCATCATGTGTCAAATCGGACGGAAATGGCGAAAAAAAGCGACGGGTGTTGCATGCAATCAGCAGTCGCTGACTCGCCCTGGGCACCTGGTCTCACTTCGGAACGTTATTCGTTCAGAGGTTCTCAACGTTCCAATGGAAATTCTTATGATGTTGCCTTGCTTCTCGACTTTGAGACTGAATAACTGAAGTTTATATAACTGATAGCTACTTCTTTGAAGTTTATATAACTGATAGCTACTTCTTTGAAGTTTATACGTATGAAAATAACACGTTAATCTTTTATTTTTTTTATTCGCAAAATCTACACTGCATGGTCAAGGTTTAATCATTCAAAAGTCATAATCTAGATGCGACACATAGACTTATGCCTGGATTAAGCTATATGAATTGGGATTGTCGTTATATTTAACATACTCGACCATGTAAAAATGACTTTGTCGAGTTCTAGGCGTAAAATATTGCTATTTTCTAATGAGTATACCAAATGTTAAATGTCTTCAAATTCAATAACATTGATGTCTTACAAGGTTTAAAAATGTTAAACGTCTTCAAATTCAGAAGAATCATTTAAGAACAGATAAATTTGCAGCATGGACGAGTTAAATTAGGTTTTAGAGTTATGTTTTTGCTTCTGTATTAAAACTTCAATTTTCCTAATTTTTCTACTTTGCTGTTTACGAATAGAATGGAAAATTTAATCATACTGATTTCAATAAAAGTAAATTTACTGGCCATATTCCTGGTTTATAAACTTTTGCAATTACCTATAGGAATGTCAACTTTTTATGAGAAGGAAAAGAAAAAAAATGAATTCTGATTTTTCTTTTTTATGTAAAGAGAAATAATGCAATCAATATGTTGAAAATTTTCATACATTTTAAAGCTCAGAAGAGAACATTTTTGGCTGATGAAATTTCCAAATGTGGGTAGTGAGACCATCATATGTGAAAAGGAGTTATTCCTCTTCGTCCATCTTGTTAATATCGTTTACATGGTATACGCCACCGTACTTGTTTGTATCTTAATGTTTATCGAGCATAATGATTAAGATTAATTACTAATAGAAATAAATCAACGTGTCATCGGTTATTTACTACTATAAATGTTAAGCATCTTCAAATTCAATAGCATCATTTAAGAACAGGTAAATTTACAGACTGGACCAGACATGTGCTCTTGTGTACTTAACCCTCGTCATACTCATCTAAACAATGTATATGGCCAAATAGTGTGAAAGTTATCATGTCCAAAAATGTACCGAAATGTTAAAAGTCTTAAAATTCAATAGCATCATTTAAGATCAGATAAATTTGCAGCATGGACCAGACATGAACGTTTTGGATACCTAACCCTCGCCAGTGATCCTCAATGTAATAAGCCAAAGGAGAGTGAAAGTTATTATGTCCAAATATGTACAGAAATACGTTACGTTAGCATGATGGGTGGGATATGATGCTACACGACCCACGTTTTAGAAATTTCAAGAAATTTTAATAACAAAAGTTTTCGAATTCGTTGAAGAAACGATCAACCGAAATCATACAATTTATGCTTGCAAATGATATTAGGCACGGTCCATTTGATATTCAGGGGGGGGGGGCTTGGGTTTTTTGTCGGAGCAAGATTATTTTTTTCACCCCGGACAGGGGCAAAATAATTTTTTTCTTGCAAAGTTGGAGCAAGGAAATTTTTTTTAACAAAGTGATGCGCATTTTAAGAATGTTTGTGTTTTATCAATAGAAATTATTTATATTTTCACTCAAAACTCGTAATATTAATATATTAGTTTATTTTTATGCAAGTATTAAATTCACTTTTAAACAGAGAGATAAAAGATTTTACAATACAATTCTCAATTTTTTATATAAGGTACATGTATATAACATGTTATAAGAGGGTCTGAGGGGAAGGACTGTAAATTGGTGAATAACTGAAGTTCTTCTTCCAAGCTTACAATAACATAAAATTGAACTCTATGGGATACATGCAACATGTATTAATAGCAATAAATAATTAGTATTGCTAATATATTTAAGCTTTTAAGGAAGCCTTTTTTTCATTCACATATATGTACAACTTTTGATATCTATGAACTTTGCCGTTAGTAAATAATGTTTTGATAGAAGACTATATGGCGAGCGAAGCGAGCCAAAAAATTTTGATACAATTTGAAAACTGCGGCGAGCGAAGCGAGCCGGAAAAATTTTCAAGAATTTTAGCAAAATTTTATGGTAATTCTTCAAATTCAGATTATTTGTAAGAGGAAGATTATTTTTTTCTGTCACACCATAAGCAAATTAATTTTTTTCATCAAAATTGAGAGCAAAATTATTTTTTTCGAAAAAAACCCAAGCCCCCCCCCCCCCCCCAGAATATCAAATGGACCGTGCCTTACGTCAATATAAGATTACGATTGTCATCTTTCATGATCATTATCATGTCTATCAAAACCCGCTATAGTTTTTACTTAAACATAATTGTTGTTTTTCCTGTTAAGGTAGAGCATCCCTCAGGTCTTTGATGCTAATATTTCCAAAATTTCAACTTTTACACTATTTTCTTTTTCATATATTCAAAATTTGTGCTAGACCTGATGTACAAACCAAATAAAATTTGCGGTTTAATGATTATCATGAGAACGTAAGGAGTTTGAACTTTAACAATGGACCGTATGGGAAAAGTAAGAAAATACCAATTTTAGAGTTGATAAAATGTAACTATAAAATTTTCTTTTCCCAAAACTATGTTCGTTTGATACTCTGGACAATATTCTGAAGAGAAAAAATAGGGTATCCAGGCATAAAATTTTCAAAATTCTGACCTGAGGGATATTCTACCTTAAGGTTTTAGGGTATAATAAAAGCATATTCGAAACGCTACCAATTGTGTACCTCCATATCCTACATATTTTTAGATATTTGATTTTTTTTTCTTCCTGTTTCATTCAACTCGCCTTGAAAATGTATGGTCTCAAACATTGCCTAATTCGTGCGTCTACGGCCAAGTTTGTTGTGTCATTTTTTTTTTTCTGTTATCAAAAGAACCGGAGGCAGAGTATACCCTTATGCCCTGTTTACACGACGGGTTAAATGCGCATTAAATCGAATTTAATGCGCATTAGATTTTAGCTGCGTTCACACGAGGAATCTAATGCGCATTAGTTTAATTCGCATTAGATTTAATGCGCATTAGATTTTGCCGTGTGAACGCAAAGCGAATCTAATTCGCATTAAATCTGGCGCATGCGTGTATGATCTACTAGAATTCTACAGTACATTTCCATCATAACTGGGCACTTTTAATCACCCTTGGACCTCGAAACATAGAAT
The DNA here is from genome assembly GCA_033119305.1 of Pinctada imbricata. Taxonomy (NCBI): domain Eukaryota; kingdom Metazoa; phylum Mollusca; class Bivalvia; order Pterioida; family Pteriidae; genus Pinctada; species Pinctada imbricata. Next base: position 19,775,244 of record VSWD01000006.1, read on the forward strand.
AAGAGGTAAAAATACTTGATTTCATTCACAATGAACCCTCTGAGTAACTGTACTGCGTCTCTTAACTTACGTAAAGTAACATTATATTATGACGTCATTTTATCTCACAATGACGTCATGCAATGCATGCATAAGCCCAACTTACGAAGAGGTAAATTATTATGAGCAAAACAACATACAGGCATGTATTCAACCCTTGTACTATCTAAAGTATACGGCTCTCAGTGCAAATGTACCAAAATCTAATGCGCATTAGAATGTGTCGTGTGAACGCAATGCGAATCTAATTCGCATTAGAATAAAGCACATCAAATCTAATGCGAATTAGATTTAATGCGCACTCGTGTGAACAGGGCATTAGTGCATTAAATCAGTACACATTATATTATTTTATTCTTCAGTATTCAATCTCCAGTGACAAAGTCTTGTTATATCAGGACACATTGTCAAACATCGTGTCCTCTATAATTCTATTCTCAATAATCCATCTTCAGTAACAAAGTTTTGCTAAATCAGGATTTATTTCCTCGAATTTTATCTCAAATTTTGATTTAAGTATTTCATTGATCGAGGTATAATATCGATTTCTTGCTTAATATTTAAGATGGCTCTTTTCTGTTATCAGTACACTATTTAAAGCTTCAAAATATTCAGATGTTAAACATCTTCATTTTCAATAGCATCATTTACGAACAGATAAATTTGCAGCTAGGACTAGATATCCACGTTTCTGGTACTAAACCCTCGTCAATGATCCCCAATATAGTCAATGTAATATGGCCAACGAGTATAAAACAAAGACGATCCTGATAACATTCTCAAAAGCGCTCACAATAGAGAACCAAATTGAGCATCGACGGATTTCTAGCTAGCTAAAAATGGGGCCTGGTTCCCGGGAGGAGTAAGCATCCTCTGTTTGACTAGCCACACCTGCCTTCGATGTTCACGCAGGGAAATACGATCTCTACAAAAAATGTACTGTCTGAGGTTATGTCTATATAGAAAGTGTAATGGCGAGATTGATTATTTCAAAAAATCTACTGTCATACCCCTTGCGATGAACCCTGTACGATCTCCACACGGCAAAGGGCATAAGTGTGACTCGTATGAGATAAAGAAGATCTTGACAATAATCGCAACAGTACTTACAATAGAGAGCCACATTGAGAATCGACGGACCTCTAGCAAGCTAGAGGTGGGACCAGGTGCCCGGGAGGTGCAAGCATCCCCTGTTTGGATAGCCACACCCGCCTTCGATATTCACGCACGTAATGAAAACAATATCTACAAAACATGCACTGTCTGAGGTTATGTCTATATAGAAAGTTACGTAGCGGGATGGGCGGGATATGATGCTACAGCACTCAATTTTCAGTCATTCCAAGAAATTTTGAAATAGAAAGAATTTCAAGAATGCGTTGAAGACACGATGAACCGAAGTGGAATATGTGGCCTTTAGGACTACTGGTCAACCAGCAGTGACACACATTACATTACTAAATTCTTATGTAAAACTTGTATTCACTTCCAAACTGAGAGAGATAAAAGATTTTTACAACGTGATTGAATTTTCAGTAAAAAAAAATGTATATAAAACAAAGGAGGGGATCTCCAACAACACCAGGTTGTAGCACCCACAGCAAAACCCCAAAACACCCAATGCAAAAAACACAAAGCAGGCAAGCACAGAAAGAGACGCGTAAGGGACAAGGAACGTCAACGCACAACACAGAAACATCAAACACAAAGGACTACACATAAACCAACGGGACCAATGGGCAACCGATGCCGACTTCGGACGGCCATCTGCCACGGAAATAGCAGAAGGAATGGTTATCCTGGATTACGTGCGCACAACCCTCCCACTTATCCGATTACCCAGAGGTCTCGAAGAACGTACAATTGTGGTGTAAAACGACCTCCTCACTGTCAGATGACCACACACAAACAAGACCGCAAAACGCAGGGGCCCAAGCAACACAGATGAATATGTAAATGGATATAAAAAGAGGGCGTGCGTAATACAATCCGTGCTCTGCCGCCGCGAGCTCATATATGGTCATGTAACATGTAAGAGGGCCTGAGGGGAGGGTCTCCTTAGAGAAAAAATTGTTGAATTTAGAAATGTAAACTAGTGAAAAACTTAATTGAATTCTCCTTCCAAGATTGTGTATAAATTTTAGACTCTATGGTGACACATGTATCTATTAATAGTAATAAATGATTTTGATAATGTATTTAAGCATTTAAGGAAACCCCTTTTTCAGTCACATGTATACTTTTCATATTTCTAAATATGAACTTGCCATTAAAGAAGAAAAGTATGATGAGCGAAGCGATCCAAAAAACTTTATATAAAGAGAAAACTGTGGCGAGCGAAGCGAGCCTTAAAAATTGCAGGAAATTTAAGTGAATTTTATGGTTATTCTTCAAATTCAGATTACTTGTAAGAGCAAGATTATTTTTTTTCTGTCACACCATAAGCAAATTCATTTTTTTCATCAAAATTCAAAGCAAAATTATTTTTTAGAAAAAAAAACCCCAAGCCCCCCCCCCTAATAATCAAATGGACCGTGCCTTAAGAACAAATAAATTTGCAGCATGGACCAGACATGCATGTTTCGGGTACTTAACACACTCTTCAATGATGACAATTATGGAAAAAAGCATATCCCCATCAAGAAGTACAAAATCGTTAATCGAACAATCATCTAACCAAATGCAAGGGCATACAAAACCAGGATAAAGCCAGAACTAAGGCAAAGTAACAGAATTAAAAAAAAACTACCATATGAAGAGAAGTAAATTCACTGGGAAGGAGTGAGATGAGGTGCTCATGAAGAGTGAGCATCTCCTGCTTGCATGCAACACCTGTCACTTCAATTCGATACAAAGGTCACAATCGGTAACTCCCACAAAGGAAGACAAACGTATAAATTGGTATGTCATGGCATAAAAGGTCAACATCAGAATATAATTTATGCCTCTGGACAAAGTGACGTCATAGTGTTCTACTATTTCCCCATATCGACCATAGAACTTCCTCAGTGACGATGTTAATCGGTCACAAATGTATCCTCACTCTAAACAATGCAATATGGCCGAAGAGTGTTAAAGTTAGTACCTCCAAAAGTGTAAAGAAATACGTAGCAGGATTGATGGGATATGGTGCTACAGGACCCAAAATGAGGTCAGTATTGTCGAGTCGTTTTATGATTCGATATCAAACTAATTGTTTGAAAATGTTTAGGGGGCAACCATTATTTGATTTGAGCTATTTTGAAAGGAAGCCTTTTGCAAGCCAAATTACTATCATATTATTATCATCTGACACCAGTCCATCCTCTAACATCAGTCTAGCTTCAGAAACCAGTCTATCTTCCGACATAATCATTTCAACTGACACTAGTCAATTTTCTTACACCAGCCTATCCTTTTTCGCCAGTGTTCACTCTGATACAATCAATCCCATGACACCAGTCTATCTCCTAACACCAGTCTATCATCTAACACCAGTCTATCCTCTTACATCAGTCTATCATCTAACACCAGTTTATCCTCTGACACCAGTTTATCCTCTGACACCAGTTTATCCTCTAACGCCAGTTTATCCTCGGATATCAGTCTTTCCTCTAACACCAGTTTATCCTCTAACACTAGTCTATCCTCTGACATTAGTCTATCCTCGGATATCAGTCTTTCCTCTAACACCAGTTTACTCTCTAACACCAGTCTATCCTTTAACACCAGTCTATCCTCTGACATCAGTCTATCCTTTGACACCAGTCTATCCTTTGACACCAGTCTATCCTCTTACACCAGTCTATCCTCTGACATCAGTCTATCCTCTGAGATCAGTCTATCTTCTGACATCAGTCTATTCTCTGACACCAGTCTATCCTCTGACACAAGTCTATCCTCTGACATTCGTCTATCGTCTAAAACCAGTCTATCATCTTACATCAGTCTATCATCTAACACCAGTTTATCAATTGACACCAGTTTATTCTCTTACATCAGTCTATCCTCTTACACCAGTCTATCCTCTGACATCAGTCTATCCTCTGACATCAGTCTTTCCTCTTTCATCAGTCTATCCTCTGACACTAGTCTATCCTCTGACACCAGCTTATCCTCAGACACCAGTCTATCCTCTTAAATCAGTCTATCCTCTTACACCAGTCTATCCTCTGACATCCGTCTATCGTATGAAACCAGTCTATCCTCTTACATCAGTCTATCATCTAGCACTAGTTTATCCTTTTATACCAGCATATCCTCTGAAACCAGCTTTTCCTCTGACACCGGTCTATCTTTTGACACTAGTCTATCCTCTGACACAAGTCTACCCTCTGACATTAGTCTATCGTCTGAAACCAGTCTATCCTTTTACAACAGTCTATCATCTAACACCAGTTTATCCTCTTACACCAGGTTATCCTCTAACACCAGTTTATCCTCTGACACCAGTTTATCCTCTAACATAAATCTATCCTTGAACATCAGTTTATCATCTAACACCAGTGTATCCTCTGACACAAGTGTATCCTCTGACACCAGTCTATCCTCTTATATCAGTTAATCCACTGACACAAGTATATAATTTGACATCAATCTATAATCTAACACCAGCCTTTCCTCTGACACCTGTGAATCTGCTGACACAAGTGCATCCTTTGACACCTGTCTATCTCCTGACATCAGTCTATCCTCTGACACCAGTCTATCCTCTTGCATCAGTCAATCCCCTTACACCAATTTATTCTTTGTCGTCAGCATATCCTATTTCACCAGTTTTTCCTCTGACACAAGTTTATCCACTGACACCAACTATTTTCAGACACCAGTCTATCCTTTGACACCATATTTTCATCTGACACCAGTGGCAGTCTATTATTTGACATAAGTCTTTCCTTTCACACCATTTTATCCTCTAACACCAGTTTATCCTCTAACTCCAGTTTATCGTCTAACACCAGTTTATCCTCTAACAACAGACTATCCTCTTACATCAGTTTTTCCTCTTCATCAATTTATCCTCCGACAGGAGTTTTACATACATCTAACATACGCCTATATTTGTCTATTCTCTTTCATCTGTCTATCCTCTGATTTTAGCCTATCCTCTTTCACCAGTCTTTCCTCTGAAATCAGTCTATCCTCTGACATCAGTCTATCATCTGACATCAGTCTATCTCTTACACCAGCCTATCCTCTGACACAAGTTTTTCCTCTGACACCAGTTTATCCTCTAACACCAGTTTTTCCTCTGACACCAGTTTATCCATTGACACCAGTCTAAACTCTGAAACCAGTCTATCCTCTTACACCATATTTTCCTCTGTCACCAGAGGCAGTCTATCCTTTGACACAAGTCTTTCCTTTGACACCAGTTTATCCTCTGACACAAGTCTATCCTCTTACATCAGTGTTTCCTCTTACACCAGTCTATCCTCTGACACCAGTCTATCCTCTGACACCAGTGGCAGTCTATCCTTCGACACAAGTCTTTCCTTTGACACCAATTTATCCTTTGACACCAGTCTATCCTCTGACACCAGTTTATCCATTGACACCAGTCTATCCTCTTACACCATATTTTCCTATGATACAAGTGGCAGTCTATCCTTTGACGCAAGTCTTTCCTTTGACACAAGTCTATCCTCTGACACCATTCTATTCTTTGACACTTGTCTATCCTCTGACACCAGTCTATCCTCTTACAACAGTTTATCCTCTGACACCAGTCTATCCTCTTACAACAGTTTATCATCTGACACCAGTCTTTCCTCTTACAACATTTTATCCTCTGACACCAGTCTTTCCTCTTACAACAGTTTATCCTCTGACACCAGTCTTTCCTCTTACATTAGTCTTCCTTCTGACTTTAGTTTATATTGGTGTATCCTCTGACTACCATCTTACATATGACAAAAGTCTATCTGATATCAGTCTGTTCTCTGACTCCAGTCTATTATTTGACACCCGAATATTTTCTTACATAACTCTATAGTTTCCACAGCTTTCTATCCCTTGAAATCAACCTATCTTCTCACAACAGTCTATTCTCTCATACCAGTCTATCTTCATATACGTACTAGTATCTCACTATCCTTATATGCTAGTTTAACACCAGTCTATCCTCTTAAATCAGTTTATCATCTGACACCAGTTTATCCCCTGACACAAGTTTATCCTCTGTCACCAGCTTAATCATCTGACACCAGTCAATCGTCTTGCATTGTACATCGGTCCCTCATCAATTTCTTAAGTCATGCGAAACCCTATTGCATTTATCGAGGAATGAAGTACAGTTGGTCCGGTACCTTCATTTAAGAGAAACGCAGTAGGAAGAAAGGAGGGGATCTCCAACATCACTCGGTTGCAGCACCCACAGCAAAACCCCAAAAACACCCTATGCAAAAACACAGGGCAGTGCCCAGTTTCATAAAAATTCTTACCAATAATTTCAGGCATTTTCGTAACTTTCTAGAAAACCTTTTAAACGTTTTATTGAAAACGTTTAAAAGGTTTTCTAGAAAAATTGTATCATGCTTCCTTATATCATTTCTACATACTAAAAATAAATTAAGCAACAAAACATTGCAGATTTTAGTGAGTAAGTAGAACTCAAGAAAATCCTGAAGTTGTTCATAAGTATTTTTTTGTGAAACAGGCTGCAGGCACTCACAGAAAGAGACGTAAAAGGGACAAGGCAACATCGGCAAGTTTCTTTAAAAGTAGCAATGACCGCATGCATCAACCAACATGGAAGCCTTATATATGTAAGATTATTATTATATCGTCTCATCACATACGTTTTATCTTAGTTAATACATGCGGTCATATCAAATTCTTACACAGAAGACGGATTTTCTTGCAATTTCGATCATATTTTGCCAATAACGCAAAAATGACGTCATATCACTTTCTATGGTGATTTGTTCGACGACTTCTACTTTTCATTAAAAGCGGAGAACAATGAGGTATATCATGCATTTATCTTAAGATATGATTTTAGGAAAAACTGTAGGGCCGATTTAGAAGTATCTAAGATGAAAGAGTCGAGTACATACAGAGAAAGAGGTACTATGCGCTTAAACATCCATCCTTTTTTCTCTTTTACCGCTTTTTTTTTCTTTCTTTCTTTCTTTCTTTCTTTCTTTTTTTGTGAATGATGCAAAAGTCGAGAGCAGTAAGGGAAATGGGTCCAATGCGGGTACCACTTACTCTCCCACCCCTTTTTTTCTCTCTCTCTCTCTTTTCTCCTTTTCTTTAGTATGTCTAAGTATATCATTAACTTTTTGCTGCTGAAACTTTGCATCCTTATTACGTCTAGTAATTCAGATATCAAGGGAGATTACTCGTATCTGATCATCATACGGGGACTTTAGTTCCTGACGATCTGAATCCCTCTATTATCTGGACTTTTTGTCCTGTCACAACAAAACCTTTCTATCTTGACATATTAGCCTAATTTGTTTACGAAAATAGCATCTAAATTCATACCCTGTTGAAGGAAACCCTTCAACTTCGATCAGGTGGAAAATCAAAGATGACATTCTTTGACTTAATGATCATAGAATGAGCCATTAATATTTTCATAAATTGATGATGTTGGGATTAAGCGCCATTACTAAAAGACGTCTGCCCATCCGATCTCGCCGGAGATTTAATGATACGCGGTAACGGTATACGGTAGAAAGAGACAGCCAGCTTATTTGACTATTGTTGTCATTTTCTTGGAACATTAAGCAGGAATCACTAATTACTATCTATACGGAAACTTTGATGAAGCTAGGGATTGAGAGTTCTCTATAATAAATGGCCTTTACATATCATTACGGATTATGCATGTAATGATGATTTTTTGCCGTTTTTTTTAATATTACACAAGATCAGTGTCGTAGCTACATGTACAATGTATGCTTGAATGTATATGCTAAAGCATCTCCATTTTTTTTTTTTTTTTTTTTTTTTTTTTTTTGCGTATCAAATTAAAGACGCGAAGTTACGAAGAAGCGAAGTTACGAAGAAGCGAAGTTACGAAGAATCGAAGTTACAAAAATGCGAAGTGAAGTTACAAATAAGCGAAAATTCAATGTGAAATTTCGAAGTTACAATGCAAATAAGCGAAGTTACCATTGATTTGCGTCCTCGCATCATATCTTCACTTCTTCACATTGTAACTTCGCTTCTTTGAAACTTCGCGTCTTCCGCAGCACATTTAAGGCCTTCCATAGAAATGACGTAGAAGTTTTTTTCCGCCAAATAACGTAACGTCATATGACGTCATGGACCCCGTGTCGTCAGGTTAGGTAGCAACACATTTATTAGCTTTGTTCATCGTTGATTCCTTTATTTACGAGATAAGATTGCATTTATACAAAAAACAAAACATATAACTTCATCACTGACACATTGCCGGGTCAATATACTTTTGAGAAAGCCCCTAATCTATATCTGTACTCTGTGACCCCGTACACCGAGGAATGCGATCTGCGTTACTTAGAAGCTTGAGGTGACGAACAGGTGCGAATCAACAGTTTACAGAGCGGGTAAAACGAATAAAAAGGCAGATTTTGGTAAGTATAAGCGATATCAAACTTCAATAACTGGTGCTGTATGAAGGACATATCTTAGAATTAGTACAATTACATCATGGAATCAATTTATTCATAGAAATAACAGGAAACTCCTTGGATTACCAAAAGACATGTGTGAAATGTATGTGTAAATGACAGAATTTCATCGCGTTTTACTTAAGTTACACTGTTACTGCAAAGCTGTGTAGTAGCTAATTTTTATGTGAATAGTTTAGACACTTGTAGATTATGATATCAGTTCGTACGAAAGTTGAAAGATGAGGAAAAAAGGGTGAATGTGATACTAATGTGCCCATGCCCATGAATATGTTGTTTTCATAACATGTACCTTTAAAAATGTTTGAATCTGAGTACACTTGTAGTTGTACAATAAGTTATACTTGCAGTAGTATGTGCACCGAAATATCGAAATATTCAAATACCAATTATTGTTTTTTTTTCTTCAGAATGTTAAACTTAGAATGGATTTCACACCAGCTGCTGCATGAAAAGAAATATTGTCACACACTGTGAAAGTTTCAGAAACACATGTATCATAGCCACACTGTGACACAGTACTGTTCATTTTGCATATTTTTGCAGGTACAGAATTTTTAAATTTATGTGTAGAGTAACATTTGTTTTGCCTATTTAGGAATATTATAATGATTTAAAAAAGAAGTCAAATAAAATAAATGCATTTACTATCCATAGTGAATAATCTAAAACTATAGCCATACCAGGCTTATTTAGCTATTCATGAAATAATAACATATCACTGCGAATTCTTTGTAATTTATGTCGCTAGGACACACATGTATATTATATAACTAACTTGTAAAATTATGAATTTTGTGTCCAAGCTGTACCATACAGTTTGGATTTTAAAAGCTAGATTTATATAGTCAATATTTTTTTTTCTATTTCAGATCCTTGCCTTGAAGAGTGAATGCTTGAATAATAACTTTGAACAACCACACACATTACAGATGAAGAAATGTTACTTTCAATATAAAATAAAGAAAATTAATATCTCCTAAAATTGATATGTACTTGACTTCATGCTCAAATCTCCAAGAGCGGGGAAGGGGGGGGGGTTAAATTGCTTTTGTTTTGATAGTTTGTCTGCCTGAAGCATTTAGCCGAGCATGAGAGGGCTTTCAAGGTCAACATATACACAAATCTCTATGTGCAAGGCAAGAGCAGATACGAAGATTTGAAATTTAAGCTTGGCTTTGCTTTCAAAAGATACATGTAGCTACTGACACCTGCATGGTATGCAACAAAGACTCGTAAATAAATTATTGTTGCACTTGCAGAACATCTCGTACAAGGTGGCTGTTAAGGAAAGGTCCCATGATACCAGTTATTAAAATGTCGGTCACTCTTATGGTGTTAGGAAAAAAATGACAAATAATCTCAAGCTCCTGGCAAGAGTTATTCACACACCATTAATTTGTTCCAGCTTTACAATTATTTTATTTGATATCTGCAATGCAGAAAAAAATAAGACTGGGTCATCGGTCAAATGACAAATTTGAAATACTGAAAATATTCAACAAATTTGCTTAATGCTTACATCAACTTTGTCATAGGACGTCGTTTATCTAAATTTTGGTGGATCACTTTGTCTGTTGTCTCCCCCCCCCCCCCCCCCATCATGTTGTCACGAAAATATCGGGAGTAATGAAACAAGGTAGGATTGCTGCTCGACCATTCCGAGGCACATTTATTGATCATATACATACAAATGTTTGTTACGACAAGGATCCGATATTATAATGAAGGAGTAACCTTTCGAATATTTTGAAAGGCGAAGGGAAACATGATTGCTGAATGAAATCCGGCTATAGATTTGACCCCAAAAAATCTCTGAATTTTGCATCTGCTGTAAATAATAATCCTGTCTGGACGACTATCAAATAAATTCATGATCTGAAAATGCAAACAAAAGGAGAGAAAAAACCCACCCAAAACAAAGCCGTTATACATACAATTAAAAGTCCTCTAGCCCGACCCACCCCCTTTCCCGGCCCCATAAATGAATGACCGCTCTTTAAACACACTACCATTTATTTCGTCGATCTCATGAAGAATTTATAAGTGCTAATTCACTTTCAGGGGACATGGAATTCAAATAAAACATATGAAATCTAATTAAGTAAAATCGTGCAGAAGATTCCCAATGTCAGTGCAGTGTAGACGATGAATAGAAACTCGAGGTCACGCTTTACTTTCAATTTTCATCAACTTTTGCATGCAATTGCAAGTTGTCAATTATAAGTGCTTTTCAATGTCAATGTCAGCTACGCTTTTACATGGCTTGTGTTTTTATTTCTTTATTTTTGTTATAGAAAATATACACTGAAAAATGTTTAAAAAAAAAGAAAAAAGAAAAAGAAACAGTGCCTATGCGTCTTCTGACACATTGAAATTAAATTTTAAATTAGTATGAAAGTATACCTAAATTTTAATATAAATATGACAATGGACATCATCCACGGAATTTGCCGATTCCTCTATTTCCAATCTAGATCAAATTTTGTTTTGTTTTTTTTTCTGCTGGGAAACAAACATCAGTTTTATCTTCTTTTTTTTTTACCCTTAATTTTTTTTCCCGATGTCTAGAAAAAATAATATTGGATCTAGAATTACCTGTTGTCCAGAGCATAGGACTATACTCGTATATAGTAGATAAGGTCTCCTTTCTTAAAATAAGAAACCAGAGAATCCATAACATAAAGAAATTTTGGTATAAACAGTGAAGAATTTATGTATGTTATCGATCCCATTGCGGTCAAAGGCGTCATAAGTCGAACAAGGATTTTTTTTCTGTCACGGTAATGATTATTAAAGGGACGTATAATGTATGTAAATAAATATTACGAATTAATATAATCAATCCATGCAATTCTAATGCATGTCCGATATTATACAGCATCATGTTAATTTCATGTATATTTGGTTCATGGGTTCGTACGGTAACCGGCAAGACCGACACCCCGGCGTGGCGCCCTGTCCCCCCCCCCTTTTTTTCCCCGCGATTCACCCCTCAATATACAAAAAATGAAATGAAATTTAACAGACTTGAATAAATATTGCTTGATCATTTTTCATATGATGAAATGAAAAAAGTTTATTCAAATTAGCTTTTTGAAAAATTCAAACGGAATTTACAGAGAGCAATTAACGCGATTACGTCCCTTGAATAAATCTGATTCCAATGAACGTTTATTTGGTAAACGAACGAACTACCGATTAGCATCTGTCAGAAAAACTGCAACGGCGCAAGATGTTACCGTGCATAAATCAAAGTGAAATTTTGCACACATTTTAAGTGATAGGTGTTCTTCCATAATTCAACTGGGGGAAACGTTTATATTCTATAGTTTCTTTTAAATTCTCTGCCATTCGTGCCAGTGTCGGTAATTTTTTATGAAATGGGTACATTTTTCTCGATTTTTTAAGTAGGCGTTCTTTATCAAAGATTTCCCCAGCAAGAAGTAGGTAAATAAAACCCCCCTTTGTAGTATGGTATCAATATTTTCTTTGAAAGATAAGGTTTCACCTTGCGCCAACTGATTTTGTATGACCAATGTTGATCTACGAAAATATACGTGTCACGTGACAACCCGACGTTCGGGGAGCATATATCAGTAATTAACAGATAAATTATGATATAGCATCTATACTGATACATAAACTATTTCATTCCATCTTATTTGGACAATTTAATAATTCCTTGAAAATAGCTATCAAAACTGACATCAAATTTTGTCAATGACGTCATGGAAGGCCTTAAATGTGCTGCGTCCGTTTCATACGCGAAGACAGCATCGTAGTTTAGTCCTCATTAGAAGCACCCGTTTGAAGTTGCCATGCCACATCGCCTGACTTAAGGTCACTTTTTGTTTTAATTTTGGAGTTATCCCTCTTGGTATATATAGTGCAGTATCATAATGTAATTGGAACTCTCTAATGAAAGGAGATTAAAAAATTACCACAAGGTATTGAAGGTAATATACTTAAGGTGTGTTAAGTATATTACAGTACCAAATGCCTTTTCCATTGACTTTGGTTGGCCATCTGCCACGTTAGCAGCAAATTGTGTAGTTGTCCGGATTGCGTGCGCACATCCCTCCCACTTCCAGGTTACCCAGAGGTCTCGAAGAATGCGCAATTGTTGTATATAATAGAGTGACCAAGTATGCTTGTAAGTTCAAAATGCCCAGTACAATTTATGAGTTTTGAGTTTAAGCAATTATTAGTTTGGACTCCATGACGGACTCCTCTTTGTCCACAAAAAGGGGGAAAATAATGCCCTATAACCATGTTGTTGAATTTTACATGATGCCAAAAATGGGGAGAACGAGATTGAATCATACGAAATTGCCTCTTTGAAAAAAAAGGTAAAAAAAAACTTTTTTTTAATTCCAGGAAGAGGCATTGGTTCATCAAGATCACATGACCTGCCCAGGGACATTTTTGCAAAACGCCGCAATATTTTACTTTCGAATGCAAAAGGTCCCATTCCAAGAAGAAGTATGATAAAAGAAGATAGAAGATATACCAAATGGAGGGAAAACAAAATCATCCTTATTTACAACAAGTTATGCTTGCACTTCAATTAACCTTTTTTCTGAGAATTTTCAGGCGTAGAAACTGCTGGATTCACTCCGATAACCCTTAAATTGGTGGTTAAGCGTGTTTTAATAGAGAAGTCAAATAATTTCCATTGAAACTGAAAGGATAGAAACCTAAAGGATTGGAGTGTGTCTTAACTCAATGACGGAATGGCAGTTCAATTTCCTCTCTGAGATCTTAAACCCACATTATCCGTACTGATTTCGACATGAGACCTAACAAGATAGCTTCGCTTCAAATGAAAGTTTCCTGCATGGGAAGGAAAGCTAGAATCTTACACAATCGGCGTAGATGACCGCGCTTAATTTGGTAAATGGTTTAATTCTATTTCCCTATCAGAGACATCGGTCTGTTATTTTGTCGTAAGCATGGAACTCAATTGCGCTGAAAAGCCTTAATGATGTCGTCTTCATTAGTCTTGGTCATGCAAACGTTTTGTAAAGTCGATGCTTAAATGATGGAAACGATAACGTTCCGAGAAGAATCCGGCGAATGGAGTTCTTGAAAATATAAATAACTGTATTACTGCGGGGAGCGATTTGATTTCGTCCGTTAGAATTATCGGTTTTCATTGCCTTAGACTTCAGGGTAATAGAATCCGTGTCGTTTCTGATTTTACAATGTCTAAAATCAACGCGCTGATTTACGCTATAAAACACGAAATTTCGTTAATCTCACTCGTCCGGGAATTATGACGTCCGTTATAGATCAGCTAATATAATTTACTCCCCAAAGTACAATATTATTGTCTCCATTCTTTCATAATGGTGAACATAAATTTTGACATAAATGCACTGACATGGCTTCATGTCGAATATTGTTTACAGTTTTCGTTTCACACAGTCTTATTTTTGCAAATGACAATGATAGATCGTCTTATCTTGAATTCACATCAAAAGCTTTCATATAATTTTCTGTCGGATGCTATGGTTTCTGAACTCGCTTTCAGTGGCGTAGCTACTGTCCTGTTCACTAATTCCAGAGCACCCTGTTTTTGGCGATTTATTTGTCGTCTGAAGAATTTTCCTATTAATTATTGTTTCCGAGAATTGATCTCCTTTAGTCGTAACTGGAAATTAACTTCAACTAACCCTATCAGCTGCCTCCAACCCGCAATATGAAAAATAAAATGTCTACGGGAAATTCCCATATTAATTTAGTAAACAGTGACAATAAATGGATGCATCGCTGTGTATGGAATCATTGAGATCTTAGCAGGTGCCTGATTAGGGGTGTAGATAACCAAGTTCTCGAAAGCTCTGCCAAAATGCTATTGAAAAGGGCTCTGACAACTCATAGAGAACAATTTTAGCACGTAATTTTGTTTACAAAAAGTGGATGATTAGCATCAAAGCATACATGTACATAGTAGCTACACCACTGGCTTCTGAATCATAGGAAACTAAAAGCGAATTTTGAAATTAGAAGGAACGAAAATTATATTCTGTGAAAAATTAACGGCGTGATTTTTTAAAAGGCGATGTTTAAAAGGGCGAAAATAAACCAGGACGAAAATTACTCATCATTGTGGCGAAAATCAATCGGGCCGAAAATATAAATCACAAAATTTAATAATGGCGGAAAATTCCAGACGTTACGTCTATAACTTTATTTCATGATGTTAATATTTCTTAATTTATTTTTCTAACTATCCTCTGAGTGACATAAGCATTGCAAATTATACTCCCTGTTTGTTTTTGGTTATTCTAAGTGCATGATTATGACTTTTTTTCAGAAAAAAACAATTTCAGCCCACCATTTGTGCAGTGTCATCGGAGATACTCGCAGCCGAAACAGTCGGACAGAGGAAATATGGAGGGTATAATTGTCCGTGCATAAAGAGACTATCAGACATTTCAAGACGAAGTTATTACAATCAAGTCGATTAACATAAAATGTTGTTTCCTACTGTTTTCGCATCAGGAGTTTTGGTGCTTTGTCACCCCCTCCTTTCTTCTGTGAACTTTTCTATGATTCCCATCTATGGGTACGACTGAACAAGTTTAGCTTGAATGCAACTCGGGCAACTTTTTCATTGGAAGAAATTGAAAATGGCTGCCAATGTTAATACATGAACATGAAGATATATACGTGATTATCATAATAACATTTTTGTAGGCGAGTCGGCTGCCCTCCCTTGTCGTCGGGTCCATTACAGACGGTATCCATAAAACAAGACAAGGCAGTTTCATTTTCACACAAGTTGATAGATAAGAGTTAAATATAGTCATAAAGACCAACATATTAGTTTCGCACACGCCATGTGTATTTGCCAACTCCTTAAAATAACGGGTGTCTGTCTAGTTAGACACTTGTAGACCTATTGATTTAGTATCTAGACTCTCTCTAAACTTTGGGTAAGTGAGAATAAGGCGGTTTGTGTACAAACTTTTGTCAACTTTCCCCTCTAGAAGGACTCTTAACATCTCTTGAAAAACGTCAGAGTAAATCCGAGCCGTCTGAAGATCGCAATGCAGAATACGTCTGGAGACGGCGTAAATCAAAAGGATTTGGTGATGTTCCGTGTGTGGGGGTATAAAGGACTTTACCTCGTATACCCTTTGTCTTTTACCTACATGTTGGACACAGAATTCTAAAGAACTTATTTATTTACATGTAGCGGTCTTAGAAGCTCCGATGACATACATGTACATTTATAGGCTGTTAAAGGTCAATAACCTGTTAGCTGCATTTTGAATGCATATACATGTACACATTTTAAATTTATTGTTGGTGATGAGTTTTTTATAGGGGGGGGTCATTTTATTTATTTTTAATTGGGTTTTTCTTTTTTTTTTTTTTTTTTTTTTTTTGGTTAGGTTTCTTTCTATTGTTTCGTTTTGGGGTTTTTTTTTTTGTGTGTGTACTTATTATATATATATATATATTTTTTTTTTTGGTTTGGTTTGGTTTTTGGGGTTTTTTTAATCTATTGGGGGGGGGTGCTTGTCTGTCTATGCAAAAACTTACATATCGAGACCAAAAAAATCCACATCACGTCTAGTAGTTTTCAGTTTATGTTATCAAAATTTTTGTTGCAAACATGCATCTTTTTATTTTGATCCTAAACTTTATTCTTATAAAAGGACTTTAATATCATTAACTTTCTTTTGACACCAATGTCTTTCTTTTACACCAATAACGAAGACCTTGTTGACCTTAATACTTGACCCGCATTTTTTGAAAAAAAATGAAAAAAAAACTTTATTAACGGGTATACCTTGTTGTGATGACAATGATGACCTCTCTGTTAGTACAAAGAGCCATCATAAAAAAATAATCCTTCAACCTTGAACTTGATCGCATCTGGAGTTCTTTCATCTACAAAGACGCCAAACTCCCCGGTCGAGCTCCCTTCTGAAAGGAATATCCAATCGATCGCTGGTAGAAATTTGGAAAGACCTTATGTTTAACAAGGAGGTAAGAGTTATCTTTCTTACGCTTATTTCTTAAACGATAAATTGATTTAATTGAAGTACCTGGTGTCTTCGGCTAGTCAAGGGTATATAGAAATTCAAACTATAAAACTTGTCTATCTATTACAGTTTTCAATAGTTTATATGGGTATTATTAATCAATCAAGAGGTTCCAGAGGGGCTAGGGGTTTCTTGTCGGACCCCCTCCTTCTACTTCGCCAAAAATCTTGAATTTACGTATATTTGTTTTAATTTCAACCAATTACCCCCCCTCCCCTCCCCCATTTGTTAGCTGGAACGCCCCACCCCTTTCTTCCCTTTCCATCTACCCACTAAAAATATCATAGATACATGTACGTCCTTGTCATTGATATTAGTAGATTTTCGAAAGACAGATTCGTACAAAAAAATAAAACTTAAGGTAACACCCCCCCCCCGCCATTTTTGAAGGTTTTGTGTTCTTAATAATACAGACAATTATAATTGTTTACATGCATTTACTCTATGATTGTTGACATTATCTATCATATAAAATTAACCTTACATGTACAATAATTTTAATCTTTCAAAAGAAAGAAAAAAAAAACATCAAAATGAGGGAAAGGATGGATGATGCAAGGGGAATATTTCATCTTTACATGAAGTGTCAACGAACCCCTCCTTCAAACAACTAAAACAAGAATTCTTAGATTTTTATCATTCTGCGATGAAGAGAAAGGAAACGTGTCGATTGCTACATACAAAAACACTTAAGTGTTTGAAACGACATATTTTTCGCACCTCCTAAGTTAAAACCCTATGGTAAACGATCACCCATGGTTCCTGTAAGCGTCAAATAGCATTTTCAAATTGATTTTAAGAGGTTGAGTGCCAAGTAACTCATATACGCACTTCAAAAGGCACTTCAGTTTTATTTTTTGCTTTTAAATATCCATTATGTCAAAAGCAAAATGTGCAATTCTTGCGCGAATTTTACATTTTTACGGTGAAAGGTTTATGCAATTTACATCCCAACCATGATCAATCATATCCAAGTTTATGTATATTTCACCATATGGTTTCTGTCACCATTGAAATGTACAATTTTTCAACGAATATGACATCAGAATACGACGCTCGGCGTAAAAAAACGCATAATAGTTACACATGTGTGATATGCATTTTTCTCTGTTCTTATGTCTTTTTTAAAGTCTCCTTTTCAAAAAGAAATTTGAATTTTCAAAAAAACTTTTCTCTGTTGATATCATGCCTATTCCATGTAATAATTACCTTATTTATTGAATTACCTTATTTATTGAACATATCACTTGCTAACTACCCTCGGAACTTGACAAGATCATGGTAGAATCAACACCCCCCCCCCCCCACGTTATTATGTACCTTTGTGCATGACCATAAACCTGATTGATTCATGCACGTGTACATTTACTTCTTTGAAGACCTTTTTGAACCGCTAAATTTTAAAACCTGGTCATTCTTATCATGAGAAAATTCAATAAAATATTTACTTTGATGTCTATCTCCCTATTCCATGAACCGATGCAGAGGATTGGTTTTTTTTTTTTTTTTTTTTTTTTTTGTTTGTTTGTTTGTTTGTTTTTTTTTTTTTTTTGGAATTTGACAAGGCTTGTGGAGGGAAACTATATGTCGAGAATGCTAGTTTTGAAATTTCTTTTTTTTTCAATTTTCTTTAGAAGTTGACACTTTTTACATTAATTTTGTAAAAGATGGGAGTGCAAGCTGTGCTGTGCTGCAGTCTGTTACTGTAAGTCCACAAACGCTGTATACATGCAAATCTTTCGTATCAAAATTACGAATTGAATTCAAGATCTATTCGGCGCCTTCCACTCCCCTTAATGTAGAAGTACAGATATCTCAGGGGTTTTTTTTTTTAAGTTGGTCAGACAGGCACCTTATTAATAAAAACCTTGAATGGTTACAGTTTTCCGGTTATTTAGTTCAAGAGTTGACAAGAACTCTTCAGTTTTGAAACTAAAGAAAGTGGCATCGACCTTGTCACGTGTCAGTTTCAGAAAAGGTAACGATTTTTTCAAGTTAGGTAAATATTATCTCATATCTAATCTGCAATCAAGAGTGTCGAGTGCTAGAATTCTAGGTGTCAACTAAAAATCGGGAAAAGTTTCAGAATAAAGACAGTTAAACTTTGTTGATATAGTTTTATTTTATTTTTTATTCAAATTCGACAACTATTAAAAAAAGCTGGGCTCAGATTTGATAAAATTTTCAACTGATAAGAAAGACTAACTTTTTCGTGTTACATATTCACAAATGTGTATTTAACTTCTTTAAAATTTGATGCCTTTGACGAATTACGTCACATGATGAATGGTCAATGTATAACATTGATTAGTATCTCAAATTAATTTTGTTTTGAAAATTTACGATTTACGCACGAAGTCGATTGTATGCCAAATATAGTGTCAACTAAATGCAACGATTTTTTTATAGTATTTCAACATTCTTACACAAGCACATTCTTAACTTTCTGAAACACTCGATTTTTAAATACATCCGATCTTACATGTATATTGATATTATGCCGATATCATCATTGTCCATCATGTCCATCTGATATCATGCTACTTGATATCCGACATCATTTACATCTGATATCATGCTACTTGATATCTGACATCATTCATATCTGATATCATGACCTTCTTGCATTATGACATCATGCCTATTTGATACCATGCCTATTTTATATAACGCTTGCCTTATATCATATCCATCTGATATCATGCTACTTGATATCTGACATCATTCATATCTGATACTATTACCTTGTTGCATTATGACATCATACCTATATAATATCATGCCTATATGATGTCATGCCTATTTTATATAATACTTACCTTATATCATGTCTATCTGATATCACGCCTATTTGATATAATGCTTACCTTGTATCATGTCCATCTGATATCGTGCCTATTTGATATAATACTTACGTTGTATCATGTCCATCTGATATCATGCCTATTTGATATAATGCTTACCTTGTATCATGTCCATCTGATATCACGCCTATTTGATATAATACTTACCTTGTATCATGTCCATCTGATATCATGCCTATTTGATATAATACTTACATTGTATCATGTCCATCTGATATCATGCCTATTTGATATAATACTTACCTTGTATCATGTCCATCATCGATTTCACGCCTATTTGATACAATACTTACATTGTATCATGTCCATCTGATATCATGCCTATTTGATATAATACTTACATTGTATCATG
Organism: Pinctada imbricata; assembly: GCA_033119305.1. Taxonomy (NCBI): domain Eukaryota; kingdom Metazoa; phylum Mollusca; class Bivalvia; order Pterioida; family Pteriidae; genus Pinctada; species Pinctada imbricata. Next base: position 19,795,165 of record VSWD01000006.1, read on the forward strand.
TCCATCTGATATCATGCCTATTTGATATAATACTTACCTTATATCGTTTTTCTCTGATATCATATTTATTTTACATAATAATACTTACCTTGTAACATGTCAATCTGATATCATATGCTGAAAATCACGTAGTGATGAAATCTAGTAGGCATGGAAATTATGTGACATTATTTGTTTGCATTAATGATGGTACAGTGATAGGACAAACAGTTTAGGACTAAAGTAAGATTTTTTGATAATCATAAAGTCTGTTTTGGGTAAAAACATGAAATTTTGAATTTTTGACTTTTTATGTTTTTATGCATTTTCCATGTTTATGAGGAATTGGAATTTTGCCCAAGTCAAAGGTCATTGATGCCAATAAATAGTTTTGGACTTTAACTTCTTCGGGTCACTTCCGCTTTAATGCAATGCGTTTGAACACTGCGAAGTGATCGAATGACTCCCATTTGTAAGTGAGTATTACTCTGTAAAGTTCAACGATCAAAAAGTCAAATTTAGAGGCTTTTTTTCCTTATGAAACAAATTTCTCTCGATAAAACTGATTTGCAAATTAATGGAATTCGGAGAACTTTCGATGACGTCATAGAATAAAACTTCATCATGCGTCGTGATATCGCCATTTTGAGATTGTTGCTATCTAGTATGCTGCATCCGCTTGTCCATCGAATCAAAAGAATTTCAAATGATATGGAAAACGAGTACATTGGCCTCTAAAAGAACATTAAGGGCATATTGTTTTTGAGTCATTTTAACTAACATTTAAAAACACTTAAGACGTTCCCGTTGAAAGCTTAGGGTCTTAAAATAGCATTATTAACATTTGGTATCATTTTGTCTAATACTAATGATAAATGTGATTATTCTAATATCTATTCTAATTCTATAATGTGTACTAAGGATTAAATTACAAATAATATGCATTACTTTTTTTAAAATAGGCGTGGTATCACATAGGTAAAAAATCATATAAACATGGTATCCATGGGTATAGTATCGGATATATACTCATCAAAAAAAGTAACGCATATTATTTGTTATTTAATCCTTTTAGTTAAAGTCCATATTTATCTATGGGCATCAATGAACTTTGACTTGGGCAAAATTCAAATTCCTCATAAACATGGAAAATGCATGAACACTTCTTTTGAAGAGTATATATGGTATTGATCAGATAGTTGTGTTACAGGAATAATAGCAGATAGGCATGGTATCACATAGGCATGATCTAGGATAGGCATGATCTAAGATAGGCATGGTATCAGATAGGCATGGTATCAGATAGGCATGATATCAGATAGGCATGATATCAGATAGGCATGGTATCAGATAGGCATGATCTTAGATAGGCATGATATTAGATAGGCATGATATCAGATAGGCATGGTATCAGATAGGCATGATCTTAAATAGGCATGATCTCAGATAGGCATGATCAAAGATAGGCATGGTATCAGATAGGCATCATCTAAGACAGGAATGGTATCAGATAGGCATGATATCAGATAGGCATGATCTTATATAGGCATGGTATCAGATAAGCATGATATCAGATAGGCATGGTATCAGATAGGCATGGTATCAGATAGGCATGATATCAGATATGCATGGTATCAGATAGACATTATCTTATATAGGCATGATATCAGATAGGCTTGTTATCAGATAGGTATGATATCAGACAGGCATGATCTCAGATAGGCAAGGTATCAGATAGGCATGATCTTAGATAGGCATGATCTCAGATAGGCATGATCTAAGATAGGCATGGTATCAGATAGGCATCATCTAAGACAGGAATGGTATCAGATAGGCATGATATCAGATAGGCATGATCTTATACAGGCATGGTATCAGATAAGCATGATATCAGATAGGCATGGTATCAGATAGGCATGATCTTAAATAGGAATGATATCAATTAGGCATGATCTAAGATAGGCATGATCTTAAATAGGCATGATATCAAATAGGCATGATCTAAGATAGGCATGGTATCAGATAGGCATTATCTAAGACAGGAATGGAATCAGATAGGCATGATATCAGATAGGCATGATCTTATATAGGCAAGGTATCAGATAAGCATGATATCAGATAGGCATGGTATCAGATAGGCATGGTATCAGATAGGCATGATATTAAATAGGCATGGTATCAGATAGACATGATCTTATATAGGCATGATATCAGATAGGCGTGGTATCAGATAGGAATGATATCAGATAGACATGATCTTAGATTGGCATGGTATCAGAAAGGCATGATCTCAGATAGGCATGGCATCAGATAGGCATGGTATCAGATAGGCATGATATCAGATATGCATGGTATCAGATAGACATGATCTTATTAGGCATGATATCAGATAGGCTTGTTATCAGATAGGTATGATATCAGACAGGCATGATCTCAGATAGGCATGGTATCAGATAGGCATTATCTTAGATAGGCATGATCTCAGATAGGCATGATCTAAGATAGGCATGGTATCAGATAGGCATCATCTAAGACAGGAATGGTATCAGATAGGCATGATATCAGATAGGCATGATCTTATATAGGCATGGTATCAGATAAGCATGATATCAGATAGGCATGGTATCAGATAGGCATGATATCAGATATGCATGGTATCAGATAGACATGATCTTAGATAGGCATGGTATCAGATAGGCATGGTGTCAGATAAACATGATCTCAGATAGGCATGACATCAAATAGGCATAATCTAATATAGACATGGTATCAGATAGGCATGATCTTAAATAGGCATGGTATCAGATAGGCATGATATCAGATAGGCATGGTATCAGATAGGCATGATCTTAAATAGGAATGATATCAAATAGGCATGATCTAAGATAGGCATGATCTTAAATAGGCATGATATCAAATAGGCATGATCTAAGATAGGCATGGTATCAGATAGGCATTATCTAAGACAGGAATGGAATCAGATAGGCATGATATCAGATAGGCATGATCTTAAATAGGCATGGTATCAGATAAGCATGGTATCAGATAGGCATGGTATCAGATAGGCATGATATTAAATAGGTATGGTATCAGATAGACATGATCTCATATAGGCATGATATCAGATAGGCGTGGTATCAGATAGGAATGATATCAGATAGACATGATCTTAGATTGGCATGGTATCAGAAAGGCATGATCTCAGATAGGCATGGTATCAGATAGGCATGATCTTAGATAGGCATGATCTCAGATAGGCATGGTATCAGATAGGCATGATGTCGGATAGGCATGATGTCAGATAGGCATGACATCAGATTGGCATGATATCAGACAGGCATGATATCAGATAGGTATGATGTCAGATAGGCATGATGTAAGATAGGCATGATATCAGATAGGCATGATATCATATAGGCATGATGTCAGATAAGCATGATTTCAGATAGGCATGATATCAGATAGGCATGATGTATATCAGATTGACATGGTATAGCATCATATTAACATTATCTAAGATAGACATGATATCAGATAGGCATGATGTATATGAGTTTGACATGGTATAGTATCATATAAACATTATCTCAGATAGGCATGATATGAAATAGACATGATGTATATCAGATTGATATGGTATAGCATCATGTAAATATTATCTCAGATAGGCATGATGTCAGATAGGCATGATGTCAGATAGACATGATGTCAGATAGGCATGATGTATATCAGATTGACATGGTATAGCATCATATAAACATTATCTCAGACAGGCATGATGTCAGATAGGCATGATGTATATCAGATTGACATGGTATAGCATCATATAAACATTATCTCAGATAAGCATGATGTCAGATAGGCATGATGTATATCAGATTGACATGGTATAGCATCATATAAACATTATCTCAGATAGGCATGATGTCAGATAGGCATGATGTATATCAGATTGACATGGTATAGCATCATGTAAATATTATCTCAGATAGGCATGATGTCAGATAAGTATAATGTCAGATAGACATGATGTCAGATAGGCATGATATATATATCAGAATGACATGGTATAGCATCATATACACATTATCTCAGATAGCCATGATGTTAGATAGGCATGATGTATATCAGATTGACATGGTATAACATCATATAAACATTATCTCAGATAGGCATGATGTCAGATAGACATGATGTATATCAGATTGACATGGTATAGCATCATATAAAAATTATATCAGATAGGCATGATGTCAGATAGGCATGATGTCAGATAGGCATGATGTATATCAGATTGACATGGTATAGCATAATATAAATATGATCTCAGAAAGGCATGATGTCAATAAGGCATGATGTATATGAGATTTACATTGTATAGCATCATATAAACATTATCTCAGATAGGCATGATGTCAGATAAGTATGATGTTAGATAGGCATGATGTATATCAGATTGACATGGTATAGCATAATATAAATATTATTTCAGATAGACATGATGTCAGATAAGTATGATGTCAGATAGACATGGTATAGCATAATATGAACATTATCTCAGATAGGCATTATGTCAGATAGGCATGATGTATATCAGATTGACATGGTATAGCATCATATCAACATTATCTCAGATAGGCATGATGTCAGATAGGCATGATGTCAGATAGGCATGATGTCAGATAGGCATGATGTATATCAGATTGACATGGCATAGCATCATATAAACATTATCTCAGATAGGCATGATGTCAGATAGGCATGATGTATATCAGATTGACATGGTATAGCATCATGTAAATATTATCTCAGATAGACATTGTGTCAGATAGGCATGATGTATATCAGATAGACATGATATCGATGAAAATGGTAGAAGTTAAGTATTATATCAAATAAGCATGATATCAGATAGAGATGTTATAAGTTGAGTATTATATCAAATAGGCATGATATCAGATAGATATAAGTTAAGTATTATATCAAATAGGCATATGATATCGATGGACATGATACAAGGTAAGTATTATATCAAATAGGCATGATATCAGATGGACATGACATAAGTAAGTATTATATCAAATAGGCATGATATCGATGGACATGTTATAAGTAAGTTTTATATCAAATAGGCATGATATCGATGGACATGATACAAGGCAATTATTATATCAAATAGGCATGATGTCAGATGGACATGATATAAGTTAGTAGTATATCAAATAGGCATGATATCAGATAGAAATGATGTAAGTACGTATTACATCAAATAAGCATGATAACGTTGGATATTTTACAAGGAAAGTTCTATATGAAATAAGTATCAAGATACATGTATCAGATGGATATGATATAAGGTACGTATTATATCAAATAGGCACTATATTAGATGGACACGATAAAAGAAAGTATTTATATTAAATAGGCATAATATCAGATGGACATGATATAAGTAAGTATTATATCAAATAGGCATGATATCGATGGAGATGATACAAGGTCAGTATTATATTAAATAGGCATGATATCAGATGGCCATGATAGAAGTAAGCATTATATCAAATAGGTATGATAACAGATGGACATGTTATAACTAAGTATTATATCAAATAGGCATGAAATCAGATGAACATTATATCAGTCTTATATCAAATAGACATGATATCGATGGACTAATACAAGGCAAGTATTATATCAAATAGGCATGGTGTCAGATGGACTTGATATAAGTTAGTAGTATATCAAATAGGCATGATATCAGATGGACATGAAACAAGGCAAGTATTATATCAAATAGGCATGATGTCAGATGGACTTGATATAAGTTAGTAGTATATCAAATAGGCATGATATCAGATGGACATGATATAAGTACGTATTATATCAAAAAGACATGATATCGATGGACATGTTACAATGTAAGTTTTATATCAAATAGGCATGATACATGTATCAGATGAATATGATCTAAGAAAGTATTTATATCAAATAGGCATGATATCGATGGACATGATACAAGGCAGGTATTATATCAAATAGGCATGATGTCAGATGGACTTGATATAAGTTAGACATCAAATAGGCATGATATCAGATGGACTTGATATAAGTACGTATGACATCAAATAGGCATGATATCGATGGACATGTTACAAGGTAAGTATTATTATATTAAATAAGCAAGATATCAGATGGACATGATATAAGTAAGTATTATATCAAATAGGCATGATATCGAAGAAGTTGATACAAGGTAAGTATCATATCATGCCTATGTGATTGCATGCCTATGTGATTGCATGCCTATGTGATTGCATGCCTATGTGATTGCATGCCTATGTGATTGCATGCCTATGTGATTGCATGCCTATGTGATTTCATGCCTATGTGATTGCATGCCTATGTGATTGCATGCCTATGTGATTGCATGCCTATGTTATTCCATGCCTATGTGATTGCATGCCTATGTAATTTTTTGCTTATGTTATTCCATGCCTATGTTATTCCATGCCTAAGTTATTCCATGCCTATGTGATTCCATGCCTATGTGATTGCATGCCTATGTTATTCAATGCCTATGTGATTTCATGCCTATGTGATTCCATGCCTATGTGATTGCATGCCTATATTATCTATGCCTATGTGATTTCATGCCTATGTTAATGCATGCCTATGTTATTCCATGCCTTTGTGATTGCATGCCTATGTTATTGCATGCCTATGTGATTTCATGCCTATGTGATTGCATGCCTATGTTATTCCATGCCTATGTGATTGCATGCTTATGTTATTGCATGCCTATGTGATTGCATGCCTATGTGATTGCATGCCTATGTGATTGCATGCCTATGTTATTCAATGCCTATGTGATTTCATGCCTATGTGATTCCATGCCTATGTGATTCCATGCCTATGCTATCTATGCCTAGTATGTGATTTCATGCCTATGTTATTGCATGCTTATGTTATTCAATGCCTATGTGATTGCATACCTATGTTATTGCATGGCTATGTGATTTCATGCCTATGTTATTGCATGCCTATGTTATTGCATGCCTACGTGATTGCATGCCTTTGTGATTGCATGCCTATGTGATTTCATGCCTATGTGATTGCATGCCTATGTGATTGCATGCCTATGTAATTGCATGCCTATGTTATTCCATGCCTATGTGATTGCATGCCTATGTTATTGCATGCCTATGTGATTGCATGCCTATGTGATTGCATGCCTATGTTATTGCATGCTTATGTGATTCCACGCCTATGTGATTGCATGCCTATGTGATTACATGCCTATGTGATTGCATGCCTATGTGATTTCATGCCTATGTTATTGCATGCCTATGTTATTGCATGCCTACGTTATTCCATGCCTATGTGATTGCATGCCTATGTGATTTCATGCCAATTTGTTACCATATAATACCATGTTTATCTGATAACGTACATGTACCTATATGTAGTAGACTCTTTCTAAGAACTTCCCCTTTTTTACTCACTAGAGCCAAATACTCAAAGGGAGTCACTATCATAGCCCACCGTCCGTCGGTAACTTTTTCACATTTCTTTTTTACCTTCTCTAAATGTTTCCATAGCTGCTTATTTATCTTATATTTACGTATAGGTTTCTGATTTTCTCAAAACATAGGTTTGACAGAACAACCCCCCAACACCCCCCCCCCCCCTTCTTCGAGCATCCACGGATTATTTTCTAGAACCGCATAATTTTACCAAAAAAGAATGCCGAGGATCCATGACGAGGTGGACAAACACCATACATGTGTATTACATTCTTAAATCCATGATCAAATTCTCTCATTGACAAAGAACACGGACAAGTGACGTGTCCGCGATAAAATGTTCGTGTATTTTCGTATATTTTAGTGTACTTGGACTTGCTAACACGAGGTGGAGTGTCGGGAACGCCACATTAACCGTTAATCAGCACATAAAGTCACCATGTAAGGTGATCCTAACGTCAACTTAAGGTGTTTTCTACTCGATGACGAGGTGTCACTGCGCTGGTTTGTAATGAGACTCGTAGAGGTTATTCGGTCTTTATCTATACATCGATGCAATAAATGTACATGGATGTATCTGTCTGTAGTATAACACCGAGGATAGCTCGATCTCACGTCATTTTGCGGTGAAATTTCAATTGGCTTAGCCGTCTTGAAACATGGAAAAGCATTATTTCTTATACCAATCTCTCGTACAGAGGGCGCTGTCGCAACTCACAATGTAATAACAACCTAAAATGTAATAAACTGGAATTGTTTTTAAGTCACATTTTAGGTTATTACATTTTCGGATGGTCAACCTAAAATGTAATAATCTTCTCTTCGCTTTTCCCCTCTTTTGTCTTCTTATGCAGGGTATGACCAAAAAATGTTGTTTTTTTTTTAAATTCACACAATTCAAACATCAAGAAGATATAATTTTATTTCATCATGACTCGTTGCATTATTTTCATTAACTTTTGAATTCATTTTACAACACGGTTATCCTCAAGATTTTGTAACAAGCGAAGTGTATAGAATACATTAGAATTAATGTAGATGGCGCCACATTAACTTGAAATGTTTTCGAAAGTTAGTTCACATCAATAATTGCATTGTCCAAGCACCCCCCCCCCCCTGTCCGCCCCCCGTTATGCTGTCAAACATTGGTCTCCGGACCATAACTCCAATATGTGAAGACGCTTTTGCATTGAAAATTCATAGACTTACTCACATTCATTCAATTGTTTGTTTGTTTGTTTATTTATTTACTTATAACGTATGTGTGGACAACAAACAAATACATGTACACTTTTTTAACCAAGAATAATTTCAAAAACATCAAGCTCATCTTTTTCAACAATAAAAACCTAACTTCTGTAATTGACTACCTATTTTGTCACCTGAAACCCCGTGTTTATTTTCGCCATACCAGCATCATGTTCGGTCATAATATAACAGGTTATTTGGTAAAGTATGGCAATTGGACGTTTACAAATAGAGGACCATGGGCATATCTAGATATTTACCAGGGGGAGGTGCCCAGTCAGTCGGTCGTGGAAGAAGGAGGGTAGGGGCTAGTCCAGCATATGATCTTGAGAAACCATATCATGGGTGGATCTAGATTTTTTTTCCAGGGGAGGCCCCTGGGGGGAGAGGGGTCAATCTATCGTTTTGATAAGAAATATACGTAAAAAAGACGGACAGGTCAGCATATTTAGGCAAATTTGAGGGTGCCCTCTCCTAGCTTCAATATTTCGCCCGTCCCACGCGTCATTTCATTTTGTACAAACATTTAACGGAATAGACACAAAGTGTGGGAAGGGTTATATATTGAAGCTTCCCTCTCTCTAAATCCTTAAATATATAAAAGAAAAAAATCAGCAATTTTGGCAAAATCTAGGAACTCCCTCCCCCCCCCCCTCTTCCTCTAAATCCGCGCTTAAGGTGTACGGTAATACACATGACGTGGGTGTAAGGAGTCAGTGACACGTTGACGACCTTACTAGGTGTTAATATCTGTGTCTGGTACATTTATAGAATATCCTCATAATTTTACCGACTCCAACTCTATAATTACAAACAAGCGCCACCATAAAGAACTGAGAATTTTAGGGGGTTCCTGTATTTATTTATGCTCCTTAAACATGTTAAAGCTCTCTGAACATCTACAAGAAGTGATAAATGTTTTGAGGACATACAGAAAATGTACGTCTTAAAAAGATCTCTATTATATTTTAAAAAAAGACCATAAGAAACAAAATTAATAATTCAAAAAATCCGATCATAACAAAAAAAAAAAAGATATTTATTTAAAAACGTAGTGATAATTCCAGAAGCATTTTTTTTTACATATAAAATCTTAACGTGGTGTACATGTAACACTCCTAATCTGTTTTGTCATGAAAAGCTAACGGGGGAGGTGTGATAATTATAGTATTAAGTCTCTGTATGAAAAAAAAGAATGCTTGATGAACTAAATGAAATAAGAATAAACAATACATTTTTACAGTTCTGTATAAGAAAGATATGAATTGCAAAAATACCTAACATTTCCTATTAAGTGAGAAACCTTTTAACAAAATTGCGCATCAGTAATTGAAAGAGGGAGATAATCACAGCCAATGATTTCGAGGGAAGGAAGATTTTGTAAATATTGTACGAATGAAATTCGAGGATGTAAAGCATTTCACACTAAAACGTCTACTATATATTGACATCATAACTAAATATAATTTACTAATGATGATATTAATACATGCAAGTTTTTGAAAGAATGTAATGTTGCAAGAGACGACATTCATTAATCCTTAGTACAAAATATTTTACTATTTAAATATATTAACCATTGTACATGTATGTTATATGACTGATTGATTATAATATACTTTGTACATATGTACATGTGAACCAAATATTACCATTTATTCATTCAATGCATATCATGAGTTCTGTTGATATACATGTATGCCAATATGGTGAAAGTCAATAAAAAATTTGAATTTTAATTTTAATATTCCAAATATCAACTCCAATCTCACAGACTAATTTGAAGTTGTATTTGTTTTTCTTTATTACTTTTATTTTCTCTGGTTGGGGGATGGGAGGGTGGATATAATATTTTCATTAAAATTTACCAACACAAATCTTATCTTATAGATATATTTGAAACTCCTCCCCTAGTTTTGATTTTTTTTTGGGGGGGGGGAGGGCGGGGTCGGGAAAGGGTCGATATTATAATATTTTCATAAAATTTACCAAGTTGAACCCAAATCTCATAGACAGATTTGAAACCCCTCCCCTAGTGGAAAGTTGTTTTTTTTTTCTGGTTTGGGGGAGGGAAGGTTGGATACAATAATATTTTCATTAAAATTTACCACCCCAAGTCTCATAGACAGATTTGGAAACCCCTCCCCTTTTTTATTTTTTTTTTCTGGTTGGAGGAGGGCAGGGGCTGATATTCCGATCATGCAGTGCGATATAGTTGACGCTTCAGAAGACTATTATTTTGGACATAACCGCAATAAAATACTAGACAGGATTCTGAACATGAAGATATCAATCTGTTAACATTTGTTGGCCTAAAATCCATTACCGCAACATAAAGGTGCTCTCGATGATACCTGTAGATCGGTTTTATGCCGAAATAATAGCATGCTTAGTGGTGCGAGGGCATTAAATCAAGACGTCTTCATTCGAAATTCATAACTTATAAATCTGTTAGATAAAATGATGTTTATTACACGTATCAATCCTCTCTAGCCATTGGGACCACACGTACTTAATGCCTATTTAGAAGCGCTGTAAATGTCAGGGAAAATTACCAACCAAAAATATTTCGGGTTAGGGATACCGACTCACTGTCTGTGCGCATGCTACATAAAAATAATACATAGAAGGTGCTTGCGGGGGTTGAATGTATTTATATTTGTATCAAATTGTGTCACTTTTGCATGAATTCTGATAATTCCTGCTCAAATTTAATCATGATCCATGATCATTATGGTTTTTTTATGTAATTTTGACCTTATTTCAGAGAAAATGTGAATCGTTTATTAAATAAATTCCCTTTTATTTACATGTACATCAATTCTACTTTCCTTTTATAGACTGATCTTTCTCACCACAATATTTGAATTTATTAAAGAGATCAACTTTCACCATGATTAGGACAATGTAACATTTATTTCTGTGACGCGTCCGCGTCAGTCTAGGTTTGAGCGCATTATATCAAGTAAAAGATCGGCAACATCAAGAGCTAGGTTTAAAAAAATCTAAAAAAAATTTTCTTGAAAGTTTCAATCACGTTTATATTTCGTCTCCCAACATATGATACATTGTACATCACTTGAATAAGATTATAGATAACCTCTGAAATAGTACACCAATGCATGACAAAGCTGCGAAAAAATGTTCAACCTTGATCAGACAAATATCTCCATGGTAACTGAGTATACCGAATAACCAGAAATGTTCGCGAATATCAAACTTCGCGATTTTTTTTTTGTTTTGTTTTTGTTTTTGTTTTTTTTTTTTTGTTTTTTTTTTTTGTAAAATAGGGTGTTTTGTATTTTGGCGAGTACAATTTTTAGCGATTCCTGAATTACAAATAAATATGTACACGTGATTTCACTATATCGACTACCTTCATTTATTGAAGTTTTACTTATTTCTATCATAAGAATACACTCAATTTTCCTCTATTTATATGTGAAGACTTGTACATGTACAATAAAAACGAAATGAAGCTGATACATTGTGCCAATTTATGTTACACCTTACCAAACACAATTTTTTGCGAGAATAGTTTTTCGCGATACTAAAATACTCGCAAATATAGCGAAAATTTCTGGTTATACGGTACATGCTTTTCTTTATAACACCTTTGAGAACATTATTGTAGATCTATATAGATTAAGTGCCACAGAATTGCAATTGACCCTGGAGGGCGGAGCTATAGCCATTTGGCAAAAATAATTGGCTAATATTCGTGGTGACGTCATTTCGATGCTTAGAATGACATCATTGTGACAATACCATATCAGGGTAGTTTTGCATTTATTGTGCTCGTAAACTTCGCAGAGGTGAAGGAGATACACTGTAAGTCAATCCGCTGAAAAAAAAATTCTGTAAGGTTTTGTAAAATTATATTCAACAGAGCATGCAGAAACAAACATGTTTGTCGGAAATAAATGGTACATTTGTCGCCAGAGATAGTTAGAACATTCATGCAGTGTTGCCAATATATTCATGAAGTGGTGACAAAACATTCATGTCATGATTACAAAACATTCATTCATTGGTGACAAAACATTCATGCAGTGGTGACATAACATTCATGAAGTGGTGACAAAACATTCATGTCATGATTTCAAAACAATCATGCATTGGTGACAAAACATTCTTGCAGTGGTGACAAAACATTCATGCATTGGTAACATAACATTCATGCAGTGGAGACATAACATTCATGCAGTGTTGACAAAACATTCATACAGTGTTGACATAACATTCATGCAGTGTTGACATAACATTCATGCAGTGATGACAAAACATTCATCCAGTGGTGACAAAACATACAACGATGACAAAACATTCATCCAGTGGTGATAACACATTCATACAGTGGTGACAACACATTTATCCAGTGGTGACAAAACATACAGTGGTGAAAAAACATTCATACAGTGGTGACAAAACATTCATGCAGTGGTGACAAAACATACAGTGGTGACAAAACATTCATGCAGTGGTGACAAAACATACAACGATGACAAAACATTCATCCAGTGGTGATAACACATTCATACAGCGGTGACAAAACATTCATGCAATGGTGACAAAACATTCATACAATGATGACAAAACATTCATGCAATGGTGACAAAACATACAGTGGTGACAACACATTCATCCAGTGGTGACAAAACATACAGTGGTGAAAAAACATTCATGCAGTGGTGACAAAACATACAACGATGACAAAACTTTCATCCAGTGGTGATAACACATTCATACAGTGGTGACAAAACATTCATGCAGTGGTGACAAAACATACAGTGGTGACAACACATTCATCCAGTGGTGACAAAACATACAGTGGTGACAAAACATTCCTACAGTGGTGAGAACACATTCATGCAGTGGTGACAACACATTCATCCAGTGGTGACAAAACATTCATGCAATGGTGACTAAACATCCATGCAGTGGTGACAATACATTCATAAAGTGGTGACAAAACATTCATGTAGACTAAGTGGTGACAAAAGGTTCATGCAATGGTGACAAAACATTCATGCAATGTTTACAAAAAGCTTTCATGCAGTGTTGACAAAACATTTCTGCAATGTTGACAAAACATTTATGCAGTGTTGATAAAACATTTATGCAATGTTGACAAAACATTCATGCAGTGATGACTAAACATCCATGTAGGCTAAGTGGTGACAAAACGTGTGTAACAGACCCAACGTGCTTAAAAGTGAAAATTTTGCAATGAGTTTGGAGACATAGCTATTACATTGTTTAGATTGAGGATCACTGACGAGGGTTAAGTACCCAAAATGCGCATGTCTGGTCCATGCTTCATATATCTGTTCTTAAATGATGCTATTGAATTTGAAGACGTTTAACAATTGAGATTTGCGCCAGCTTATCAGAGTCCAAGGTGGACATATTTGTTGACTAATATGCTCAAATCCAAAATGTGTCAGCCAATCATTAATCAGAGCCATCGATGGCAATAGTTCATGTTAGGATCTAAAAGCACAAACTTTTCAGAGGAACTGAAGCACATGCTTCCTTCGAGATTTTCGTGAAATTTTACTGAATAATTTAGTCCACTGTTATGTAGTCTACATGAACTCTTATGCAGCGGGTGAGTTTCATATTCTCACTGTGGCGTATCACGTGATACGCAAATGATATGTTCCACGGAAATCCCCTTTGATTAAACCAAGTAAATACTGTTTAAATCTTCTTTATATGATTTTACTTTACGCCTATCATATGGCCATTATCATCAATGATATGATGGTTATCTATTCTGGTCAAGAGTATACGTGTATTCGGAGAACACCTAAACAGAAATTTTTCAATGATCACCACATGTTATGATATGGTGCACGGACAGATACATAGTTTTCTGTTTAAGTGTTCTCCAAATATACGTCTATTCTTCACCAGAGTAAATTACCATCATATAATTAATAATAATGACCATATGATTGGCCTAAAAAATTCATATAAAGAAGATTTAGACAGTATTTACTTGGTTTAATCAAAGGGGATTCCCATGGAACATATCATTTGTGCATCACGTGATACGCCACAGTGATTCTGTGCAAAGGAAAAATGTGTCATCTAATCGTAGCCCTATGTGGCCTTATTTGTTGACCAATCAGCTAAAAAAGATTAACAATTGAAGAGGACAATGATTGCTTTTCCCCAAGAAGTTGAAAATGTCAATCAGAGTCCTCGGCGGCCATATTTGTCAACCTTTCGGCGCGAAATATTCCGACTTTGCAGCAGACATAATGATTCTGTTCTTGCTTCCAGTAAGGTTTCGTGAAATTTTGTGCAGTAGTTGTGGTATCATAATGCTATAATGGAAAATGCTATTGATAAAGTTTTTGAATAAAATACGTAACTATTCTAATTTCAAAGAAAGGAGGGAATCTCCAACAACACTCGGCTGCAGCACCCACAGCAAAACCTCAAAACACGCAATGCAAAAACACAGAGCAGACACGTACAGAAAGAGACGCAAAAGGGACAAGGAACACCAACTCGCACCATAGAAACATGAATACAAAATTGCAGTAGATAAAAATATTTCTTCCAAAAGGAAGGGATGATAACAAATTAAAACACAAACACTCAATACACAAATTTTTGGCCCCCTGGCCTTTTGTCAAGTGTAAAAAACGACGATCGTTGTTTTTTACACTTGATGAAGGCCAAGGGGCCGAAAGTTTGTGTATTTGAGTGTTTATGTTTTTAATTGAATTACAAAAGACCACGCATAAACCAACGAGACCAATGGGAAACCGGTGCCGAATTAGGGCGGTCATCCTCCACACAAGTAGCAGAAGGTGTGATTATCCGGACTGCGTGCGCAGAGCCCTCCTACTTTTCCAATCACTCAGTCTGTTACATACATGTATTTTCTTAGACTTTGAAAATCGATTCGAAAATAAGTCTATTAATGTAAATTACGGAAAATGTCGAGATACACTGTATACTGCCGAGTAAATTTTAAAGGTCACGGTGCACCAAAGCACTTTCCTTAACCGAATGAAACATCAAAATTAGCAATAAACGACAAATCGAATCGATTCAAACATGAAACTTTACAACGTCAAAGGCAAAAATAATTTTGCCGTGACAAAAACAGCTTCCCGTAAAATTATACACGTCATCTAAACATATTGATAAGTGCAAGTTTGCTCCCTGTCAGGCGCCACGATACATGGAAGATTTGTAAAATTAAATTTTTATTAATTATTAGAACTCTCATGCCCTCTTCAAAAACATGTCCCTTCCTGACAAGTATGGCGGCATGCATGTTTACTTCTCGCCTTTGACGAGAATTGACGTGCGTTTTCGAGTGTTTGAAATCTTTCAGATTCCCCCTTAGACTCTGAGTCTCTCGTGATCCATTTGTAAATGTGAAGTACTTAATACAGAGTTGAATTCCTCGTCTAATTTACACGGACAAAAAACAAGAGTATACAGACAAGATCAGATTCATTTCCCATATATTTTGATATTCCAAGCTACCATGAAAAGAGGTCCGAAGCGGGGTATGTGATATAAACCACGGTTATTAGAAATGAATTAAAAAAGAAAAAGTAGAAAACTTAAAACAAGTTTTTCTGTTTTTGATCGATACAATTTTTTTCTTACTCTGTCAAAATTAGGTCAATTATGACTGCATTCTTGAATACCAAGTTTGCACATTTTCAGCTGAATTCCTTTGAACTCGAGTTCTGTTTTTCTAATAATATTTTACATGTACATACTAGTACACATTATGGAAGATGATTCTTCACAATTTTCGATAAAATGGCACGATTTTGGATTATTAATATTGAGAAAGTAAAAAGAGATCATGACCAACTTTCCCTTTTTAAGACGAGCAATTTTTATTTATCAAAATATATCAACGAACAAAAGTTTAGTTTAAAAGCGTAGTTCAATGATGCGATAACTAATAATTGTTAAGTATCATCAACACGATTGTCGGAAACCCACAGCCTATTGCCCTTCGATTATATTACGCAGTAGAACGGAGAATATGCCGTGGGTTTCCGACGATGCATCGACTCCAAAATAGAGGGAAACTGTAGCGCGTGATGCAACTTTTCCTGGAACCTTGATCTATCAAACATATTCGATGCTTCAAATGTACATGTTTGACTATTTCATCATCTAACAGTCATTGATTCTTTATTTGTTCTATTAATACACATTACGGTTGAAATAAGTGAGAATGAGGGATTAAGTGAAACATTTCACCGTGCCACAACGGAGATATTTATCTTGTCATATGTAAAGGTCACATGTAAATTTGTAAGCACGTCAAAGCCTTGGTTCAACATGAACCAATTAACAAAAAGAAGCTTCGTGAAAAATTATTGCTACATCATGCGCGGACCGAGGAAGGTGACGGGAAGAAAGGAAGGTTAGGG
Source organism: Pinctada imbricata (assembly GCA_033119305.1). Taxonomy (NCBI): domain Eukaryota; kingdom Metazoa; phylum Mollusca; class Bivalvia; order Pterioida; family Pteriidae; genus Pinctada; species Pinctada imbricata. The sequence continues at coordinate 19,812,341 of VSWD01000006.1, forward strand.
GGAGGGGCGGGGAGGGTGCAAATGGTCGGAACATTAACCCCGAAATTTTACGAAAATGCCATTCATGTGTATTAATTTCAATATAAAGCTCATGGTTAGCTGAAATTGGATGGGTGGTTCTCCTTTTTTAAAAAATTAAGATTCCCCACCTCTTGAAACATTTTTGGATTCGCGCATGTATATAAAAAGCGTCTTTTTGTCTAATGATATCCGTGAAATTTCAGTTTTTACCTTAAAATGAATTGACTCAACAAGCAATAAACTGTCGAGAATGTTGCGTTTTGGTAGACGAACCGGTTGACTTCATGTAAGATAATTTTACCGTCAACATATTTTCATAAAATTTGGTCATTTTACTGCTAATTTGGCCGCCTCTTTGTCTGTAAGGCGGCTTGGTAAGCCGTTATTGTCAAGTTTAAAACATATGAATCTTCTTTACTTTCATTTTTTTTTAATACGAAATTTTCCACCAACGCGTGACGTGCTGCGGTAACAATGCTTAATGTGTCATACAAAAATTAAAAGAAAAAAAATGACACCGATCTCGGAAAGCTCATTGTTCATTTCAAAACGACATTGATTTAAAATTGCGCTCCCACGATTCGTTAAAAGAGGGCGTCCGTAATTCGAATGACGTTTCAGAAATGTATATGAGAAAGCGTCATTTTTTATATGTTTTCCGTTTCATTACATTTCCCTGTAATGTCCATTTCATTTTGTTTACATGTTGGTTTGCATTAGCAACCGCACTTCCGTATGGGACCATGCAGCGAGCGTGTTGTTGTCTAATTTGACCAACGCACAACGGACTTTAGGCCATACCAAATTAATTAAGAGTTTTTTTGGATTTTCTTGTGGAAAAAAGGGTGCGAGCGATCGAAAATATAATTTTTTTAAGTACTGCAGCTTTTAAGGTGCGAGCGAGTGAAATAATACATTTCTGATGTTTTCTGTGCTCACAAAGGAATCCTCATAGGAATCTGGTGACAAGGAAGCCTGGCACATAGCAGTACGGAAAAGAATTTCGAACATTCCCTCCTCTTTGACTTTCAGAGCCATGTTTATGGGACAACATATTTGCTCCCGACGAAATTTTTCAAACACAAAAAGTATCATTTTCTTTTGCACAATTTGAGACTTCTAGAAGCTTTAAAATTTGCAGAAATCATAACCGACCCTAAAAAATACTTGAGCCAGAAATATATTGGTGCGGATGAGCATTTTATTTTTATAATATTATTTTTTGAATTTTGAAAAATATGGGGCGGGAAATCCAAAGAACATTTAATTAATTTGGTATGGACTTAGGGGTATGATTAATGAACTAACCACTAGACTGACTTTTAAATTTCCAAAAAAATTATTATTATGATATTATTTTTCTTTTCCCTTGCAAAATTTTTGACTCGAATAAAATCTAAAAAGGAGTGTCATTTCATTTTTATATGATCCCTCCGTCCTCATCGAACATTTCTCAAATTCTCAAATTTTACATATTTTTCATATTTTCAAATCGATTCGTAGATTTCATAAAACTTCCAATAGGTTCATACAGACTACAGGGAAATTGTGCTCTTTATTCATTTTCACTGTTATTGACCTTCCAAAACCGATCGGAAAGGATTGTCCGCGAAAGTTGCACGTCCACGCGAAAATGGTTTCCTGTAGCTACACCTAGGAAGTATTTTCATACGGAAGTATATAGTTCTGATAGATGAATGGTCGTAATTCACATTCTATGTTAATCTTGTATTCGTCTCGTCTCGAGGTTATTGAATGAGATTGGTCTTTGAAATACAAGTAACTGAATGTACTACAAAACTATAGTAATCTTAGCTGCTTTTATTCCAGTCATTTTTGTATCAGATATTTGAGAAAAAAAAATGGTTTAGTATTGGCCTACTCATGAATGAAAAGAAAATCAAAATGGACTTCCTTGTCTATGTTTCAATATTAAAATTTGTTTCATAAAGCAAAAATGCTGATAAACCATTTTTGAAGCTGATGATATATGTCCGTGCACTCTCGGGTAAAAGCGATAGAAAATTGTTGTGTTCGGATAGAACTAATGCAGCAGAATCAAATGTTTCTTCCACGGGGAAGGAATGATGGAATAAAAACACGATTTCGTCCCCTTGGACTTAATCAAGTGCTAAAACGTCAATGAATGTACAAAATCATCCTTTATTTCATTACGGCATGTACATGAAGTAACATTACATAGTGCATAATACATTGTCGTTTTTGTATTTAGTAAACTTAGGCAAAGGCACTGAAAATGCGTATACTTAAATGTTTGTGTTTTTATTTTTTTTTTTTTTCAAAATATTAAGAAAAAGATGTTGCATTGCTTGATTAAAGTCTTATTTGTGTGTCGTATCCTTGACGTTCTGAATCTTACTATTTGAAAAATCAAGTTTGCTGCTTTGTGACATCTCCCGTACGTCACGCTACGGATTACAAAAGTTATGGGTCTAGAATTTTATGTTAAACAACCAATCCAATGAATTCACAAAGAAAGAGAATATTGATGGCTTTGTATTTCAGTTATAGACAAAATCTGATTGGATTCTATAAATAGTAAATTTTAAACGATCATAATGAAATCCGAGATGTGATTGGGTATTTTCGATAGTGAATAAGAATAAACGATGAGATCTGATTGGCTGTTGGCGATAGTGAATAAATATCAGAGGTGATCTTTGATTGGATGATTTGAATCCTTTATTTCTTTCTCAATATGAAGGTATGTGTTGAAAATAGCACGGAATATTCAAAAACGTACCAAATCATAATCCGGTTGTTAAAAGCTGTTGAATTCATAGAATGGCAATATTTATACTGATTTGATACAGACACTCAAAATGTACGAAAATTTGGAGGACATGTATGAATAATTCTTTATATATTTTTTATTTATTTATTCATTTTTTTTAGATCTCATTCATTATAATATACTGTAAACATGGACATTTTCGCGTGGGGTAATTTTCGCGTGGGGGTAATTTTCGTGTGGGGGTAATTTTCGCGTTTTTCGCGAATCGAGAGATTTTGCGAAGATTTCCCCCACGCGAAAATATCCCCGCTGCATTCTTACTATGGGAAAGACATTTTAATCGCGAATATTTCCTCCAGGCGAACCGTCTAGATGTTATATTTGCGAAATTTTCCAACCAGCGAAAATAACCACGCTTTACAATAGGGTTTTTAAGAATTTTTGTATCTTTAAAAAATCTCACTCTTTGAGTAGTTGTCACATAAGACAAAATCTTGAACGCAAAATACATGTAAATATATGGTCATGTTTCTAGCCATTTTATTGGCTAAATGTATACAAAAAATAAGTATGGTAAGGATGCTCATTGTCCTTTTGTTTTTGGACTTTCTCTTTTCTTCTTTTTTACATGAATTATGCCATTTCTTTGTTATTTTCTGTTTTGCGTCCTCGTGCTGGTAGATTTTGAGCCCAAAGTTAGAAAAAAACAAACACAATTATAATAAAATCTTTTGCAAATTAAATGTGTTTTCTAAATTTCATGTAAAAATAACAAAGTACTGCATTGATTCAAGATAATGTATTATGTATCATTCTTTTGGTGACTAAAATCTGTTGATAATCAATTGAAACTAGTTTCTGTCAGATTTTACATAGTCAAATATGAAATTGCAACTTTGTTTTATATTCTTGTCTGTTTTTCTCCCTGGCTGGCTGGTTGTTTTCTCAATTTCAAAAGGATTTTTTTTCTGAATAGAAAGGGCACTTGTAATGCTGCGAAACTTCCTAAATTCCCATATCTTGATTTTGAGAAATAAAAAATATTTAAACTAGTACCTAGAGAGTCATTTTCCAGAGTAAATAAACGTAAGGCCTACAGCAAGGCAAGATTTGAGCATTTGGGTTCACTCTGTGCGAGCGTCCGCATAAAACGTGTGACTTCATTCATCAGTAATTCCGTCAATTTTTGTCCCCTGATCCATACCATGATAACATTGCATCCGTCCCGACTTGACTTTTATACGTCCCTTTCCGGTATTCGGAATGACAATGTCATAACATTGGTGGCCCTTTACCACCCAAAGGTTAGAATTTACGGCGCTACGGTGTTGGAAAACTGCATCACTAACGCCAAGTCACACCGTCGTCATCTGGCGGTCAGTTACTGCAGGGAAGATTTCGGACCGGTCAAGTTGGTGCAAATTTACACACTTGCATCACCTGACCCTAGGATAGGCGTCAAGAGTCTGAGGTACACGTGGGGGCGGTGTGGGCATTTATAGGTCCTGATGAAGAGCATTCACGCCACATTTGACGTTTATGAGATGATTAGTAATACAGGCGACGATAAAAACGCTGATCACACCTTCACAGTCCAGACCTAATGTATAATCAATTGTTAAATACAATATACGTATCAAACCACGTCCCCGCTTTTTACTTTATCGTATGAATATCAAAATGGGCCGGAGACTTCTTGTTTCTGTCTATCTGTCTGTACGTCTGTCTGCCATTCTTGTTTTATTATCTCACTTTATGATTTACTTCTGCATGTGCAAAATTCAATGAATCGAGCTTTAGAGCTGAAGTTTGAAACACGTTTTTTCTATATCAAAGTTTTTGTTTGGCGTACTTTATATTTATATCGAGTATCGGAAAGGGCTTTTTTGTAGCCTTTAACAAAAACTGAAAGAAAGAACTCAGTAATTGAAATGCGTATTGTTTAAAAGAGAGGATTACTTTTCACAAAAAAAGGGAAATTCAATGTGAATTGATGCAGTGTAAGGATGTCTTAGCTATGAGCCGTAATCAAATTCAATGAAACAATAACCTTTTTATGCCCTAAGAATCAAAGGTTCATGGGCATATAGTTTTTGGTCTAACTGTTTGTCTGTCTGCATGTCTGTGGCAAAAGCTTCATCATTAACTTTTGAATAGGAAGTGATAGGGCTTTCATATTTCACATGTGTATTCCTTGATCTTTCCATTGATTCCAAAAGTTTTGACCTCATGACTTTGACCTTTGACCAACTTCTCAAAAACTTTTCATTGTGTATTCCTTATCACAAGACCTTTTCTTAATACCAAAATTTTTGACCTTGTGACTTTGACCTTTGACCTACTTTTCAAAAAACTTAAAGATTGGGCATAATTTTTGATGGTAAGTTATAGTGCATGGATATTTCACATGGTTTCTCCATTGAAATCAACATTTTTAACCTTGTGACCCTGACCTTGACCTTTCACCTACATGTACTAAACAGAAAATGGTGTTTATACTAACAAAGATGTCACCGGGGGTATTCGTATTTCACAAACACAGGTTTTATTTTTAAAGCAGGGAAAACGATTGAGTGTGAACTAAGTGAAAGTATGGAATGTCTACACGTATGTTGGTCTTGATTTGAAATAAGACAATTCAACACCTTTTTAAAATACTTTGAAGTCGCGATTTAAAGTATCATTTGCAAATCGATGAATATTGTCGTGTTTCTCCCTTATAATTGTTAAGATGAATTTGAATTATATCTCGAAAATGTTTCAGCCAATAACAACAAAATTTTGTGCAAAACCATCATCCAAAGGCATAACAGTATAGCGATCACATGCTGAACTTCAGCCAATAGCATCTAGTCCATGTGCTAAACTTCAGCCAATGACATTGCAATATGACGATCACGTGCTGTACTCTTTTGGTGACATATTAGGCAAAATTGAATGCCCTTGCAGAAACTTCAATGTCTAAAATCTTGAAGACTCGAAACGGAAAAGTTTCTACTAGTATCTTTCGATTGTTTACATGTTTTGCAAGGTGACGATTCGATTGCCAATCTGAACTTATTTTTATTTGTTTTGTTTTTGTTTGTTTGTTTGTTTGTTTTTTGGGTTTTTTTTTTCCTAATCCATCAAATTTCGATTTCTAATGAAACGATAGAGGTGAGTAAGAATTACGACAGCAAAAATATACATATATATATATTCCCCGAAGAAAGAATAATTTTCTATTCAAACTATAGGTTTGTTATCTGTTCTAAATTTGAATAGATCTACATGACCACAAACTAGATAGATTAAATCATATGTAAACCGTCACCTTTCGGTCTCCTATAATGGCGACATACTGAATCCAAACTCGCCCTGATGTTACTGGATTGATTAATATATATCAGCTTTTATGTGCTTATTGCTTTTAACAAACGACGTGTCAATTTTAATATACTTATTGACGCTCCATTCTGCTGATTAGTATATCGCCCCAAGGTAACGTATAAATCTCGCGAAGCGCGTGATGTCGATCAGAACTTCCGTTTTTATCCGTGTTGTCTTGTTTCAGTCCCTTGGCTGGGGTTACCCGGAGGGATGTAGACAGAGTGACTTGGGCTGTATCTATTTAAGGTCGCTCACATTTGTCAAGGATAAAACTTTTAAAATACATACGTATTAAGATAATGAATTCGAGATATTTAGTGTCGTAAGATTTTTTTTTTAATACCCCTTTCAGATGATGATCATGTACGAAGACAATGCTAATCGAAGTCCTTCTTGGACCACGGACGATAGGAAGGTTTTATCTTTGTAGATGGTTTTAATATGGGGATATTTTGTGTTTAGAATTCTTTGTTTTGTTTTGGGTCTTTATTTCTTATCTTTGTTTTGTTTGTATGTTTTTTGTTGATGGTTGGTTTCTTCTTATTCTCTTCCTTCCTTTGTTTGTTTGATTTTTTTTTTTCTTTTGTTTGTTTGGTTTTTTTTTTTGGGGGGGGGGGGGGGCTGTTTCTTTTTCTAGAGTATGAGAGAAGAGAGAGAGAAGAGAGAGAGAATTGTAGCCTTGAATTACTTATCTGAAATTAGTATTCTATTTTGTGTTTAAGGTCAGGTCTGTACTTTACCAGTGTCAATTTCACACGTAATAAAACACCTTAATATATAAAACCCATCAAAATTCCTAGTCAAAACGAAATATTATGTAAAACAGGGAAAGTGTGAGACGAACCATATTGTATCAGTAGTATAATCAATGACACCTTATAACAATGCGTGCTTTTTCTTCTTAATTTGGTCGAGGAAACTCTGTCCGCACGAGGACTTGATTGTTTGCAGATGTTTTGACAGTGGAGGATCCAGGTGATGGACTGTAGGGGCTGTACCAATGACTCATGTTTTTTTTTTTTTCTTTTTTCGTTTTTTTTTTTTCTTTCCTTCTTTCTTCCCAATGGAGAAATCTTCACATTATCTGTGGGACCGAACAGGGTGTAGCCCTCCCTCTTCCTCGCCTTTCCATCTCCCATTTTCTCAACCACTCCCTCCCCCTTGCCTCCTCCCTTGTCCATCTCCCCGTCCACTTCCCCTCTCCCGTCTTCTCCCCCCTCCCTTCCTTTGACCTGGTCAGCCCCCTCAATAATGAGTGATGGACATTTTATCTTCTTGATCTGCACTCAAATGCAGAGTTGTAAAAAATATTTCTGTTATTTTTTTTTTCTTGTCATCTATCTTCATTGCTATTATCGTCCTATCTTTTATTTATTTAAAGTTCAACTACCCCCTCCCCAGTATGTTCCACCTTTTTTACCATTGGCCAAAATAAGAGCAACTTTCAAATTTCGATGCCCTATTTCGTCATGTTGAAAGAATTAGATTTGTCGATTTGTCATTTGTCGAGGCATCGTCATCAAGTAAGTTCTCAATAAGTTATTGTTATTCTGCATATTTTTAGTTTAGTTAATTGCAACATGTAAAGATATTATTACATCTGTTTCCATGAATACGTTTGAAATTGTACACACCCCTTCCCCTCGCGCCTTTCCCAATACCAATATGTATACAACTACCCTCCACCCCAGCCCACCCTCATCCCCCAGCCCACCCCAGCCAACTACCCTCCACCCCATACAACTAACCTCCACCCTAGCCCACATCTACCCCATAACCAACTTCTTATATGATTATCTATCCATTTGACACATTTGTTCCAACATAAGAAATTCCTTTGAGAATTCCTGGATCCGCCTATGACATCCACGTAAATCTTTCTCTGATCCCCTATTCCAGGATTATTCATCTTTGTAATGACCATAAACGTTGAAAAATGATTTAGAAGGCGACATACTTAGGTGTGAGTTTTAAGACCGCGATAACGAGAAGATGACAAGAACGACTTACTGATGGACCGATATGTCTCCGATCTACATGAGCGCAGCGACACCTAGGTAATTTCGTCCTAGGAGGTCTCGTGCTTAAGGCATATGTCAAAGTTTGACAGATTGCCTTTGGTTGCAGTGAATTTGTTATGTTCTCAAATTGATTTTTAACAACCTTTTTGTCTTATTTACCTTAAAACTTGATGTATTTGAATATATAGCAAAATATATAAAGTGTATATAGGAAAAGTAAAAATTGTATTTAAGATGCCAGTGTTTGCATCTCTCTTTTATTGTGAAAATAAGAAGGGGATGGGGGATAGTTTGCAACATTGTTTCTAAGCATGGCCTTTGCTTGTTTTTGTTTGTCTTTTTACAATTGGCAATATCTAAAATGTCTATTTTGTGGTGAACAAAAAAAAGAGGGGGGGGTTGCAAGTTGCAACTGTTACATTGTTTCTAAGCATGACTTCTGCTCGTTCTTATCAATCAAGGGTAAAACTCGAAGTTTAGAGTATGCCAACTTCCGTGTCTTTTCAAGGTAATTTCAATTTGAAGGTATATAAGTCAACAATTATGACAAATTGAATCAAGCTGCGTTTTGGGGGACGAGGGGGAGGGAGGGTCAAATTCGATGATATAACGCTGAAATGCATCCCTTATTTTACATATACAGACATTTCAATCATACGCTTAATCTTGCAGAAATCTTGCAATTTGCAGGAGATTGGCACTGAGATGGAGAATAACGACTTTGTATGCCAAACGATTGGAAGCAGACGAGTTTTTCCAGTTATCATAATTGACGTAAGTGTCGTCTGCAACTTAACACAAATTGGAGACAGTATAAAAGTATTAAATAGCAATTAACTAAGCATGATTTATCTTTTCATACGTACTGACGTCAAATTTAGACATATCATCGTGTGGAAATCACATAAATGTTTGAAAAGAACATATCGAGGCCATCAGAAAACGCACACGCTGTTTTTTCTACATGCCTAATGCAATCATCCTGAGAGAAATAGAGCCTTCCGTTTCCGAGGGTTATCAGTGCGAGATTTTGCAAGTCACGTGGTCGCGTTATCAAGCGTACAGGCGACTAAGATTGAGACGTTAATTTTTTCTGATTACCGTTAGGAATTAAATAAAGCCGTGTTCAAAAGACTTGAATTTAATTCCAGATTTATTTAATAAAATTTGTGTCGATCGAGTTATTTCCACACAGCATTTGGCGTGATTTGACGGTATGGCTAGATATATCCGGAAGTAGAATTAAAGGATCCTGGGAAAATTAGAAAGCAGACAAGCGTCTTGCGAGATAGCGTCACGCAAACGAAATGTATTCGGAAGGCTTTGAAGGAGCGATCTTCTATCAAATACCATCATGCAATCTGACATTGCAAAAGTGAGAACGGTGTATGTCCTAGCAGACTTTGAAGAACATTACGGAAAAAGTATTCGAGGAACTAGCCGTTTTATCCAATAAATTGAATAAAATGAATCAATTGTTTTTCAATCGGTCTTTGTTCTACAGTACAACTCTTCTGAATTGTTACCTCCTACACAGTCGACGTTGCCGAAGTTTAAGACTAAAAAACTTTAAGGGGGTTAGAGTATCGTTATTTTGACACTGTTTCAATGGTCAAACTAATTTTATTTTAGACAATTAACAGACATGAGATCATCGTGAGATACGTGCCTTTGCATTACACATTGTAAATGCATTATAAGACTGAATCAATGCTTAAGTTGTCTGCTTTTTATTAAATTAAGAGATTAAAAATCCATGTTCTCGTCGTTTAAACAGAGTAGCTTCAAATATTTTAATATGAATAATTTATGCCAGTTTAACGGTCCTAACACTATTTTTCTCGAGCAATAAAACGGCAATACCAAGCAAAAAACAACATTTTTTTAAGTAAGATGTCCTGACTTTTTTTTTTATCTGGCTTTTTTGTATTTGCTGTCCTTGCTTTTGAATATTTCTTCAACAATCAAGTAGAGTTTAATTTTTAGCGGATTTTGTCATGACAGTAGCTCCACTTTCATATTAATCCTTATTTTGCAACCCATGGTTGTTACAAAATCACTGTAATTTTTCTTCAAATGATCTGAATTTAAATCTGTCAGTAAATGTATTTGAAAATTTTCGTTGGCTCGCTGTTGCTCGTCGGTTTTCATTCTATCATGTTGTTGTAGGATTTTTTTTCTTTGACGATTCTGACAAAATGACCGTCCATTTTGCAATAGTATAAACCGGATTACTATATTCTTTCCCTTAAGTAAATATCGGTATTTATCACATGATTCACCCGTTATGCAGTTTCATAAAGCCATTTCATAAATATATGATATGATAACACGTTACATATCGCTCTGCTTGAATGCGATTGGTCAAGTTTGGAACCTAATCACATATATATAAACCTTGACAAATGTGACCTTTCAAATATCGGTCAACTGTTAAATTCAGATCCGGAGTCAATATCAATGATTAAAATTGTTGTTGTTGAATTAATTCTTGTATTAAAATACTATTCAAAATTGAAATATTTTCACTTATGCACAGAATATCTATACGATGGGGAAACTACTTCACATGGCGTAGCAGACGACTTCTAGATCACAGCGTGATTCGCCTCTGTAGTTCTCGGAAACGTTTATTTCACGTTAGAAATACACATTTTTTTGGCAATATCATGTGATAAAAGGAATCTCAAATGAATTTTCATTTCATACGATGTATTATGAAACTCGTTATGAGTTTTATATCCCCTCGCCAAGGCTCGGGGATATAAAACGCACAACGAGTTTCATAATACATCGTATGAAATGAAAATTCATTTGAGATCCTATATATATATGTCATAATGAATATGCACAACCAATGTAATTCCCTGAGATGTTACTATTGACTGAAAGGTTCGTGTATTAATAGCCATTCTATCGAGTGGCACGGCATGTCATGGATTTTGATGATTTTCGGTATAATGGATATTTATTAAGCACTGACCATGAAAATAGCACTTCTCAGCCAATGTGACCTCTGGTTGCCATGGTAACGAGGTCATTCTATTTATAGCATTTTTGGGACCATGAAATAAGCCAGCTCTTGATACTTTGTTGCCATGGATACCACTGTAACAACTTCTTTCATTTTTATGTACTCTATTTTTCCTTACTTCCATTCCTACATAGTACACTTAGTTATGTGATATATATTACAGGAAGCTTATTGTATTAAGCCAAAATTAGTTAAAATGAAGCGAAATATAGAAGTGAAAATAAGAGCCAATTTAATGTGTTTTTGGCCATTTTCAATGATCTTAAATATCACAAAATGCACCAATAGGAGACCTGTAATTTTCATCAAAGGAAATATATGTTCATTGACAATGAAGTTTTGAAACTTACTTCCCAAAATCTCACATTTTAATAGGCATTTATAATACCCGAACAAACTATGTACCATAGTTCACCTACATGTACATATAGGAGCTTAACTAAAACGCTCTGACTTAGTCTGATTACATTGTGGTTAAATCAAAGAACTGAAGGAAGCAAATGATTAAGAATGCAGGAAGGAGTAATATTTGGGCAGTCAAAGTTTATTTTACACTAAACTGGTACACTACCTTAAAGTTTAGATATTTATGACGAAGGGGGTATAAAATGAAATCATAAGAGTTCTTCTGACCGACATGAGAGGGTGTTCAACGTCCAAAAAGAGACACACGAAGTGTCATTAACGGAAACCGCGAGACAACTGTAAAAACCGAAACCAATATATCGTCCGGCATGGTAAATTACGGGTACAAATTATATCATCACGGGTACTTGTCGGTGTCAAGCATTTCTGAAGGCTGAATTAAGTGGTAAATTCATGGGCGGATCTAAAAATTTTGCCAGGTTGGGGTCAAAGCCGTCCAGGGGAGGGGGGTGTTCCAACATGATTTTGAAAAAAAAATTACGTAAAAAAGGGGAAAAATCAGCATTTTGGGGCAAATACGAGTAGGAGGGTCCTGACTCCGTTGAGCCTCTTCTAGATCTGCGCTTGAGATTGAAAATAAGAAATCAAACGGCTGTCTAAATATTTTTGATGGGCGTTCAATCCCCGCTGTCGCCCTAGATAATTTAGGGCGATGGTCTGTACCCGTTTGCACTATCCATGAAAAAAATGTCAGTGAATAAATCAAGAAATAATGATGACATGCTTCTTACGGGCACACTTTTATGTAAAATTATCTTCATTCAAAAAATCTTTCAAAACTTTCTCATGTTTCGCGCAATTATTTAAATTCGAAATGAAAAATATGTCAATCGATTTGTGAAAGGTAGAACGTTTGGTGATGATTCCTTTATGTAAACTTATAATTATTTTAACGGAGTTTGAGTGATCCTGACAGGTTCATTAAATAAGGTAGTGTACCGGGTTTCCTGCCATCCTGATTTAATTGGCCGAACTTACTCTGTTCGGTCATCTTCGTTCGTCACACCTTTTAAGCTATAGATATTAAGCCTGTAAAACAACCGATGGTTACATGTCTTTACCTTGTTAAAAATACAAAGAAATATATTGAAATATACTTTTTGGCCAAAAATTCAAACGATTACTTTGTCTTTTATTACTTCTTCCATCGATACTCTGTAAAAATTAATCTTATTTTAGATAGAATCTATAACTACGTTACGACTGAGGGGGAATCTCAATTTGCAATCTACGACGAGGCTTATCTTCGTGTTTCGGTGATTGTGTTGTCGCCATTTATTTGTTCCTTTTTCTCGTTGTCTGTTTGTTCCTTTTTCTCGAAGTCTTTTTGTTCCCTTTTTCTATTTGTCTATTTGTTTCTTTTTTCTTGTCTCTTTGTTCCTTTTTTTCTCTTTGTCTGTTTGTTCCCCTTTTTTCTCGTTGTCTATTTGTTCCTTTTTTCTCGTCTGTTTGTTCCCTTTTTCTCGTTGTCTGTTTGTTCCTTTTTTCTCGCCTGTTTGTTCCTTTTTTTTTTTCTCGTTGTCTAATTGTTCCTTTTTTCTCGTCTGTTTGTTCCTTTTTTCTCGTTTTGTTTGTTCCATTTTTCTCGTTTTGTTTGTTCCTTTTTTCTCGTTTTCTGTTTGTTCCCTTTTTCTCGTTGTCTGTTTGTTCATTTTTGCTTGTTGTCTGTTTGTTCCCTTTTACTCGTTGTTTGTTTGTTCTTTCCTCTCGTTGTCTATTTGAAATTTCCTCTCGTTGTCTGTTTGTTCCCTTTTTAGCTCACCTGAGCGAAGCTCAAGTGAGCTATAGTCATAGCGCGCCGTCCGTCGTCCGTCCGTCCGTCCGTCGTCGTCGTCGTCGTCCGTCCGTCCGTCCGTCCGGCGTAAACTTTTAACATTTTCAACATCTCCTCTGCAACCAGTGCACAGAATTTCACGAAACTTCACAGGAAGCAAGTACTCAATGCCCTCTACCAAGTTTGTGTTTTTCGTGCCGATCTGAAATCAAAGATGGCTGCCACAGGCTCTGATTGGCTGACACATTTTCGACATCTCCTCTGCAACCGCTGCACAGAATTTCATGAAACTTTACAGGAAGGAAGTACTCAAGCTCCTCTACCAAGTTTGTGTTTTTTGTGCCGATCGGTCAACAAATATGGCCGCCAAGGGCTCTGATTGGCTGACACTTTTTTGACATCTCCTCTGCAACCGCTGCACAGAATTTCATGAAAATTTACAGGAAGGAAGTACTCGACGTCCATTACCAAGTTTGTGTTTTTCGTGCCGATCGGTCAACAAATATGGCCGCCGAGGGCTCTGATTGGCTGACACATTTTCGACATCTCCTCTGCAACCGCAGCACAGAATTTCATGAAACTTTACAGGAAGGAAGTACTCAGGGTTCTCTACCAAGTTTGTGTTTTTCAAGCCGTTCATTCAACAAATATGGCCGCCAAGGGCTCTGATTGGCTGACAAATTTTCGACATCTCCTCTGCAACCGCTTCACAGAATTTCATGAAACGTTACAGGAAGGAAGTACTCAAGGTCCTCTACCAATGTTTGTGTTTTTCGTGCCATCTGTCAACAAATATGGCCGCCGAGGGCTCTGATTGGCTGACAAATTTTCGACATCTCCTCTGCAACTGCCGCAGAGAATTTCATGAAACTTTACGGGAAGGAAGTATTCAAGGTCCTCCAACAAGATCGTGTTTTTCGTGCCGATCGGTCAACAAATATGGCTGCAGAGGGCTCTGATTGGCTAAAACATTTTCAACATCTTCTCTGCAAAAAAAACCACTGCACAGAATTTCATGAAACTTTACAGGAGGGAAGTACTCAAGGTCCTCAACCATGTTTGTGTTTTTCGTGCCGATCGGTCAACAAATATGGCTGCCGAGGGCTCTGATTGGCTGACACATTTTCGACATCTCCTCTGCAACTGCCGCACAGAATTTCATGAAACTTTACGGGAAGGAAGTATTCAAGGTCCTCCAACAAGATTGTGTTTTTCGTGCCGATCGGTCAACAAATATGGCTGCAGAGGGCTCTGATTGGCTAACACATTTTCAACATCTTCTCTGCAAAAAAACCACCGCACAGAATTTCATGAAACTTAACAGGAAGAAAGTACTCAAGATCCTCTACCAAGATTGTGTATTTTGTGCTGATCGGTCAACAAATATGGCCGCCGAAGACTCTGATTGGCTGACACATTTTCGAAATCTCCTCTTTAACCATTGCACAGAATTTCACGAAACCTTGTAGCAAGCAAGTACTCAAGGTCCTTTGCCAAGTTTGTGTTTTTCATGTCGATAGGTCAACAAATATGGATGTCAAGGGCTTTGATCTGTAGAAGTATTTTTGTGACTTTTAGCCCTTTGTCTGCAACTCAGATGAGCGATGTGGCCCCCTTGGGCCTCTTGTTCTTGTTGTCTGTTTGTTCCCTTTTTCTCGTTGTCTGTTTGTTCCCTTTTTCTCGTTCTCTGTTTGTTCCTTTTTTCTCGTCTGTTTGTTCCTTTTTTTCTCGTTGTATGTTTGTTCCCTTTTTCTTGTTGTCTGTTTGTTCTCTTTTTCTCGTTGTCTGTTTGTTCCTTTTTTCTCGTCTGTTTGTTCTTTTTTTTCTCGTTGTATGTTTGTTCCCTTTTTCTTGTTGTCTGTTTATTCTCTTTTTCTCGTTGTCTGTTTGTTCCCTTTTTCTCGTTGTATGTTTGTTCCCTTTTTCTCGTTGTCTGTTTCCTCCCTTTTTCTCGTTGTCTGTTTGTTCCCCTTTTTCTCGTTGTCTATTTCCTCCCTTTTTCTCGTTGTCTGTTTCCTCCCTTTTTCTCGTTGTCTGTTTGTTCCCTTTTTTCACCTCATACTTGTGTGTTTCGCTGTTATCACTCTAATGTCGAAAATGTAGTAAATTTGTAAAATGGAAAAAGTCAGAAAATTGGTAAATTTTGGTAAATTGGAAAAAAATGGTAATATCTAGAAAATTGGTAAAATAATAACAGGAAGTAATCTTTTGATTGCAAAATCCCTAAATTTGAGAGACAATTGACAGTGTAATAAGTTTTCAGATAAAAAAAAATCATTTAATTATATAGACGGAATGACTTTTAGAAGACTGGATTAAAATAAATTATATGTATTCAGTCTACTATTTATGGACTACTTTCTACAAAGAAAAGATAACTCTACCTAGAGTGTTGAATTCGAAAAGGCCGATAACTCCAGGTTTATCTCCGTTAGCGTCTTTTTTCGCGACAAAGAGACAGACTGCAGCGCCATATTGATTGGATATCTGGTTAAAAAGTCTAGTAAATCGTACTTTATCGGGAACAACGTGACATGGGTGCGTATGTCCAATAATAAACAAGCTAGAAATGGACAAATATTGTATAAATTAACCTCCACCCTTCCTTACAGGTGACTGTCAAAAATCGTTTGAAATATAATTAATAACCCCCGATTAGATTGTGTTGAAGGTGCGATAATTTAGCGGATATTTGTTCACCATTCAATCTTTATTTCGGTAAGGCGCCTTCCCCACGTTATATCATTCCTAAGTAAACTTACTGAACGAGTTTCACTTTTGACAGAGAAATTGAGCGGATTAAAGTTGTGTTTACTGAGAAGCAAATTACGTCCGTTATGTTTTTTGTTCTTGTAATCAAACGCGCATTTATATGGCAAAGTAAATAGTGCCTTTCATTGATTGAAAAGTTCCGGTGTGTATTACTGCGCGACGTGTAAGTGCCATGTAGTTGCAGTCAAAGGGCCACTTCAAATTAAAGAGATTGTGACGCCTGTATAAAAGATAATCTTGTATCTTTACTTACATGTCTCGGAATTCATTGAAAAATGTTTTTTAATCATTCGCTGCATGATAAGTTTTCACAATCTCACTTTTACTTATCATCCTGTAACAGTGTCTGTACATTTTACCAATATGTAAAAATTATAAACGAATGTGGAATTAAAACCGACGATGGTGAAGGATCTGCTTCAACTACTAAGAAGATGTATCTGTTCTCCTATTGTTGCTGCTGTTATTGGCTTTTTGTACTTGTTGATTCTGCTGATATCGCTGATTTTAATGTTATTGCCGTTGTTGTTGCTGCTGTTATTGGCTTTGTTGTACTTGTTGATTCTGCTGATAGCGCTGTTTTTAATGTTATTGCCGTTGTTGTTGCTGATGTTATCGGCTTTGTTGTACTTGCTAATTCTGCTGATAGCGCTGTTGTTAATTTTTATTGCCGTTGTTGTTGCTGCTGTTATTGGCTTTTTGTACTTGTTGATTCTGCTGATGTCGCTGTTTTTAATTTTATTGCCGTTGTTGTTGCTGCTGTTATTGGCTTTTTGTACTTGTTGATTCTGCTGATGTCGCCGTTGTTTATGTTATTGCCGTTTTTGTTCCTGCTTATGTCGCTGTTGTTAATGTTATTGCCGTTGTTGTTGCTGCTGTTATTGGCTTTTTGTACTTGTTAATTCTGCTGATGTCGCCGTTGTTTATGTTATTGCCGTTGTCGATTCTGCTTATGTCGCTGTTGTTAATTTTATTGCCGTTGTTGTTGCTGCTGTTATTGGCTTTTTGTACTTGTTAATTCTGCTGATGTCGCCGTTGTTTATGTTATTGCCGTTGTTGATTCTGCTTATGTCGCTGTTGTTAATTATATTGCCGTTGTTGTTGCTGCTGTTATTGGCTTTTTGTACTTGTTAATTCTGCTGATGTCGCCGTTGTTTATGTTATTGCCGTTGTTGATTCTGCTTATGTCGCTGTTGTTAATTTTATTGCCGTTGTTGTTCCTGCTGTTATTGGCTTTTTGTACTTGTTGATTCTGCTGATGTCGCTGTTGTTAATTTTATTGCCGTTGTTGTTGCTGCTGTTATTGGCTTTTTGTACTTGTTGATTCTGCTGATGTCGCCGTTGTTTATGTTATTGCCGTTGTTGATTCTGCTTTTGTCGCTGTTGTTAATGATATTGCCGTTGTTGATTCTGCTGATGTCGCTGTTGTTAATGTTATTGCCGTTGTTGATTCTGCTTATGTCGCTGTTGTTAATGTTATTGCCGTTGTTGATTCTGCTGATGTCGCTGTTGTAAATTTTATTGCCGTTGTTGTTGCTGCTCTTTTTGGCTTGTTGTACTTGTTGACTCTGCAGATGTCGCTGTTGTTAATGTTATTGCCGTTGTTGTTCCTGCTGTTATTGGCTTGTTGTACTTGTTGACTCTGCTGATGT